>CM068742.1:1526508-1916011 GCA_035084275.1 Hydrolagus colliei | reverse complement strand
TCAGCAGCCACAAGTCTGGTGCTCAAATGACTGAGCTACAATTAAAAACTTCACGAGCTTGAGAGGTGAAGGATCGTGGTCTGAAGAACGACATCAACAACAAAATTGCACTTATAGAGCGCCTTTCACGTCAGGAGGACGTCCCAAAGCGCTGAACAGTCAAAAGGCGAAAAGTGAAATACCTTATTAACATTTTGCACGGGTAACGGTTGGGATAGTGACGTGATTTAAGTCATAACAACAACACCAACAAAATCACACCGGTCACACCGGGACTACCCAAGGACGGTCACTGTTGCAGACTCGGCAGAGCCGCATTATCAGGCGTTTATCGTATATCATACGCAAGGATGAATTGGGTCTTCGGACCCGATTTGAAAGCAAGAGAGGGAAAGGATTGGGAGATGTGGGGAGAGAGTTGCAGAACGTGGGTACAAACCAGCTGAAGCCTCGCCGGACGTCAGCCCTTTGGGACATCCTGCCCACGTGAAGGGCGCGATATGAATGTGATTTTGATTTTTTGATGGATCAATTTTTGGCAGAGGACAGACAGGGAGTACCAGAGGAGTCTCTCGTCAAGGACCTCAAAATTGTTTGAGCTGCTTGCACTCAAAGGGATGAATGTCGCTCACCATGTTTTTCCACCCTTCACCCCCGTTACTTCCCATGTGTCGACACTGCACGGTTCTGCCCTTTTTAAAGCATTTGGAGCTTTAATTGTACAGAGCCCAGCACAGCGTCGCCCCACCCTACACCTGTGACCATTGGCGGGCAAGCCTTCAGCCATTCTGCCCCCCCCGCCCTCACCCCCCGCCCTCACCCCCCGCCCTCACCCCCCCCGCCCTCACCCCCCCCGCCCTCACCCCCCCGCCCTCACCCCCCCCGCCCTCAACCCCCCGCCCTCACCCCCCCCGCCCTCAACCCCCCGCCCTCACCCCCCCGCCCTCACCCCCCCGCCCTCACCCCCCCGCCCTCACCCCCCCCGCCCTCACCCCCCCCGCCCCCCCCACCCTCCCCCCCCACCCTCACCCCCCCCCCCCCCCCCGCCCCCCCCACCCCGCCCCCCCGCCCTCACCCCCCCGCCCTCACCCCCCACCCCCCGCCCTCACCCCCCACCCCCCCGCCCTCACCCCCCCGCCCTCACCCCCCCTGCCCTCACCCCCCCGCCCTCAACCCCCGCCCTCACCCCCCCACCCCCCCGCCTTCACCCCCCCACCCCCCCCGCCCCGCCCTCACCCCCCCCGCCCCCCCCCACCCTCACCCCCCCGCCCTCACCCCCCCCGCCCCCCCCACCCTCACCCCCCCCGCCCTCACCCCCCCGCCCTCACCCCCCACCCCCCCGCCCTCACCCCCCCCGCCCTCACCCCCCCGCCCTCACCCCCCCGCCCTCACCCCCCACCCCCCCACCCTCACCCCCCCGCCCTCACCCCCCCGCCCTCACCCCCCACCCCCCCGCCCTCACCCCCCCCACCCCCCCGCCCTCACCCCCCACCCCCCCGCCCTCACCCCCCCGCCCTCACCCCCCCGCCCTCACCCCCCCCCGCCCTCACCCCCCCACCCCCCCGCCCTCACCCCCCACCCCCCCGCCCTCACCCCCCCGCCCTCACCCCCCCACCCCCCCGCCCTCACCCCCCCCCGCCCTCACCCCCCACCCCCGCCCTCACCCCCCCCCCCGCCCTCACCCCCCCCCCCGCCCTCACCCCCCCCCCCGCCCTCACCCCCCCGCCCTCACCCCCCCCACCCCCCCCGCCCTCACCCCCCCCGCCCTCACCCCCCCCCCCGCCCTCACCCCCCCCCGCCCACACACTCCCCCCCCCCCACACACACACACCTCCCCCCCCCCCACCCCACCCCCCCCCACACACCCACCCCCCCCCCCACACACACACACTCCCCCCCCCCACACACACACCCCCCCCCCACCACACCCCCCCCCCCCCCCCCCACCCCCCCCCACACACACCCCCCCCCCCACACACACACACCCCCCCCCCCCACCCACACACCCCCCCCCCCCACACACACACCCCCCCCCCCCACACACCCCCCCCCCCCCACACACCCACCCCCCCACACCCCCCCCCCCACACACCACCCCCCCCCCCCCACACACCCCCCCCCCCACACACACCCCCCCCACACCCCCCCCCCACACCCCCCCCCACACACACACCCCCCCCCCCCCACACACCCCCCCCCCCCCACACACACACCCCCCCCCCCCACACACACAACCCCCCCCCCCCCACACCCCCCCCCCCCCCACACACACACACCCCCCCCCCACACACACACACCCCCCCCCCCCCCCACACACACACACTCCCCCCCCCCCACACACACACACCCCCCCCCCCACCTCCCCCCCCCCCCCACACACACACACACCCCCCCCCCCACACACACACTCCCCCCCCCCACACACACACTCCCCCCCCCCCCACACACCCCCCCCCACACACACACTCCCCCCCACACCCCCCCCCCACACCCCCCCCCACACACACACTCCCCCCCCCCCCACACACCCCCCCCCCCACACCCCCCCCCCCCCACACACACACTCCCCCCCCCCCACACACACACACTCCCCCCCCCCCACACTCCCCCCCCCCCCCACACACACACACTCCCCCCCCACACACACACACTCCCCCCCCACACACACACACTCCCCCCCCCACACACACACACTCCCCCCCCCCCACACACACACACTCCCCCCCCCCACACTCCCCCCCCCCCCCACACTCCCCCCCCCCACACACACACACTCCCCCCCCCACACACACACTCCCCCCCCCACACACACACTCCCCCCCCCCCACACACCCCCCCCCCCCCACACACACACTCCCCCCCCCCCACACACCCCCCCCCCCCCACACACACTCCCCCCCACACCCCCCCCCCACACCCCCCCCCACACACACACTCCCCCCCCCCCCACACTCCCCCCCCCCCCCACACACACACACTCCCCCCCCCACACACACACTCCCCCCCCCCACACACACTCCCCCCCCCCCACACACACACTCACCCCCCCCCACACACACCCCCCCCCCCCCCCACACACACTCCCCCCCCCCACACACACACTCACCCCCCCCCACACACACTCCTCCCCCCCCCCACACACACTCCCCCCCCACACACACACACTCCTCCCCCCCCCCACACACACACACTCCCCCCCCACACACACACACTCCCCCCCCCCCCCACACACCCCCCCCCCCCACACACACACACTCCCCCCCCACACACACACACTCCCCCCCCACACACCCCCCCCCCCACACACACACACACTCCCCCCCCCCCACACACACTCCCCCCCCCCCACACACACACTCCCCCCCCCACACACACACACTCCCCCCCCCCCACACACACACTCCCCCCCCCCACACACACACACTCCCCCCCCCCCACACACACTCCCCCCCCCCCACACACACACTCCCCCCCCACACACACACACTCCCCCCCCCCCCCACACACACCCCCCCCCCACACACACACACTCCCCCCCCACACACACACACTCCCCCCCCACACCCCCCCCCCCCCACACACACACACACTCCCCCCCCCCACACACACTCCCCCCCCCCCCACACACACACTCCCCCCCCCCCCCCCCCACACACACACTCCCCCCCCCCCCACACACACACTCACCCCCCCCACACACACACACACACGTTGCCCTCACCGCTGCTCTGTGTCCATGTGGGGGGAGCTGGCAGCTCTGGCCTGTGACATCCCCTCCCTCACAGGCCGCTGTCTGTCCCCTGTGTCTGCCCGAGATTTACCTGTGTCTGTGTCTGTGTGTGTGTGTGTCTGTGTGTCTGTGTGTGTGTCTGTGTCTGTGTGTGTGTGTGTCTGTGTGTCTGTGTGTGTGTCTGTGTCTGTGTGTGTGTGTGTCTGTGTGTCTGTGTGTGTGTCTGTGTCTGTCTGTGTGTGTCTGTGTGTCTGTCTGTGTGTCTGTGTGTGTGTCTGTGTCTGTCTGTGTGTGTGTGTCTGTCTGTGTCTGTGTGTCTGTGTGTGTGTGTCTGTCTGTGTCTGTGTGTGTGTGTGTCTGTCTGTGTCTGTGTGTGTGTGTCTGTGTCTGTCTGTGTGTGTGTGTCTGTCTGTGTGTCTGTGTGTGTGTGTCTGTCTGTGTGTGTGTCTGTCTGTGTCTGTCTGTGTGTGTGTGTCTGTCTGTGTCTGTGTGTCTGTGTGTGTGTGTCTGTCTGTGTGTGTGTCTGTCTGTGTCTGTCTGTGTGTGTGTGTCTGTCTGTGTGTCTGTGTGTGTGTGTCTGTGTGTGTGTCTGTCTGTGTGTCTGTGTTTGTGTCTGTCTGTGTGTGTGTCTGTGTGTGTGTCTGTGTGTGTGTGTGTGTGTGTCTGTGTGTGTGTGTGTGTGTCTGTGAGTGTGTGTGAGTGTGTGTCTGTGTCTGTCTGTCTGTGTGTGTGTGTCTGTGTGTATGTCTGTCTGTCTTTGTCTCTGTATCTGTGTATCCTTGTCTGTGTGTCTGTATCTGTCTGTGTGTGTCTGTCTCTCTGTGTGTGTATATCTGTGTCTGTGATCTATCAGCAGTATGTGTCTATGTGCGTGTGTGTATTTCTCTGTGTGTGTGTGTGTGTCTGTATCTGTATGTATCTATCTGTGTGTGTGTCTGTCTGTATCTGTATGTATCTATCTGTGTGTGTGTCTGTGTGTGTTTGTATCTGTGTCTCTGTGTGTGTGTCTGTATCTGTATGTATCTATCTGTGTGTGTGTCTGTGTGTGTTTGTATCTGTGTCTGTGTGTGTGTGTCTGTATCTGTATGTATCTGTGTGTGTGTCTGTGTGTGTTTGTCTCTGTATCTGTGTATCCTTGTATCTGTGTGTGTCTCTCTCTCAGCTCTTCCTGTGTGTGTGTGTGTGTGTGTGTCTTATTTTGTCCTCCCCTCCCTTCTCAGGTTTCTCTCTGTCTCACACTTGTGCATTTGGCGCCTTTTCTTTCCTGTCTGGTCCTCTCCCCCCTGCAGCCTCTTTGAGTGACTGTGATTGACCTCTCCCTGCTCAGGGGGGAGCTGTCAACACCACATCTGGGCCTGTGAGCTCTCTCTGCTCTCACTGTGAGCTCTCTCTGCTCTCACTGTGAGCTCTCTCTGCTCTCACTGTGAGCTCTCTCTGCTCTCACTGTGAGCTCTCTCTGCTCTCACTGTGAGCTCTCTCTGAGTCTCACTGTGAGCTCTCTCTGAGTCTCACTGTGAGCTCTCTCTGAGTCTCACTGTGAGCTCTCTCTGAGTCTCACTGTGAGCTCTCTCTGAGTCTCACTGTGAGCTCTCTCTGCTCTCACTGTGAGCTCTCTCTGCTCTCACTGTGAGCTCTCTCTCTGAGTCTCACTGTGAGCTCTCTCTGCTCTCACTGTGAGCTCTCTCTGCTCTCACTGTGAGCTCTCTCTCTGAGTCTCACTGTGAGCTCTCTCTGCTCTCACTGTGAGCTCTCTCTGAGTCTCACTGTGAGCTCTCTCTGCTCTCACTGTGAGCTCTCTCTCTGAGTCTCACTGTGAGCTCTCTCTGCTCTCACTGTGAGCTCTCTCTCTGAGTCTCACTGTGAGCTCTCTCTCTGAGTCTCACTGTGAGCTCTCTCTGAGTCTCACTGTGAGCTCTCTCTGAGTCTCACTGTGAGCTCTCTCTGAGTCTCACTGTGAGCTCTCTCTGAGTCTCACTGTGAGCTCTCTCTGAGTCTCACTGTGAGCTCTCTCTGCTCTCACTGTGAGCTCTCTCTGCTCTCACTGTGAGCTCTCTCTGCTCTCACTGTGAGCTCTCTCTCTGAGTCTCACTGTGAGCTCTCTCTGCTCTCACTGTGAGCTCTCTCTCTGAGTCTCACTGTGAGCTCTCTCTGCTCTCACTGTGAGCTCTCTCTGCTCTCACTGTGAGCTCTCTCTCTGAGTCTCACTGTGAGCTCTCTCTGCTCTCACTGTGAGCTCTCTCTGAGTCTCACTGTGAGCTCTCTCTGCTCTCACTGTGAGCTCTCTCTGAGTCTCACTGTGAGCTCTCTCTGCTCTCACTGTGAGCTCTCTCTCTGAGTCTCACTGTGAGCTCTCTCTGCTCTCACTGTGAGCTCTCTCTCTGAGTCTCACTGTGAGCTCTCTCTCTGAGTCTCACTGTGAGCTCTCTCTCTGAGTCTCACTGTGAGCTCTCTCTGAGTCTCACTGTGAGCTCTCTCTGAGTCTCACTGTGAGCTCTCTCTGAGTCTCACTGTGAGCTCTCTCTGCTCTCACTGTGAGCTCTCTCTGCTCTCACTGTGAGCTCTCTCTGAGTCTCATGTGAGCTCTCTGCTCTCACTGTGAGCTCTCTCTCTGAGTCTCACTGTGAGTTCTCTCTCTGCTCTCACTGTGAGCTCTCTGCTCTCACTGTGAGCTCTCTCTGAGTCTCACTGTGAGTTCTCTCTCTGCTCTCACTGTGAGCTCTCTCTGACTCATTGTGAGCTCTCTCAGAGTCTCATGTGAGCTCTCTCTGAGTCTCACGGTGTGTCTTTTATACGTCTCATATAGAAGGTACTGTAAAGTGAATTGACTGTATATATTTGTGGGCGAAACAACAACAACAACAACAACGTTGATGTATATAGCGCCCTCCACGCCGGACGGCGTCTCAGAGCGCTTCACAATAGCGGATCCCGGGACCGAGCCAGGGGCAGGGGCAGAAAGGTGACCAAAGGCGCGGTCAAAGAGAAAGGTCATGAGCTGTGACCTGAAACTGGGAAGAGAGGGGGCGAGGGCGGAGGGAGTGAGGAAGGGAGTTCCAGAGCCTCGGGGGGTAGTGGCTGAAGAGGCTGCCGAGGGTGGAGCGGAGGATTCGGGGGGACATGGAGGAGGCCAGACCCAGAGGAGCGAAGGCAGCGGGTGCTGGGTTGGGGGGAGAGGAGATCAGAGAGGTAGGGGGGTGCAGAGGAGTGGAGGGATTTGAAAACAAGGGTGAGGATCTTGAAGTCGATCCTCTCTGGGATAGGGAGCCAGTGAAGTCTGGCAAGGACTGGGGTAATGGGGGAGCGAGGCTTGGTGCGGGTGAGTATGCGGGTGGCAGAGTTTTGGATGAGCTGGATTTTGGGGATTGTGGTGGAGGGGAGACCGGCGAGGAGGGCATTGCAATAGTCCAGCCAAGAGGTGACGAAGGCATGGACCAGAGTTTCAGCGGCTTTTGGGGTGAGGTATTGAAACGCGGCAGCCAATTGCGCGCAGCGGCGTCCCACAAACAGTCGTGGATTGAAATGACCAATTTTATTATTGTGGTTTTTTTTAGGGATTATTATTCAGCGTGTGGAGTAGGGAAACTTGCCCAAGGTTTTGCCCTGACCTGCCTGGATTCGAACACAGGTCTCACCCTCGTAAGGCGAGTGCTCTAACCACTGAGTGCAGTACTCCACCCCAATTGGGTTTGAACCATAACCATCACGTGATAAAGTGCTGTATGAGATGCAGGGATTTTGCTGATTGACTTCAAACCCAAACTGAACTGAACACGTTTCAACGTTATAGTCGCTGTTTCAACTGCAAAGTTACAACTGGTCAACTTCAGTAATCAAGGCACTTCACCAGTGGAGTTTCCTTCCGTGTTAAAATACAATAACACTGAACCATTATGAATTAATTCGCTTTGAGAATCCATGCGGAAACGAAGCCAATTCTTCATGGCTTGTCATTCGGTCCCTGATCATAGAATCATAGAATTTTACGGCACAAAAGGAGGCCATTCGGCCCATCTAGTCTGTGCCGGCTCTTTGAAAAGAGCGATTCAATCCCACTGCCCTGCCCGCTCCCCATAGCCTAATAGACCCGTTCTCCCTAAATAAAGATCTAATTCCCTTTTAAAAGTTGTTATCGAATCAGCCTCCACCACCTTTTCAGGCAATGCATTCCAGATTCGAACAACTCGCTGAGTGAAAAAATTTCTCCTCAGCTCCCCTCTACTGCGCCTTGAAACTATTTTAAATCTGTGACCACGAGTCACAGATTCACCCACGAGTGGAAATAGTTTTTCTCTATTTGCCCTGTCGAAACCCCTCATGATCTTATAAACCTCTATTAGGTCTCCCCTCAATCTTCTCTGCTCCAGAGAGAATAACCCTAGCCTATCTAGCCTCTCATAGCTGAAGTCCCTCAATCCTGGCACCATCCTAGTAAATCTTCGTTGCACCCTTTCCAATGCCTTCACATCCTTTCTGTAGTGTGGTGACCAGAATTGAACACAGTATTCTCTGTGTCCGTTTCTCCGATTTAATTCGTATATATACAGCACTTAAATGTAACGTGTAAAACCTTGGGGCAGCTTTCCTTATTCCACATGCCTGACAAAAATCCTCAAGAAAAAAAAAAGTCAGAAATTGGTCGTTTCGGTCCACGGCTGCGTGTGGGACGCTGCTGTGCACGATCGGCTGCCGCGTTCAGTCCACAAATATATACAGTCAATTCACTTTATAGTATAGTCTGTGAAGCGCTTTGAGATATCCGAAAGACGTGAAAAGCGCTATATCAAATGCTAGGTTCATTATCATTTATCATTACCAATATTCTACCAAAATACAAACCCTCTATTTCAGCCCTTCCCAACCCAGCATGACCCCATTTCAACACTGAAAATGTTTGGGGACTATTTGGATTAATACGCATTTAACTTTAAATGCCACTGCTAATACACTAATAATCCGACAGCTAGAAGGCGATGCAACCCCATTTTTTAATGTCGCGACCTCAAGTTTGGGAAACCCTGCTCTATTACTTGTTCAATCTGTGAGCCATATTAATCCCGTTTTTGAGTGTTTCAAACGAATTGTTATTTACAGCAGTAGATGGCAGTCTGTTCCATGAATTGGATTCTCGGCCAATAAAGAAGTTATTCACCTTGCTTCTTTGTTTATTACAGTAATATAATAACCCTTAGGTTTTTATAGCGTCTTATCCACGTCTTATCGAAGTCTTAAAGCGCTTCACAGAATACAACAACGTCCCAGGGTGGGGACCAGAGCAAGGGGTGGGGGGGGGTTGTGGTTGGGGGAAGGAAAGTAGGAAAATTGACTATATTAATGGGCGAAATTGTTAGACTCTATAATGACAATATATATATATTTTTTAAGTTTAGATAAAGAAATCTTTTTGCCCACGTCTTGAGCTAACAACAGATTCAATGTGTTTTGCTGCTTAAGCCGACTCAGTCAGTATTGCACTTGCCTCTGAGTCAGAAGGTTGCAGGTTCCAGTATCACGATGACACTTTGAACTCATACATATTCTCGGCTGATACTCCATAATAGTATGGAGGGGATTCTGCGTTGTTGGAGGTGCCATCTTTTGAGACAAGACATTATAGGACGTTAAACCACCAACATCAAAATTACATTTTTACAGCAACTTTCACATCACTGTAGCTCAGTGGTTAAAGCACTTGTCTCACAAGCGAGAGACCCTAGTTCGATTCCTGATGGGGCAGAAACTTGGGCAAGTTTCCTTGCTCCGCACGCCCATAAATCCCTCAAAAACAAACAATAATAAATGGGTCACTTCAATGCATGACTGTTTGTGAGACACCGCCGTGTCGCAATTGGCTACCACATTTCAACCAGTCACTTCACTTTACGGTATATTCTGTGAAGCGATTTGAGATGTCTAGAAGATGAATAAAAAGCGCTATCTCAAATGCAAGGATTATTGATGTTATTATCGGGTGGACGCACCAAGGCACTGACTGGCACAATCTCTCCTTTCAAGCGGACATCGAGGAACCCATGACACACAATTTATTATGAGAAGGGAGTTTCTCCCCGTGTCCCAGCCAATAATTCCCAATTAAAATTGATCATTTGCTTCATGGCTGTTTGTGAGCCATTGCTGTGCGAACACAGGTACTGATTGATTAAATAGCTGGAGAAATTCTAATCTGGGTTCCAGAACTAGTGACTAGTGACTAGTGGACTTTGTGGACTAGTGACGGAAGAAATATTCACATTCACACTTTCTTATATATTCTTATGTATTCGAGATATATTAAAGAAGATCGTGTAGTTCACAGCAGGAGGATTCCAGACGTGCTGAGCTGGACAGTGAATCCAATCCTTCAACAAACATTTTCAAGAACGTACTTCCGACCTTTAACGAAATGTGTGTTTTATGGTTATTCCCTGGCTGAGATGGAATAAGATATGCTATTACACAAAAAACATTCAATACAAATTGCAGATGTATAACAGGAGGACATCCCAAAGCTATTCTAATAACATTGCCAGAAAAAATAGCTGTTTTCAATAAGTGGAACAAACCACAATCAGTTATTGTGCCCAGCTTGATTTACTTACAATAATTATTGCAAGTTCAGTCAAATGAACATTACAAATGATGAATCAGATCCTGCAAAACAAATGTCATCGTTCATATTTTCCCTCTGCAGTCAAGAACATAGGAACATAAGAATTTGCGAGGCGAAAGAAGACCAAGGTCCATCTAGTTGCCCCTCCTACCTCGCTCACCTGCTGAGCCCCGTCCACTCCCTCCTCCGGTCAGCTTGCTCTGGCCTGCTCCACGTCCCTCCGACCCACCCACCCCACCATCAGCGGGCGAGCCTTCAACCACTCTGCCCCTAACCTCTGGAATTCCATCCCGCAATCCTACTGGCCCAGCCCCTCACTCGTCTCCTTCCTCAAGCCCCTCCACTTTGACTATGCCACTGGTCATCCCACTTGCCCTCCCTTCCCTCCCACCCGCAATCCCGACCCCAGCTTGGGTCCAAAGCCCTGCCCGTCCAGCACCATGGGACGTCCTCCCGATGTGAGAAGCGCTAAACAAATATAATTTTGTTCTCGTTGTGGCCTTGCTCCCTTTCTTGCCTCCTTTCAAGGCACAATTCAAAACCCTTGTTTTTAACCATGCCTTCAGCCACCCACCTGCTTCGCTGGCCTTCCTCACCCCAACCTGGCCCCCCTATGCTCGGGTCCTGACTCCAGACTGTTCAAATATACTTTTGTTGTTGTCGTTCCGCCTTCCATCCTGACATGTCACATCCCAAACTACGTCACCGTATCCAGAGATATTATTTTCTCGCAGAAATCTATCTACGGTAATTTGTTCTTTACTGCTCACTCCCTGAAGCAGTGTTGCTGCGGGTTTGTTCTGAATTTGAGCCCCTTCAATCGCGTCCTCTGGTTCTAACTGTTCGGTGTCGCGTTTCTTTCAAAATCTTAAAGTTCGCAATCATACTGCTCCTCAGCCTCCTGTTCTCTTCTCGCTGGGATCCCGACCTCCAACTGTTCAGGGCCTTGAAATATCCTCCCGACGTGAAAGGTGCTTTACAAATGTCATTTTGCAATTGACTTGTATCTGTTAGGTTATGGGGAGAGAGCTGGGCAGTGGGATCGAGTTGCCCTGTTCAAAGAGCCGGCACAGACTAGATGGGCCGAATGGCCTCCTTTTGTGCCGTAAAATTCTATGATTCTATGATTCTAACTGCACACAGTGTGTCCGCACACCAGTGTTTTATAAATTGGCAGAATTGACCCACTATTTCGTCTCAATATTCCCCTTTTAAATGCTTCCGAACATTTGATTTGCCTTACTCACTCCTACTGAGCGCTGTTGGAAAAGCTTCAAGTAATTAAAGTGTATACACATCGCAGGCGTATAAACAGTCGTAAAAGCCTCCATAACCAGACCATTCGGATTTTCCCAAACATTTCTTCAGGAAATTTCCTTGATGTTTGAAAGCATGGAAAACTGTCTCTTTAGTGATTAGTCAAATAATAATAATAAATAATAATCATGCTTACATTTGATATTGAATCTATAATGTAATATAATTCATATATTAATTATTAATATATCAATATATTAATTATATTACATTATAATAGATGAATCTATAATGTAGCCTTGTAGATAACAGCTTTCAAATGTAGTATTTTCGGGTAATCATTAGCAATTTGTGGATAGCAGGGTTCACAGTAATAATAATAATCTTTGCATTTGATATAGTGCTTTTCACATCTTCTAGACGTGTACGTATGTACAGTATGTATCCTAAAGATCAGTCTCGCCTCGATAAGTTCAGAAGATAAAGTCAATTTCAGAGCTGGAAAATCATCCCATTGAGCATTAATCCAAGATGCAATGTTGCACCCAAGGCTTTTCAAATTGATTTTGGTAGAATTATTATTGTGGAGTCCTGTAGAGCACTTGCTTCACAAGCGAGAGACCTGGGTTCAATTCCCATCAAGGCAAAATGTTGGGCAAGCTTCCTCACTCAATACACCTCTGTTTACCTAGCGGTATGTAGAAACAGATTGTTAGTCGAATGGCAGATCACATTTCCAGAGGTAATAATTCTTTAAAAAACCAATAAATTGGTGCCTTCTATCCCAAGGCACTGTTTGTGGGATACAGCTGCGTTTGGCTCACAAAATACAGTCAATTCATTTTACAGTATATTCTGTGAAGCACCTTGAAACAACTCAAAGATGTGATAAGGCGCTGTATCAAACGCAAAGATTTATTATTTATTATTATTATTATTATTCAGAAGTCAGTTGTTTCTAAATACATTTGATTAACATTCCTTCAATAGGCAAAGGAAGCATTTATAAACGCCACGATTTTGACTCCAGCAGTGCCTTCAATTTTGACTTCAGGCAACAGTTGCAAATCCGATATTTATAAATTAAATGGAACCTTCCTTCACACGTTTCCTTGAAGACTCGGTGGAATGATACAGATATCCAGCTGGTTCTGGTACCCCAGAAAAGCTGGTTTCAGTTGCTTCATAACACATCCTTCTTTGATCTCTACATGTGTTATGAATTCCCGAGACAGTTTTAATGAAGAAATAATTAAACTAAACTGCTATATCCCTAGTGTTTCTTCCCAATTTATCCTTTGAAGGACTTACCTGATCATCAACGTCTTGCCTTTGTGAGCTGAAGAAATTATTTATCATGCATCTGCTGTTATTCTGCAATTTGTTTTTCTATTTCTTTCTTAATCATTCTAATAGTCAACCTTATTATCCTCAAATGACCTTTGCGTGACTCATATTTCCCAGTACTTGATTTTTATTGCAGACAATTATCTGAGACTAAACCGACAGAAACGAGTTTGACAAATTTCTCTCTGGTCCATGAGTTCCACTGATATCAGGAGATAAGGAAGTGTCAGAAACCAACAGAGCCGAAGGAAATCCAGTTAGCCGCAGGAGAAGTCATCCATGACAGATGCACCCTCTGCATTTTGATTACATTTACTTAACATTTTAACCTCTTCATTGGATGTACCTTTAATAAGAGGAAGAAGAAAGTCAGATGTGAGCTAAAGGTTATTTAAACAATCAAGTCTGGCTTGGTTGATGGCACTCCAGCTTCTGAGTCAGAAGGTTGTGTATTCAAGTTCCATGTTGAGATTTTGATCTCACATTTGAGGTTGTCAGTCCGATACAACAACAAACAACATTTGTATAGCGGCTGTCACATCGGGAGGATGCACTGAGACAATGTTGGTGAGCACTAGATTGTCAGAATTGCCATCACAGGTGGAGGGTGAAAATGTTCTTTGAAGGGGAAGGGTTGGTTCACTTAAGACAAGCGACCAGTTGACTTGACTAACAGGTCTATCTGTCATTCAAAGGTGACGACACTCCGATGACAAGCTTACCAGACCGGAAATGGGTGGGCCCTGAAGGAGAGTGGGTGGGGGCCACAGTTGCTGTTAGTTGGGACTGCTCGGAGGAATGATTGTGGGCCTCCTTAGATTAGGAATTTCGCCTCCCAGCTCCCCCTAAAGAGGTGAACTAAAGACAGATTTAGGGGAGGGCTAAGACCCTCTAACCCTAACCACTTAATTGCTTCTGTCCTTCGGATTAGATGTTAAAAGAATGTTCCGTCTGCTTATTTAAGTGGACATGGCTCTATTCAAAAAGAGAAGGAAGTTTTTCTCAGTGTCCTGGTCAACAATCTCCCAGATAAAATTGGTCATTTACATCATGGTTATTTGTGGGACGTTCTTGTCCACTAATTGGCTGCTGTGTTTGTCTGCAAATATACTTCCAGTAAATCCTGAAAAACATTTAGAGATGTTTCGATGATGTGATAAGTCACTATATCAAATACAAGGATTCTTATTATTAGCCTTTCAAAAAGCACATGCACAATTTATATATGGACGGTTTAGAAATAGCTGCTGACAGTAGAATCTTAACATGCATGGTTGTGAAAACATACACTAGTGTCCAATTTTGCTATATTTCATCATACTGCAGCTTAGTTGCTTTCTCCCGCACCTCTTTCAAGGTCTGCATCAATGTATATGTCTTTCACCTTGAGAGGAAAGTCATCCCCATTGTTTCTCACCCCCAGCCCGGGTGTCCAGACAGCAGCGTTAAACACTTTGAGACATCCTCCCAATGTTAAAGCCGCTATATGAATGTATAACGGTAATTTCTCTTAATAATAACACGCAATAAAACTTTTGATACGGACAATAGTGATCATCACCTAAATTACAGGGTAAAATCACAAGCCAGTTGGAACTAAATCATTCAACTGTGTGCAAGTGAATACTGCCTTTAAAATTTCAATTGCATCACACAATGTCCATCATTTTTCCCCACAACGATTTTTCTGGTCTCATGTGGCCTAAAGTTAACCAGCCTTTCTTAGCCACTTGCAATTGCTGCCAGGCTATCAGGTTGTGTTGTGATTGGATCCCCTTACCAGGACAAAGGTGGCCTGTATCACTTTACACAAAGAAAAGATTTGACCATTGATACGAGTACC
Organism: Hydrolagus colliei; assembly: GCA_035084275.1. Lineage (NCBI taxonomy): Eukaryota > Metazoa > Chordata > Chondrichthyes > Chimaeriformes > Chimaeridae > Hydrolagus > Hydrolagus colliei. The sequence continues at coordinate 1,901,227 of CM068742.1, read as the reverse complement.
GCTCGCCTTTCAACATCGAAGCATAGGTTGCTGAATTAGCAAGAGTTTCTGACCAAATCTGTCTGCACCTTTCATTGTCTGATCATATGCAGTCCATATGTAGTTACATGACAAAGTTGAAAAAAACCATGGTACACACTAGACTCTTCAGCTATTTTTTATCCTTGGTTGATAATTTTACAGAAATGATAAATAACAACTTGAAGGGGCGGATCCAGGAGTGAGATTGATAGACTTTTGCAAGGTGAGGGTATTAAGGGATAAGGGGAGAAAGCGGGAAATTGGAATTGAAAGGATTTGTAGAGGTAGAGGTACAGATCAGCCATGATCTAATTAAATGGCAGAACCAGGTTGAAAGGCTGAATGGCCTCAATACTCCTGTTCCTATGTTTCTATGTGCTTATATAGCACAAACCACAAGCGACAATGTCTCAGAGGATTTCATAGTAATGGAGTCAGAGCTCAATCAAGGAGGAAGTGTGAGAAGGAGGAGGAAGGAGATGGTGACCATGGGCGGTAGGTTTTACGGCAGTTAGACAGGTAGAACAAGTGTGAGGTGGAAGGAGGGGCAAGAGTATGTTTTGGGTGTTGGGGGTATAGTAACTGGAGCTCAGTCACTAATGATGGTACGAAGTGGGATGGGAAACATGGCGAAGGCGTAGTTAGCCAAATCTGTGGATAAACAAGGATGTGGGGTAGGAAAAGATCAGAGAGATAAGGAGGTTCTAGGGTGGGAAGGGATTTATAGGTGAGAGTGAGGTCCTTGAAGTCATAGATAAGAAAGCATATAATTCTAGGGGGTTGATTATTTTTCAATGGATTTTTAATTAAGAAACAAATTTCATGATTAACAAATATGAGTCTGAACTGGGATTAATTTCATCAACTGAAGTAAGTAACGCTAATTATGTGAACATAGAGAACACAACTCCAAAAACAGGTAACAGATTGACTTGGAAAAGTAATCCCTCAAATTCGTATTATATATTTCTGGATTTCACAATGCAGAAATCTATTAAGAGATACCCCAAATCAACTCCAGTTTATAATAATAATAATCCTTGCATTTGTGATCGTGCTTTTCATGTCTTCAAGACGTCTCAATCCGTTTCACAAAATATACTGTAAAGTGAAGTGAGTATACAGTATATATTTGTGGGCGAAACACTGCAGCGAATTGTGCACAGCTGTGTCCCATAAATAATTGCGGATTGAGTGACCAAATTATTATTGTTTATTGTGAAGAATTATTATCAGGTGTGTGGAGTAAGGTTTCGTGCTGCCGGGAATCGAACACAGATCTCTCGCTTGCGAGGCGAGTACTCTAACCACTGAGGTACAGCACTCCAACTAACATTGTGACATCAGCCTGAAGCACTCTGAAACGCCAGCTGGTATGCTATATAAATGCAAGTTGTTGTTGGTGGTGGTGGTGGTTCAGCTAGTAGCGATCTCGTCACTGAGTTGGAGATACCGTACTGTTGGATTCCATGAGTTCACATGATGAAGTCTGTCATCACTGCATTGCAGTGCTGGGAGCGCAACCAACTGCCATCATCGCTTGAGGCTTTAAACTTTTAATAACATAACACTCACCTGCGATGGTTGTGGAGCTTGTTTATAGAGGTGGGTTGAGCTGGAGGGGTGAGTGGTGGAGTTATTGGGATGAAGGGGCAGGATCAGGGTGGACGCAAATGGCGTAATAGCAAATGTCACGACGTTAAATAGATATATGTTCCCCTATGTATCAACAACGTAACAACGAAACAACGTTGACCGAATCAATATTAATTGAGGTCTACCTGTATTTGAAAATAGAAGTAATTATATAAAAGCAGCTTAATGTTCTGTAGGAGAGATAGCAAGGTAGGTGTTCTAAGGAAGGGATTGAATGGGCCAAATGGCCTTCTTCATCCAAACCGATCTTGTGACAGTGTGGTGTGCTTTCCAATACTCCCCAAATAAAATTAATCATTAACTTCAGAGTTGCTTGTGGAACATTGCTGTGTGCAACTTGTCTGCTGCATTTGACAAAATATAGTCACTAAACCTTTCAATAAAATCCTGTGAAGCACTTTCAGATGTTTTCCGGATGTGAAAGTCACTATAACAATTTTTTTCATTATCAGAATATCCTATTTCAATGTATTAAAAACATTGTTAAAGATCCTTGCTGCTTCTCCCGTTGCTTACTGGTCCACAGGTTGCCATAAGAAGATAACAGAATTGTGGAATTCGAAGATGTTTACATTCTTTTACAACTCAAAATATCTTTGTTATCATGGTGTGGCTTTGGCCAGCGGGAATAGGGAAAGCACTTTGCTACTATATATTTCTCACGCACGAGCACCGTGGCAGAATACACAATCAAACTTATTATTACACAGTTAGGACAGATTTGAGTCATTTTGTGTCACTTTTTACATGTTCAGCATGTTTTACATGTTCCACAATATCGAATGTTTAACCATTGTTACATTATTTACATTTACAACAGTGTGCACCCAGTTTTTATTTCTTTCTACTCCTCTCAAAAGTGTTTCACTCCTTTTTCTTTCCACTATGGCTGAGGGTTTTTGAGGGCAGGTCATTATTTCCTCCAGTACCTGAGCCCATTTTTGGTGTGTTTTCCAATTCTGTGATGAGCTTGGCAGATCACTTTCTCGGAGTAACATCTCTACTCCCATCCCCATCCCCCAAATGTGATCTTTCAATCCAACGGCTGTTTGGAAGACACTGCTGCACACAACTGGCCTCTGGGTTTCACCCATAAAATAGTCAATTCACTTTACAATATATCTTGTGAAGCGCTTTGAGACATCTCAACGATGTCATAAGGTGCTATATTAAACGCAATTAGTAATATAATTAGAAAAGCTAGGACTCTTCAATCTGAGAGAAGAGGTCACAGAGGGGATTTTTTAGAGGTGTATAAATATCTAAATACAGTACAATAATATGGAAAAATTATACCCAGAATGAAACTAACAAGAGGATACAGTTTTGACTTCATTTCACAGGGCAATTTCAGGGCAAACACCAGAATATTTTTCTTTACTCAAAGGGTAAATAACAACAACAAGAACAAAATTACACTTGTATAGCGCCTTTCACATCAGGGGGACGTCCCGAGGCGCTGAAATAACAACTGGACAGGTTGCCTGGCAGGATGTTGAGGTAATATACAGTCATTTGTTTTTTTCAAAAAAACTTAATATTGTGATGGGAGGGCAGTGGAGTGGTGAGTCTGGAGATCAGATGGGCCAAAGGGCATTCTTCATCCAAAACAATCTTATGAATCTTGTAAACATTAGCAATGAGGACCGGCAGGCTATTTGATTGCAGAAGAGATCTCAGTTGCCTTCACTCGGTTTCAATACAAATACACTGCAGTCTAGGATAATGGGTAGTGATAGGTTAAAAGGCTTCTTCTCTCTCTGATGTGTTCTTTTTGAGCTCTGAACAGTTGCAATGGTCCCAGTTCTATCCAGCTAAGATCAGCTAACTCAGTAAACAACTAGGGATAAACCTGGGACCTCTGTATGACTTAGTCTGTATGACTTAGTAGATAGCTTCACAAAACCATAGGGGAAACAGCGGAGCATTTTTGCAACAAGAACCTGTCATTTATTTATGTTTGGATCTGTAACTGTATTACTGCTGAGCAAGTGTAAGACTTGTGAAGATACCTTTTTCACTCTGTCCAAATATGAATATATTTTCTACAATGCTATGTTTGATTTTTGCCAGCAAAGTACAGAACTTACTACTTTGTACTTGGTTTTGTGCCTAAGTGACAATTTAAAGCAGATTTTAGAAGTATTGTTACTTTGCAAGGCTGTTTGAGAACACAAATATGTCATGGTTGACCTTTTAACACATTTTCCCCTCAGTGTAATTTTCAAGGGAGAGGTTGCGAGGTCATTGGGACTTTATCACATTTCAATATTGGGGAACAGACGTGATAAATCTCAATTGTTTTAAAAACCTTTCAAACACTAGTGCCCTATCTTTCATGGCTTTTTTGTTTTAAAAAAAGCAAGCCCCAACCAGATTTGAGGGGTTTCTGCAATAAAACAAGTCATACCATGTTAACAATTCCACCAAAACTGGACCAATGCTGTATTTATACCAAATGGCTTGCAGCAATGCCCTGCAAAACTTCCTGTGTTCCTTGGGCTTGAGGAGAACCCTGCCCCTGAGAGTGCCTTAAAGAGTTTCAGAAGCAGTTTGATTTTCACTGTTGCTTGATAAACACAGAGCAGTGAATCAATACAAGCCACACTCCCCAATGGTTCCTTAAGGGGATCAATTGACCTGCCTCAGAATTTTCAAAGGACTGCGTTTTTCAAAGTTCCTAAAGGGTCAATGGTAGAGTTCTGTGAACGCAATGACGTCTTGGTGTCAAGTTTCTAATAGGACTAAATGAAGGTGCTGTGCAGTTGTTTTAGATCTGGGATAATTCTGTGGCAGTTCTCAATATTTTCCTTTTAAAGAAAGCATTGATTTATTTTAATGTGGAGGAGTTCAAATGACTATAACTTGCTGATCTATTTTCAGCTCACTTGGACCCAAATACAGTCCAGCTGGCACATTCAAGCAGGTTGGAACTCAGGACAGTATGTTTGGCATTTCAATACTTCCAGCCGCAGATACCAGAATGATTGAGTTCTCTTTCGGACATCCAACGCCACAGGGGTCTGTTACATTGAGCACAGTGTGGCACACAATCCAAGAGTTTAAGACAAGATGTCCTGAAGTTGGGACAGTGTTTCAAGATGTGGGAAATAACAATGGGACCCGGCATTTGTCATAGTGTGTTGTGGAAAAAAAATCAACAGGAGTGAGATCTAATTCTTTACACATTCCCCCATCCCCGCACATCAATTTTTTTTGGGTTGTCTTGGCTTGTCCACTGTCAAGTGCTCTGGGATATTACTCTATACCCCCTGATTGAGGGGCTTTATATAAATGCAGGTTGTTGTTGTTGCTGAATACACCACAACAGGATGCCAGTACTCAAACAAATAAGGGAATATGGGCAAAGGGAAAGCAAGAAAGCATGGATTCAGTGGTCAAATTCAGGACAGACACCAGGAAATATTTCTTTTCACAGGCTGGAATCGGTGGCTGAGGCTAGGACCCTGAACTCATTTAAGGGTGTGCTGCAATGGGAGGAAGTTGAGAGTGGATATTCGAGAAGGTTGAAATGAAATGGGCTGAAGGAACTTTTTCATCTTGAACCTCTCTTGTGATCTTGTGATCGTTTTAAAATGCGAAACAAGGAGGAAAGGTCAATAACAAAAAAAAGAACTGGGGATAAACTCCAAATGTTCAATTTTATTATCAGCAATTGAAGCCCTATCATCTTGCAGGGGATGAGTGCAGTGAATTCTCACCATTCTGGCATGAGCAACACATTCTTTGATGACAGCTTCTGCATGAGAATCAGTTCTGGGCTGTGAAATCTGCACGCTTCCTTCCAAAAATGATCTCCCCTGTCCTTTCATTAAACAGTTCATTTTTAGCTGGGGAGATGGTGGATTGTACTGCCCTTGGCATATCATTGCTCGGAAATAAATATTAAGTCAAGATGCTGTTCTAAGGTTTGCATTTATAATACATACTTACTTCGCTTCATTAATGGTCGAGTGCGATGGAAATCTGATCTGAAGGAAGAGATGGTATGCTCAGAAGGGTGGGCCACCAACTAGTGATCGTTTATGTAACACATAATATCACATCAAACATTGCAAACTTTACACCCATGCTCTTAAGCCCCGAAACGTAAGCAATTTTAGGCATCAGGGATGGAAAGAATTGAGTCCATGTGTTCACTGCAGAGTTTGCTGTCTCTCACTGTTAAGACTTCTACATGAGGAATCACCCCTCAGATGAAATAAAGGAAGATGACCAACATCCTCCAACCTAATTCTTTAAACAAATCTGCTATAAAAGTGACTTCTGTTTTGGTTTCAGGTTTTCAGCATCTGCAGCTCTCTGAGATGCTGTGGAGGCCGCTATATTAAATCGGTTGTAGTTGTTGTTGCAGTATATTGCGTTCTGCCATGAAAATTGTTTTCTTTAATATTTTGCAAATGGTTATCCCAAACTGCTAGCTTCACTGTTATGTCTTTCTTTATTTTTCTGTCTTACCTAACGTCCTAATGGCATTCACTCTTGTATGGTTAGAAAAAATATAATCTTTGCATTTGATACAGCAGTCTGCTGTACCTCAAAGTCCTGCTGACAAGCCAAGATCACACATACGTTTGGATGAAGAAGGGCCTTCAGCCCATTTGATCTCATCCTTTTAGAATAACCATCATCTTTCTATCATAGCATCAAGCTGTTTTAGTCCAATTAATCCAATCTTCTGGCCTCAACCACCTTTTCTGGGAAACAATCTACAGATATTACCGATACATTGGGGGCCAAGAATCTATTGAAGCTTGGGGTGAATAGAGTAATAGACATGTGGAGTTTAGTATAGATGAGTACTTGAAGGACAGAGTTTTGATGAGCTGAACCTTATGGAGGGTGAAATTAATGAGACTGATGAGGAGTGTGTTGGAGAAGTCAATAGACAATGAGTGACTACTGACTGACAACTACAACATATTTATGAAGGTCAAAATACATACAAATTCCACCTATAATGAGGAAACCCATTAAGTTTGCATCAGTTCCTTAACACTGTATCATTGCTTTTCCACTTTGTTAGAATCAGAGTATTGATTGACAGATGCAGGCATCTGAACTTTGCTGAAGTGTTTTCTCTGAGACTTTAAACATTACATTTTTTGTACAATGTCCTTGGCACGCAGTTCCACTAGCTACCTCTACTAATGCGTGTCTGAATGCATTTTACACTGAAGTATAGCATAAGTGGTTGCACGGATGGAAGCAATTTCTGCCAATTTATCTCTGAAGAGCAATAACAAAACCCATCTCAAAACGGTATTTGCTACAGATCATTGGAGAATTTCAGTTACAGATAAGGACAACCTAAATTATGGCATACGCTGTGTTTGATTTCATATGTGGTCATAGGAGGACTCATAAAGTATCACAGAAAGAAGTGCAGAATAGATGTACTATGATGGAGACCTTGTATTAGATGTTCAGGTACAGTTACTTTATTCTCTGGATGTGAAATGATACGTTTCATCATTTTCATTTCTTTCATTATTGATGTTTATCATTATTAGCAGAACACAAAGAAGTGGTTGTTAAAATGGTTAGATTAGATTTATCATAATTCATAATGTATTTCGATGGAAATATCAAGCATTGAAAGAATAAAATCAACCCTAGTGACTTTCTTCAGTAGCTATAGCTTTGTCCGTATTAATGGAAAGTTCCATTTGCTCTCTGTCATACAATAATGGATTACACTTCAAAAGCTCCTTTCACATTGAGAAGGTCCCAACCCGGGTGGGCCACCAGTGATATGTGGGCAAATGGCTGAATGACAGTCAAACAGATGCAGTCTCAAAGAGATTCATACCTTTTCAGCAATCAGATCTATGTCAATAAGTTATATTTCACAAATGCAAGGCCTCTTGTATATGAGGTTGTTTTATTCGATCTGACTAGACTCTCATTGCCAAACTCACATTGCCAAGTCCTGACGCAACTGTTAGAATCATAGAATTTTACGGCACGAAAGGAGGCCATTCGGCCCATCTTGAGTTGCTCTTTGAAAAGAGCAACTCAATCCCACTGCCCACTTCTCTCCCCATAACCTAACAGACCCGCTCTCCCTAAACGAAGATCTAATTCCCTTCTAAAAGCTGTTATGGAATCTGCCCCCACCACCTTTTCTGGCAATGCATTTCAGATTCAAACAACCCACTGAATGAAAACATTTCTCCTCAGCTCCCCTCTGCTTCGTTTTTGAAACTATTTCAAATCTGTGACCACGAGTCACTGATTCGCCCACCAGTGGAAACAGTCTTTCCCTATTCACCCTGTCAAAACCTCTCATAATCTTACAAACCTCTATCAGGTCTCCTCTCAATCTTCTTTGTTCTCCTCAAGGCTGTTACAAAGCGTTCAGAAAAAGCTCACTGAAGTGTTGAACGAACTATCTGCAATGATGACAATTCAGATTAAATATTGATGTTTAGAGCAACGTAATTGCCAGAAGTACAATCATTGTTCCTGTGTAAAAGTCATTCTTGAATGATTAGGGTAAGACGCCTTTTGTCCTTTTCTATGCAGGCAAAGAATCAGCAGAAAATATATTGTCGTCTGTAGTCAGGAAGTAATTTTCAAATAACTCCAGCAAGAATTTGGAAGTCATTTCAGATTCACTTGGATATTCAAGAATAGCAAAGAATGATTGGAAATAAAAGGTTATTATTCTAACAATAATTATTGCATTTGATATAGTGCCTTTCACATCAGGAGGATATCTCAAAGCAATTCACAGGATTTACTGTACTATTCTGTAGACAAACACAGCAACCAATTTGCACGTAGCAAAGTACCACAAACAACCATAAATTAAATGACCATTTCAAGGAGAACTCATTTTCTTTTCAAATAATGCAAGGGGATCTTAAATGTCCGGCTGAACAAGCTGCTGAATTTAAAGCGCTTTGAGCTATCTCAGTATGATAAGGCGCTATATCAAACGCAAAGATTATTATTAAGCTACAGTGTTATGGTGTGCCATCAATGAAGAAAGATTCAATAAATAAAAATCTATCAGCCAATAGAAAGGTTGCTGACCACTGGTTCAGACAAGTTCAAAGTCCTAAACTCACAGACTTCTGACTCAGTGGTGAGAGAACTACTAATTGAGTCAGGCTGCCACCAGCTCAGCTGTTCCTTCTGAGTTATGCAAATACATTGGAAAATAATGTTGAAAATCAACAAGGAATTCACCTCGAACTAACTATTTTTTCTAACAATATGCATTGACCACCTTTGGGGATTGTTGTGCTGTGTGAGCTCCAGGCAGAGGATCAAACTGTTATTCTGATTAGTTCTATACGTTTCATAAAAATGTCACTGCATGTGTGGAAATACCAGTAACTGTAGTGTTACTGATTCATTAATTTATGAATATTAAATTATATCATGCAATGAAATTAATTATTTCTAATTGTACATGTACAAATTTGCACAATGTTTTATTCCTGATCTAATCTCTCCTCTAATTTTTTCTATTCCCTTTTCCTCAAGAAAGTATTTGGTTCCCTTTTCCCTCTTACTGTCATTCAATGGGACTGGCCACCTCAGTTGACCAAGTTGTCAAAAATGAACATGAGTTTTGATAATGAGCAACAATAAGACTATGCAGTCATGAAAGGCATCTCACCCACACTTACAACTCGGGTCACTAGGCAGCAATCAGAAATGGGAACCCTGGCAAGACTAGGAAGCCAGGTGACGCCTGCTCTTCAATGAGTTCAATTGCCACACAGTCACAATCTCTACACTTTACAGTCAATTCAGTGCTTAAGGATGTCCCCCTTTCAGGAACATTTATCAATGCAAAATGACATCATTCAAATCATGGGTTTCCAATTGGGCTGCGGAATGGAATGGAAACAACAACAACAACAAAAATTACAGTTTATAGAGCGCCTTTCACGTCCCAAGGCACTGCACAGTCAGGTCGGGACCAGAGCAGTGCGGGAAGGGTCAGGGTAGGGAGAAGGAGAGTCGGAGACGGGGGGGAGGGTTAGGAGGGGAGCAGAAGGCGCGGTCGAAGAAGAAGGTCTTGAGACTGACCTTGAAGGAGGAAAGGGAGGAAGAGAGGCGAAGGGATTGCGGGATGGAGTTCCAGAGTATGGGGGCAGAGAGACAAGAGAGGTGAGGGCAGGGAGTGGTGGTAGGGATGCCAAATGTATGGTTAATGAAGAAGATCTTGAGATGGGCCTTGAAGGAGGAAGGAAGGGGGTGAGGCAGAGAGATTCAGAGTTCCAGAGGTTGGGTGCAGAAAGGCTGAAGTTACCACACAGTAGCTCATGCCTTCAATCAGTTTAGGCTGACATTTCAATACGGTGTCAGCTTGCTGTATTTAGGCTGTGAGATTATGCTGAGGACTCAACTGTCTGTGCAGTTGGATGTTAAAGATCTCATGGTACTACTCGAAAAGCATAGAGATATTCTCCTGGTGTTCTGACCAACAATCCCCCAGATACAATTAGTCATTCACTTCCTGAATGTTTGTGGGACATTGGCTGCTAAGTATGCCACAAAATATAAAATATATTTTACTGTAATGGTCAGTACAGTCTTATGTCATCTAAAATCTTCAAAACTCCCCCAAACTAGAATCTGGAAACAGGACATTTTTGGATGCGAAGAGTTATTCTATTTCCCCACGAACAGATTGATGCATTTATGTAAGGATAGATTATCATTCAGTCATGCTTGTGGGAAATGACTGTTCCTGCATAAACACTTCAAAATGCATGATTGATCAGCAAATGTCAGTGAGTGAACAGGCATTTCATGACTGAACAATTTAGATATCTAGCAGTTTGATGAATTGTGTCATGAATTTCAGCCACACTTAATGCAACATGGGACCATTTTAATGAAATTTCTCAGGTGATTCTTTTGATCACAATTACTTTCTAACTTAATGAAGCAATCTCAAGACCCTCCTCTTCGTCTGTGCCTTCCTCTGCCCTCCCAACTCTATCCCTCCCCTCATAATTCTCTTCTGTCCCTCTCCCTTGCTCGGGTCCCGACCTGACTGTTCAGCGTCTTGGGACATTCCTCCCAACGTGAAGGGTGCTCTATAAATGTAATTTTGTTGTTGTTCTTGTTTTCACTGTGTTATACTGTTACTCTATGTGATAATTAACTCCCACAATGAAACAATCGAAATGTCACCCTTGAGTTTCATTCTCTTCACATCCTAAAATAATTTTCCCTCCCTCCAATTTTCTTCCTTTCCCTTCTGACAATGATGGCTTAGACTGTTGTAAGGTTTTTTGGGATACCTCACTCAACTGAGCTGTCCCAGGCGGTGAATGTTGGAGGATTATTCAAATGTTGAAGGGCAACAAAGCCAAGGACAATCCTGCTTCTACTTCACATCCACATGAGTACACTTCCATGGTCATCAACCAGGGGAATCTAGGCTTATTTTTATCCTCCTTAGCGTAAAGGAGCAGAATTCAATTGTAGCATCACTACTACTGTCTCGTGTGTGATCAGATACAGACCACAGATCAGTCTCACCTTGTCAGCGACTTTATCAACTGGGCTATCAGTGAACACAGAAAACATTTTTACTACATGTTATGTGTAAGACACTGTAATTATACTCTTCGGAGCACCTTAAACATTTTAATAAACAGCAACATAACATTACTTCGCCTAAAGGCATTCTCCAACGATACTTTGCTTTCCTGGATCTCAAACCTACCCGTTTTTTCGCATGTCTCATTTAATTTCAGTGTGTAATGCCAATTTAAAGACAGTTGAGCACTGATTAGAATCAAGCCCGAGGACAATATGTGGTAGGGAACTCTACAGCTTGTGAATTCAACCTGTTACAGGTCAACACACTTCAAAGTCAGTGTGAATGTAGCCAGATTGCATTCAGCCTGGCCTCCGACTGCTTTTCAAATACAATGGGCTTTAAATTGTGAAAGGCATTTGGATGATTTCAATCTGGGTTCCACTGACATCGAATCTACAGCAGAATGTCTCCCATTAGTCAGGACCACTTCCTTATTTCTGTTGAATTTCCAGAATGATCTCAGAAACTTGGCAGATAATGTGGGTGCAGTGTTATTTACTGTATTCAGATTTCAAAAATCCCATGTAAGAATACCTTGAAGCACATTTAATAATCTTTGCAATTTGATATAGGTTGGGGGCAGAGTGGTTGAAGGGTTGCCCACCAATGGTGGGGCGGTTGGGTCGGGGGACATGGAGCAGGCCGGAGCTTGCTGAGCGGAGGGGCAGGCAGGTTGGTAGAGGGGTTAGGATGTTAAAGAGTTAAGGTGGAGCAAGGCCATGGAGAACTTTAAAGATGAGGACTAGGATGTTGAATTGAATCCTCTGGGTGATGGGGAGCCAATGGAGTCAGGCGAAAATGGGGGAGATAAAGTCACGGAACTCGGTGTGGTAGAGGACATGGCCTGCAGAGTTCTGTATGATCTGCAGCATGTGGAGGGAGGAGTTGGGGATGCCGACAAGCAGGGCCTTGCCATAGTCAAGCAAACATGTACAGTAAAAGCCTGTTTATCCGTGACCCGATCAACCGTAACTTGCGTATAACCGGCACCTCAAAAAAAAAGTCCGCATTCGATTAACCGGAGTTTATCCAGAAAAATGCATTTAAATTTTTTATTTTTTTGTATGTTTTCAGCCGAATATCCAGCGTGCGCTTTAACCGGCATTGGCCAGGTCCTGAGGGTGCCGGATACACAGGCTTTCACTGTCCTGAGCAACCAATTTAATATCAGGCTTGGGGTAGTAGAATTCTTTAACTTTGATCTAGTTGAGGACGAAACTTTGGGCAAGTTTCCTTACTCCACATGCCTAGTAATAATCCCTCGAGAACAAAAATATTAGTCATTTCAATCCACGGCTGTTTGAGGGACAATGCTGTGTCAATTGGCTGCCGCGTTTTGCCCACAAATATATACAGTCAATTAACTTTACAGTATATTGTGTGAAGCGCATGGAGATGTCTAGATGTGAAAAGCACTATATCAAATGCATGAATTATTCTTATTATTGTTGTTGTGTGATTTCCAAGTTCTGACTTGGGCTTGTACCCACACATGTTTTGACTCAGAGGTGAGATTGCTACCAAATGTGACACTAAGGTGACACAAATTCTTATGGTCTTATGGTCTTTTCGTCTTAACATTCAAAAATGCCTTTTGGTTCAATATGGCATCATTATGGTAAGGTATATTAGTGCTTGATGGGATATGGAAGGCTGTGTAATTTTGACTACTCTGTGTGAGCATCAAGCAGTACCAGGCCAGTTCCCACAACATAACAAAATCATTATTTATTATTATCGTTACTATCAAGTTGCAAAAATGCCATTTCCTGCACAGCCACCCGGTAATTTACTATAATAATAATAATCCTTGCATTTGATATAGCACCTTATCAAGTCCTAAACATCTCAAAGCGCTTCACAAAATATACTGCTAATTGACTGTATATATGTGGGCGACATTGCGCATAGCAATGTCCCACAAACAGCCATTGATTGAAATGACCAATTTATTATTGTTTTTATCCGAGAGATTATTATCAGGCTTGTGAAATAAGGAAACTTGCCCAAAGTTTTCCCCTTGAACCCAGGTCTCTCGCTTGCAAGATGCGTGCTCTAATCGCTGAGCTACAGGACTCCACACAATATAAGACACAATCATATAATTTACATTCATGTCGTGCTTTTCACATTGGGAGGGAGTCTCAATGTGCTTGACCCTGACGGCTGGAACCCAGGCTGGGGCTAAGAGCTGAAGGGGCTTCTAAAGAGGGGAAGGATGACAGAAAATACATTCAAAGAGGACTTGAGATGAGCCTTAAGTGAGGGAAGGGAGGCAGCGAGGTACTACAGATCTGAGCAAAGGTCTAAAATGCGGTATCAGAATGACTGAAAGCCCATCCACTGATGGCAATGTTGACAAGGTGGGGAAAACAAAATGGGCCAGTGTTTGCTGTGTGTAGTGGCTGGGTTGGTAGGGTTGAAGAAGGTTGCAGAGATAGGGTAGGGTGAGACCACGTAGGAATTTGTAGGTGAGAACAAGGATCTTGAACTCGATCCACCGGGAAATGGAGAGCCAGTGAAGCCAAGTGAGGATGGGAGGATGATGGACTTGCAAATTCTGATGCAAGAGAGAACTGGGGCTGCAGAGTTCTAGACAGTCTGAAGATTGTATAGGGAAGAGCTGGGGAGTCTGTCAAGCAGGGCATTGGTGTGGATGAGGATCTTGGAGGCCTTAGGGGAGAGATAATGCCAGAGGCAGGCAATGTTGCAGAAGTAAACCATATACAAATCACAATCACATCATTTTCTGCAATCGGCTTTAACCAACTCAACAAAATATAAGTAAGATTTTTAATCACTATTAGTGATACAGAATGGCATCCCAGCCAAATCAAGGAAACTGTATTTCATTGAATAGGGGGTTAAATTCATAACGGAGGAGACTTCCTTCCATTTTTTAGACCATTTTGATTCTTCCCAACCCTTTGTTAGTCCGAAAAACATAGGAACACATTGGAAATCCATTCGACGAAGCTTACTTTAATATGAACCCAAATGGATGCCTTCATTTAATTCTGTGGCACAGAAAATCACTTTGATTATTGGAGGTATTAAGGGATATGGAGAAAAAAAAGGCTGCGAAATACGATTAAAGAGATTTAAAGTGGAGCAGGTAAGACAGGTCAAATGTCTACTCTTGTTAATATGTTCCTATAACAAGCAGCAACCGAGAGAGGGGAGAAAAGAATAACAGCTCTTTCCCAAATTAGATTTTTTTTTAGTGTCTGACACATGCGAAAACCAATATCATGGATAAGATTATCCAAGCTAGACTGAGTCTTGTCACCCACACATGGAAATGTCCTTGTGTCTAGAATGGAATATGCATTCTCTCCCTGCAAGGATGCATCCTGCCAACTAAATTCTGGAAAGGTTGACAAGAATCAAGTCTTGAGGATTCCAATGTGTGTCAAGGCACTGCCGGTGTTTCACTAGCTAAACCCACAAAACCATCCAAGCTTCAAACGATAGCTTCTCAAACCATGTTGATAATGGAGTTGTCTTATTGTGCCTTGATATATTGATGTTCTGGTGTAGATTGTGGGGTGGGGGGAGGTGTCAGAAGCAACAACAATAACAATAACCACAAATTTACACTTGTATAAGTGCCTTTCATATCAGGAGGACATCACAAGGCGCAGGACAGTCATTGTTTCAGACCCGAGCTGACAACAGGTAGTTTAACCTAAACCTATTGATCCCCAAAAGCCATCCATGAGCTTTGATCACAGTGAGTGAAAATCTGACCCTTGCAGATTGGCAGAGGATGAAGGCTGAAATTGACTACTTAAAATGGAGGATCTATTCTGTGCCTCCACACTGAGGGGATGATAGCTTTGTTAGCTGATTCACACAACCATATGGGTTGACACTATTCCGATGTGGTCATACTCCTAGAATTCCAGGAAAACTTAGAAAAGCATAAGAAATGTTCCTGCGTTGGTGGTTATATTTCTGCATATTTGTTAAAGCCACTGAACCTATCTCACTGTGCAAGAGAATTCCAATATAATGATTCCACTCAACCACACTCAACCAATGCTTGGAATAAATCAGCTGCAGAACAGTGAATCCAGCTGGAACTTGAACAGGTCTAGTCAGACTAGTTGTGGCCAATGACATGAATTCAAAATCTGCGGCCACCATGTTATGTCTTTCGTAAAGTGAACTTTCTATACATACTGCTCTCCACTTGGCCAGGTAATTCATGATTTGCCTTCTGGACAAGATAATATCTCATCCACATTTCACTATTACTATCTCATCCTCTGGAAAGACAGGAACATGTCACTGATGTGAGGCATTTTGCTACATGGAACAGTAACTGCATTAATGGTGGGCTAGTGGTGAATCCACCTAAATTGGCATTCTATATCAACAACAACAACGAAATTCATTGATATAGTGCCTTTCACGTCACGAGAACGTCCCAAGGTGCTGAACAATTAGATCGGGACCCAAGCCGGGGGTGGGGGGTTGGAGTAGGGGGAATGGGAAGGAGAGTAGGAGAGGGGGAAGAGTTAGGAGGGGAGCAGAAGGCACGGTCGAAAAGGAAGGTCTTGAGACCGGCCTTGAAGGAGGAAAGGGAGGAAGCGAGGCGAAGGGATTACAGGATGGAGTTCCACAGTGTGGGAGCAGAGAGGCTGAAAGCCCGGCCGCCGATGGCGGTTAGGGTGGAGGACGCGGAGCAGGCCGGAGTCTGCTGAACGGAGGGGAGGGCAGGCTGATAGGAAGACAGCAGGTCAGAGAGATAGGCGGGGGCAAGACCGTGAATGACTTTGAAGGTGAGGATGAGGATCGAGGACCTTATCAACAGGTAGCAACAGAGAATTTGATATTTTGAAGGAAATACAAGCCTGATTATGGAATTAATTGATATGTTCATTCAATGTACAGTACTAGATTAATCCTACCCAAAATAGAACAGTCTCATACATGCCATTATAATATGAAAAAATAATAATCGTTGCATTTGCTAAATCTTACTACAGTATATAATTGCAATGTCCCAAAGAACTTCACAGAATTTATATTTAAGTGTCTTTACTGTATGTGTGTTTGTAGGAAAATGTGGCAGACAATTTATGCACAGCAACATCCCACAAACAGCAATGTTCCACAGAACATCCACAGATTTTTTTCTTACTTCCTATGAGGCCTTGAGATTTCCCTATGACAGCATTTGATTAACTATGTTAACTATGTTAATAATACTTGCATTTGATATAGCACCTTAGCTAGTTGAAACATTTCAGTCACTTTGAGTCCTCACATTTAAAGCCCTCCACAACCTCGCCCCAGCCTACATCTGTGACCTCTTATCCTCTTATCCCCTTGCCAACCTGCCCGCCCCCTCTGTTCAGCAGCCTGCTCCACGACCCCTAACCCACCCGCCCAACCATTGGCGGGTGAGCCTTCAGCCATTCTGCCCCCAACCTTTGGAACTCCATCCAGAAGTCCCTCCTCCTTGCCCCCTCAAGTCTCGCCTGAAGAATGTAATTTTGATGATCTATTGTTGTATAGTGACTGTTGACTAAACTAAAAGCATTTCACAGGATTCACTGTAAAGTGTAGTGGCTGTGTATTTTGTAGGCAAACACAGCAGCCAATTTGCACATAACAATGTCTCACAAACAACCCATTAAATGAATGACCAATTGTATCTTGGGAGATTGTTGCTTTAATGTTTGGTTTAAATCCTGATAATAAGACCCTGGCTTATATAATCACATGACTTATATCATCATGCTGTCACTATCCCAGCTGCTTCCCATCCAAAATGCTCATAAGAGGTCCTGCCTTATTTTATTACTCACTTATAAAATGGCATTCTACATATTCCCACAAGTAAAGTATGAGAGACAGGTACCCCTCCCTCCCCAACCATTCCTGAAAACCTCTGCGGTCAGTAAAACCACGGTTGGAAAATACAGGGCCCTATGGGAAACATGGGGATAGGGAGAGTACGTTTGGGAGCATTGGCTGCCAGGATCTGCAGCAATCTGTGAGGCTGTCTGACTGACTGACTGATCTATACACAGACACAGAGAGAGAGAGAGAGAGAGAGTGAGAGAGAAATCAACCTTCATCACTTTGGGGGAAAGAAGAAGAAGCAGAAGAAAAAAAAAGTGAAGGTGTTGGGAAGAGTTTCCAGTGGATGTGGTGTGCTGGTGTGCTGGGTGACACGGAGTAGGGGGGATGTGAAGAAGGTAGTGTAGTGGGTGACACCGAAGGGTGGGGGGTGGTGGGGTGGGATGTGGAGAAGGTGATGTGGTGGGTGACACCGAGGGGGGTGGATGCAGAGAAGGGACAATAAATTCATGTCATTTACCTTGTCCTAAGAGAGAAGCGACATCGTGGCTGGTTGATTGCGTCATCGCAACTGGGTCCCAGCGCCAAACGCTAGTGTCAGTGTTAAAACCCGTGGATAGGCAAAACCCATTGCCGTGGTTGGCAAGGGTCGTCTCAGCGAGCCAACCGTGGAGAAGTGAAATTAGCGGTAGAAAAAAACGCAGTTGGGGGCGGGGTACCTGTACTCTATGTCATTGTGTGAGGCTAGAGGCTTCTACCGTGTGAGGGTTCAAACCACTCCTCGTGAGATGTCCAACGACCAACTAGTGACTGTCCATCTCAGTGGAGAGTTACTTAATGTCTCCTTGGAGCTGAAATGGCTCCAAGGTTCCACTAACCCTGGTGAACAATCGGAGTGAGCGGTCTTACGCAGGGATAGATTGCTCTTGCCCTCGCCCTCAGCCAACCCGTGCCGTAGCTGGTTTGACTGTTGTGGCAAAGATCTCTGTGAGTAGGAATATTGAGACCTGACTTTCAGTGAGGGTTCTGCCTGATTGTCAAATTTTGAGTGATTCAGGTGGTTAAAATATCAATAATCCTTGCATTCGACATAGAGCTTTTCACGTCTTCTAGACGTCTCAAAGCACTTCACAGAATGTACTGTAAAGTTAATTTGCTATATATTTGTGGGCGAAACGCAGAAGCCACTTGCGCACAGCAGTGTCCCACAAACTGTACTTAACTTGCATCAGTTTTAATAAATAAACAGACAGTCGTGGAGGCTGGCCACTCTGTCACAGTGAAAACTGCTCGCTCTGTGCAGGCATGGTGTGTGTTGCTATAGGTCCTGTTTACCACAGCACCCCTCCCGCACCTAGTGCCTACAACAACAACAGTAACAACTTGCGTTTATCTAGTGCGTCTCAGAGCGCTTAACAATGGCGGAACTCGAGGCTGAGGCAGGGGAGGGGGAAGCCTACCATAGGCACACTCAAACAGGAAGGTCTTCAGGTTCTGGCAATTGAGGTACTGAATTTGGTACGGATAAGAATGCAGATGAAGGAGTTTTGAATGAGCTGAATGAGCAAAACGATGGGACAAAAATACATTCACAGGTCACCCTACATATAGCGTCACCGAGCTCTTTTCCCTTGCAGTAAACATATATCAGGAACTAACTGTTAGACCTTGAACCACAGAAACAATTCCTTGGGCAATCCTACTTAATTTTTATTTCATAAGTTCCGAATCACATGAGTCAATGCAACCAAAGTGTAGGAGGGCAGTGAGTCAAGTCAATATCTTTGGTACTCTTCCTGCAACCCAATTCACCAAATGATACACATTGGTCTTTCAACCCCTTGTGCAAACCTACTCCCTCATTGTCCAGATCTGGAGCCCAAAGTAAACCAGCACAGACAGACTGTATACGTTGGGTGAAGTTTAGGTGAAACAGCAGATGGTGCGCTAGTCCATAGGTATTTATATTCCAATGTATTTATACCCAATATTGGAGTAAGGAAATGGTTGTAAAAACAAGCAAACAAAAAACTGAGCTCACTGCATTCCTATGGTTCTCTCTCTCAATTGGTTAGTTTGAAACCGTTCAAGGCTCACAGGGACAAAGAAACCGAATGCTTTTAAAACTGTCTGGCAAACTTTCCTGCCGCTTGCCTGTTTTGAACCATTGGGGCTTTGGCTTGTAGAGTTAACAGTTGCTGTACGGCAAGGGGGGGAGGGGGTGGGGGGATGGCTTGGCCCCCAGCTAAGTGGTCCACGCTTCCAGGTCGCGCCAACGAGCCATGTTTGGCTGTGCTTGGAACCAACGACGCCCTGGAATTTAGCAGATCCTCCTGACTCGGGAGCCAGACCACCACAACCTCCGCGGAGGGCCGACTGCGTTCTCTCATTCCGCTGGCAGTCCAATGTGGCGTCCAGGAGCTCAGCGATGAGAGCGTTCTCCAAGCAGGCGAGAGACGTGCGGTCGATCCCCATCGGGCAAAACTTGGGGCAAATTTCCTCTCTCCGCCTGCTCGATAATCATCCCTCATGAAAAGAAAAGCGATGATAAATCGGTCGCTTCAATCCGCAGACCGTTAGCCAGACACTGCCGTGCGCGATTGGCTGCCGTGTGTCGCCCACCAATTCACTTTTCTGTATATTATAATAATCCTTGCCTTTGATATCGCGCTTTTCGCATCTTCTAGACGTCTCAAAGCGCTTCACGGAATATACTGTAAAGTGAAGTGACTGTATATTTGTGGGCGAAATGCGGCAGCCGATTGCGCGCGGCAGCGTCCCCCCCCACAAACAGTCGTGGGTTGAAATGACTCAGTTTTTTGACTATTGTTTTATTTTGGACGGATTATTATGAGGCGTGTGGAGTGAGGAAACGCACCCGAGGCTTGGCCCTGACCCGGCCTGGATTCGAACACAGGTCTCTCGCCTTGCGAAGCCAGCGCTCCAACCGTACGTTGCGAGAAGCGCTAGAAGACGTGAAAGGATTTAAAATACATCAAACGCAAGGATTATAAAAACATGTATACTGACGTCACCTCGGCCCTCAATTCAAACCCCGAAGAGACCTCGCTTATCAACCCCCCTCCCCCCCTCATCTCACCTCCCCCCCCTCCAACCCACCAAGGAGGACGGCCAAGAAAGAAAAAGTATTTGGGCCGGAATGGAGCTCCTGTGGCTCAGTGGTTAGAGCGCTTGTCTTGCAAGCTGGGGAGACCGAGCTGGGTTCGAATCCCGGCAGGTCAGTCAGGGCCAAACCTTGGGCAAGTTTCCTTACTCCACGCGCCTGATAATAATCCCTCCAGAAAAAAAAACACAATAATAAAATCGGTCATTTGAACCCACGGCTGTGTGTGTGTGTGTGTGTATGTGTGTGGGTGTGTGTGTGTATGTGTGTGTGGGTGTGTGTGTATGTGTGTGTGGGTGTGTGTGTGTGTGTGTGGGTGTGTGTGTGTATGTGTGTGTGGGTGTGTGTGTGTGTGTGTGGGTGTGTGTGTGTATGTGGGTGTGGGTGGGGGGGAAACGCTGCTGGTGCGCAATTGGCTCAGTGGCATTGTATGTGTATGTGGGTGTGTGTGTGTGTATATGTGTGGGTGTGTGTGTGTGTGGGGGGGTGTATGTGTATGTGGGTGTGTGTGTGTATATGTGTGTGTGTGGGTGTGTATGTGGGGGGGGGGTGAATGATTCTCACAATGTGAGAATCCGCCGCGATTCGCCCACAAATATATACAGTCACTTCACTTTACGGTCTATTCCGTGAAGCGCTTTGGGAACGTCGGTACGATGTGGAAAGCTCTGTATCAAAACGCAAGGATTAATATTGTTATTATTATTATTTATTACAGAATATAAAGAAGGGTAGGTTTCCCCTGCCTGCCCTCTCTCTCTCTCACATACACACACACACACACAGACACACAGTGAGGATTGTTGCTGTTGTGGTGGTGGACAGACCAGAGACTAGAAGCTTGGTCTCTGGATGGACACACATCACCACCAGTGACAATAGGAGGGAGGGAGGGAGGGAGAGGCGATGGCTGAGCTGAGCTCGGCTGCATTAATGTTTGATGAGATCTTGAGGGAGGTATTTGTATGCAAATAGCGTGTTATGTTAATTCCAGCCCCCAGGACAGACACACAGACAGATTTCTGTGGGATTCCTGGATGGGAGTTAAGATGGAGGACCAGATCAGTGTATGTGTGTGAGTGAGTGTGAGTGAGTTGAGTGAGTGTGTGTGAGAGAGGGAGAGGATGTGAAGAGCTTCTGATGGAGGATCTCACGGTGGCTCAGTATGCCTAGGAAGGGGAATGGAGAGTTGCCTTTGCCGGATGGTTGGGAGGAAAGCAGGGATTACGATGGCAAAGTCTTTTACATCGACCACAACACCAAACAGACCAGCTGGATCGATCCCCGGGACAGGTAGGGCAGGGAGGGGAGGCTCACACACTAACTAACGTGACATGAGCAGGGATATGGTTTGTGTTGATATATATATATATATACACAGTATATATGTGTGTGTGTGTGTGTGTGGGGGGGGGGGGGGGGGGGGGGGTCCAGCCCCTTTAATTTCATTTTAAACTTGTATTCGTCAATCTGATACACATTGTGAGAATCATTCACCCCCCCCCACACATACACACACACATATATACACACACACACACCCACATACACCCCCCCCCCACACACACACACCCACACATATACACACACACACACCCACATACACATACACCCCCCCCCCACACACACACACCCACACATATACACACACACACACCCACATACACATACACCCCCCCCCCCACACACACACACACATATACATACACACACACCCACATACACATACACCCCCCCCCACACACACACACACACACATATACACCCCCCCCCCCCCCAAACCTTTTCCTCCTCTCTCCCCCCCCCCCCCCCCCCCCACCAATTTTTTTTAAAAAAACATAAGTTTCCTTCTAAACAGTGCGAGGCTGGGTGTCCAGTTGTGTGAATATTTCTTTAAACTATTTTTAAAAAAGACTTTCAAACTTATCAACCTTTGTGGGAATGGCATTGATCAGTGATCACACCCACCCCCCCCCCCCTCCTCTCTCTCTCTCTCTCTCTCTCAAAGTTTCCATCTTTTAACCCCTCAAATCCAATATATATATATACACAGAAATATATACACACACACACACAGATATATATATACTGTATATATAACTATAGCATGATATGCGAGGCCGAGTTTGTAACAGTGATTTTTAACTGACTTGTCTGTGTGTGTGTGTGGGGGGGGGGGGGGACACAGACAGAGAGAGTCAGAGCTTTGCAAAGCAATGCTTTCTGTGTTTAGTGTTCAATCTACATTGATATATTTCTCTGTAAAAAGATGTCCGAGGAGAACCGAAGAGATGAAAGGTTTTTATTTTCTCTTCCCCCCCCTTTCCCCACAAGCTATTGTGGGTGAGTTTCTAACGCTAACCTGGATGTGAAGTTAATATCCTTAAACTAACGACTCAAAGCTGGGAAAACACAGAGAAAAAGACAGATTTCTGTGGATCTGTATTTTACACCCAGTGTGTAAATACCTGGGGGGGGGGGGGGGGGGGGGGGGGGCAAGTTACTCTGGACATTCAGACAGAACAAACAAAACAAATCTCAGATTAATTATAACCAGGGATTGCAAAACAGTTGAAAACTTTCTTCCAAGTGTGGATGAAGTTGCTTTAATCTCTTTCCCCCTCTCTCCTCTCTCTATCTCCCCTCACCTCCTTTGACTGGAGACTAAATCATTGCTACAAAAAAAGGGAGACAGACAAGCTTAGAAGTTGGGGGCATTTGGGGTTTTCATTGACACCTTGAGTAAGGAGGATGGGGGGGGGGGGGGGGCTGGGGGGGGGGGGGGCTTTTATTTGGAGATGTGGGGGTGAGGGGGGAAAAAAATGTCATCCCATCTCCCTTCCTCCCTGCGTCTCTCTCTCTCTCTTTCTCTCTCCTTTTTCCTCACCTTTTCCCAGATCCTCACCGTCCCTGGGAATGGCCGGGGAGGAATGGAAAGGCTAAACCTTTCTTTTCCCACAGACACACAGACAACGCCTGCATCTCAAACCCTCAAGTCGTCAGAGGGATTGATCCTCTGATATCCCCCCCCCCCCTCCACCTTAAAACTCTGGGGACATTTGCAATCTCCAGCCCCCCCCCCCCAGGGCCTCACCGCAGTGTTGGGCTCTCATCTGGGCCTCCCTCCCTCCCTCCCTCCCTCCCAAAGGGGACAATGTTACAGTGTTTGAATGGCACCTGGATGGAGTGGAATGGGATTTGGGAGGCTGGATGGGTGGGTGGGTGGTTTCCTGGGCTTATGGCTGGCCCACAAATATATACAGTCAATTCACTTTACAGTACATTCCGTGAAGCGCTTTGGGACGTTGACAAGATGTGGAAAGCGCGATATCAAATGCAAAGGATTATGTATTTTCTCTCTCTCTCTCTCTCTCTGTTCGGCTGACCGATCCAAGGCAGTTCTGTTGGCTTGTGCCTCCCCAGCTCGGGTTTGCTCAGACCTGCACATTTCTTGGTGTTGTCATGAAGTCGGTGGACGATGAAACTGTGGGACAGCTCCGACAGAAAGAGGTTGCTGTAAATAAACTAATTCCCAGTGCTTCTCTCTCTCTCTCTGCCTCTCTCTGCATTAGAGTGGATTAGGCTTTAGTGAGACAGACACAGAGAGAGAGAGAGAGAGGGTAGTGGGGGTGGGTAATGCTTTCAAAGCTGGATACTGTAATCTGTTGCCTTTGCCTTTGAAGTTCCTTTGTTCTTTATCTCTGTTAATAGTTCCACTGTTATCTTTTTAGTGTTTGTGGTTCCACATTTGCAAGAAAAGCTACAGCGAACCTCTCCCCCCTCCCCAGCCCCCCCCACCACCCACGGGTTGTAAATGCAAGGATAATTCATTTGCAGTCACCCACTGATTTTTTTTGAACATCTCTGAATAATTCGTGGTGTTTCGACTCTGAAATTGCAAAAAGGTAGATTCAGACCTACTCATTAATCCTTAGGAATCTACCCCCCCCCCCACCCCCCCCACCCACAGAGCAGTGGATCAATTCCCCCCCCCCCTCCCTGTGCAATGGTTTTTGATGGTTCTCCAGATTGTATCTTTCAAGGGAGTTCATTGGAACTCAAGCGCCCCCCCCACCCACCCTTGAACTGACAGTAACATTTGCTTTGCAGACGGTTGGCAATCTCTATCGGTGTTACAACCTGCTTAAGTCTAAAACTTTCTGATGCCGTTAATCACATTTGTAGAGTATCTACTGTATATACAATATATATGTATATATACATCAGAGTGAACATCGATCGCGTTTGGGATGCCAAACAATATGAACAACTTTAAGCAACCTCTCCCCCCACAGCCACCGGACAGACGATCTATTATAATACAATCAAAACATTTTTGGGGATGGGTTAAATCTCTCTCTCTACTTTGATGCTGTAAGGCCCCCTCTGGTGATTGTTGAGCTTGATGTGTGGAGTGGCAGGCAGTTTATTCAGCTGTATATATGTGTGTATTTTAAAAATATATATGTATACAGTATATGTATGTGTAGTGTACATCCCCTGGAATGCACTTTGTGTTTTGTGCTGTATTCTTGTGATTTTTTGTGGTGGTGGTGTATGTGTGTAGGGGTATGTGGAGGGGGGGGGGGGGGGATAGGAAAACAAACAAATTAACTTCAAAAGAGAGTGTTGTTCCACCAAATAAACAGTTGAAACTTGTAATGATTTTAATAAGTATCTCCTGGGTCTAATAAATCACTCGGCCCTTCCTTTCCAATCCTCACTCTGGTCCATTGGTGTCCCATCTTTCAACAGCAATGCTCCTTCCCCAAATTGCTTCCTCTTGCGCCTTTTCTTCTCCCCCTCAAAGCTTCATTGACTGCTGCCAAAACCCTGGAATTTCCCCCCCCCCCACTTTCTGCTTCGCTCAGCGACTCCCAACTTCCCTGTGGATCACTTTGAGCCATTCACCCTACTTGAAACTGTTGTAAGTTTAAGCTAAAAGCGATAATAGATTTTTTAAAAAACCAACTTGCGTTTCATAAAACGCCGTATCACTTCATTGAGATCTCCCAAAGCTTCTTCGCTATATTTTACTGTGAATTACAGTGTAGTGACTGCGGATTTGGAGGCAAACTTAGCAGACAATCTGTGCACAACAATGACCCATAAAGAGCCATAAAGTCAGTGACCAATCTATTTGGGGAAATTTCTTAGTCAGTACACTGTGAGAAATCCTTTATTTTTACAATAACACCTTAGGAATCTTTAATGTCACTGGGACAAACAAACTTCTCATTTGAAGGCTGACATTTCCAATGATACAGCACATCCCCAGCACTTTGTCAAGTGTATCAGCTGGGAGTTCCTGGTACCTACTGGCCCATCTAGTGAGAGCTCAAAGCTACACTTGTTGGATGTCAAATAGGGAACTGTCCTGTTTGGGGAGGGAGGGAGCTCAGTTGGCTCCGCGTTTACAGTATTTGACAATGGGAAGTCAAAATCGAGCCAGCTCTCTGTGGCTGTCGCGGCGAGGGCAAAGAGGAAGGGTTTGGAGATGCTAAGCCAGTCTCTGGGCCAGGTTGGCCTGCAGTGCTCCAGGGCACTGCTGACAATTTTACAAATCTACCAACTTCATTCTAACACTGAAAACGCGCAGATCTGAGGATGTGGGCCAGTCAGCCTGGTTATCGGTAGGACTCAGAAGAGCGGACCAGACACATACTCTTCCGACTCAGCTCCCGTTAACATGGCAAGTCAAAGCCCTGACAGTTAGGATGGTCCTAGCAGGACAGGCGGCATGGATATTTACCGGACAGTGTTATCAATGGCAGGCTATGCCATTTTAATTGGTTAGATTCCAGCAGTACCCCCAACACCTACTCTGAGGACCCCAAGCCTTGGCTGCTGTTGCTGAATGTTCTCTGGAGTTAGGTAAGCCCGATGCATTCCTCCAGTGAGCGTTTCATTCCAATAGACATCTCTGGAATTTTTCATATCTAGGTGGGATGTAGACCCATATTTGGAAAGTTCCCTGTGTGTGGAATAAGAGTGCATGGATATCACCCCCCCCACCCCCCCACCCCCACCACCCCCACCCCCACCCAACCCACCCTCAACTTGGTAGTCACAAGTCAGACATTGATACCTCTTGAGCAGGGGTATTGTAGCCTTCGACTATAATCCAAAGACATCTTCCAAATGCGAGAACTATTACTATTTATTTAAAATCTCTCATCCGTTTGATGTGATCCGCAACTTTGTCTACAGATAAACAAAACATGTTACCAATGCAGCTTGAAACGCTTGAGAAAAGAAATGCTTGTATTTTGTTGTTCTAACGCTTGCAAGTGTGTTGCCATAAAGTGGGATTGGCTATCGCCAGGAAACTGGCATGAAGTTTGCAATGTAGACAATCTTGTTGTGTTACTTGTAACAGCGTGAATCAGACCTGCTAAATTCCAGTGGTTCGGACAAGTCTTCAACTGGAAATGGTGCTGTTTAAATAGAACTGCGCCTCGATATCGATTTCCTCGCCCAGGGTCCAATTATTCTCTTCAGGGTTTGTGGGCCATTACTTGGCCGCTGCATCGCACAGTCACTCCACTTTAAGCACTCAGAGACGCCACCCCATTCATATGAATGCACATTATTATATTGTTCATTATATCCAGTGGAGGGCTTTGATTGAGACATACTCCTGACATAAAAAGTACCATAACAAATGTAAGGATTATTCTGATTTATTATTATTATTATTATCCTTTGTGTATTTATAGCAATGGTTGTGCAATTTTGTGCAGGTTTGAGTTTTAAATTTAACATCTTTATAAACAATCTGGAGCTACGAGCCACAAGCACAGTGGTTAAATTTGTAGATAACGTGAAGCTGATGAAGGTGGTAGACTGCAAAGTTGGACAGGATAGGTTACAGATAGGTTACACGTTCTTTGGAATTGAGCAGATCGATGGCAGATTCAATTTAATGTAGAGAAATGCAAAGTGCTTCACATGGTGGGGGGGGGGGGGATACAAAATCCAGCAAGGAACTGTTATTTAAATGGTTTAAAAAACAACTATACAGAAAATGAAAAGGCCCTTGTGATCCTGATAGATGATAAATGAAGGCTATCCAAACATACAACAGGTAGCAGTGAATAAGACAAAACAGATGATGGGCTGTATTAAAAGGGAAATATTGAGCCGAAATAGGGGGTTAATCCTGCCACTTTATAATTCACCGGTGAGACTGTACTTGGGATACCGTGTGCAGTTCCGGTCACCGCAATTCAAAAAGCATATTGTGACAATTGAGTGGACACAGAGGAGACCAACCCAAATGATTGAGGGGATGGAGGGACTGGACTACAAGGAGCGATTAGATAAACTGGGCATGTTCACACTGGAGAAGGGAAGATTGAGGGGCAACGTGATTGTGGTCTTTAGGATGCTGTACAGTCTTTTAAGATGTGTGCAGTCAATTCACTTTACAGTGTATTCTGTGATGCGCTTTGAGACGTCCAGAGGACTTGAAAAGCGCTATGTCGAATGCAAGGGTTATTATTATGAAGCGTGCCTCCAGGGGAGAGTGCACATTCCATTCCAACATCCGTCTCTGGGATTTCTAAACGTAGGTGGGATGCATGGAATGTTTTGTTTTGCATGGAATCTCTGGTGGGATCTCTGTGGTTTGTATAACTCTTAACGCAGCCCCTGTCCAGCTCCTTGGGACATCCTCCTGACGTGAAAGGCGCTACTCGAGTGTAATTTTGTTGTTGTTGCTGAAGGAAATAGATAATTGGACCACGATAAGCTGTTTTATATTGTATGAACAGTAGAATCACAGGATAAATCCTACGACTGGAGGAGGGTAAACTCAGAATAAGTCTGTGGAAACACTGCTTCAGTGCGAGAGTAGTGAACTTACGGAGCAGGCTGGAAGCAGAAAATATAATTTCCGTTAACAAATTAGATAGCTTTCTGCTAGAAAATAATATCTCGGGATACGGTGCATAATTTGGGGACACGACGTGTCAAACAAAGACCGGGGTTACCAGGATGGAATTGAATTAGATGGACCTCGGTCTTTTTTCGCCTCGCAAATTCTTTTGTTCTTATCTTTAATGCAGTGGCAATTTGGATTTGTGAATGTATGTATGGTGTTTATATTGTATACAGTGAAGCCTGTTACAGAACCTGGTGCCATTTTTTCGGAAAGAAAAGGGAGTTTCTCCCACCGCCTTGGCCCACAAGCCCCCAAATAAAAATGGTCATTCACTCCATGGCTGTTTTGTGGGCCATTCCTGTGGGCAAATTGGCTGCCACATTTGCCTACAAAATACATAGTCACGGCACTTTACAGTAAATCCTGTGAAGCACTTTGAGATTCTCCCTCTGATGGAGTGGCGCTATATCAAATGCAAGGATTATTTCTGGTACAGTATTTGAATTTGGGAGTTGTGTGATAGATTTGAATCTGGATTTTTCTCCTACCCTGATCCAGTATAAATGAAGCCTGAAACCACTAGGCATGTCTAATTTTGGATGAACTTTCTGTGTGGAATGTAAACCTTTTAGAGGGTAGCCTGATTTCTCTACTAGAGGATCACACACATTGTGTCCTGTTGCAGAGTGAATTGTTTACTAGGTGGTTGACTAAAAGCCAGTTGATGTTTGCAAAACAGCTGGTGTGTTTTTGGCTGAGCTTGCTTGCTCTTTCAGCACTATGTGGATATTGCAACTTTTTTAACCTCTGCAAGAATCTGAGAACATTCCCACTCACCAAAAACTCTGCACGATGATTCTGTCCAGCACTTCATCGTTAAGCTGTTAATAGAGTGCCCTGTTTATCCAAACCACAGAATTTCTGCAGGTAAATCGAGGGAGTTGTTTGCATTTGTGATATGATACCAGGACAACAATCCTTTATTTGATTTTATAGCAGAGAACGCATTTTCTTGGGTCAGCCGGGTATGTCTGGCATTTGCCGGGAAACCCATCACCATGCTTAAGAGTATTCAAATCCAGCTGAGAATTCCATGCATCCCACCTATATGAAGATATGTGGAGCTCCTGTAGCTCAGTGGTTAGAGCACTTGCCTTACAAGAGTGATACCTGTGTTCGAATCCAGGCAGATCAGGGCGAAACCATGGGCAAGTTTCCTTACTCCCCACGCCTGATAATCATCCGTCCAAAAAAACCCACAATAATAAAATTGGTCATTTCAATCCACGACTGTTTGTGGGGGATGGTGCTGTGCGCAATTGGCTGCCGCATTTCACCCACAAATATACAGTCAATTCACTTTACAGTATATTCTGTGAAGCGCTTTGAGACGTCGATAAGATATGAAGAGCGCTATATCAAATGCAAGGCTTATTATTATTATTATACTTATATTATTATATTTCGCAAGATGTTTATTGAAATGGAATGCACACTTTCTCCCCGGAAGGACACATCCTTCTTACCCAATTTCAGAGACCATTAGGGGCAGGATGGATTGGCAAGAGCCACGTTGCCCCAACCCCAGAGTGTGTGTTGGGAGTATCACCGGAGTCTAACCAGCTGAAGCTTCACAGCTTGTGATTGGTAGCTCTACTGGCAAGCTTTCCTGCTGCTTACTATGGCTTTTGCTTGTAGGATTAATGACAGCTGATTAAGAAGAATCTCTGCCCCAGTGACCTTCCGAGTCCTGCTGATGAGCCACTCTGGCTGAGCTTTAATTGGCAGTACCCTGACAAACTGCGGACCAACCTGGCTCAGGGACCGCGCTAACAAGACCGCTACAGAATCTAGGCTCGATTCCAACATTCCTCCGCCAGGCTTGTCACTTCAGCTACAAGGAGACCCGGTTTACCTTCCCTTCCCCCAAAAGGAGGTTAGCGGGCATTAGAGAGTTGTCGAATTAAGGGAAATAAGGTATTTGGGGAGAAATGCTACCTGGGTCTAATTATTTATCATTTCAGAATACTTAGGAATGGCAAATTTTTTAAACACGGCCTTAATTTGGCGCTAGGTTTAAGATAAGTTCTTTTAAGAACTCATGCATGTCCCTCACCCTCCACTTTGAATGTGAAAGTGCTAGATAAATACAATAGACACAATCTAGGTCCAGGTGGAATTTCCCCCAGTACCATGCTGTTTTACACTACATTTAAAATTCATATAAATATTGACTGCTTGGACAGTTGTAGCTTTGACCTAAGTTAATCAATTTAACCTTCTCACACCTAGGGATTTGCGATTACAATTATGGTTTCCTGGTTCTTCAACCTGGTTCAGCTTACTCGCAGGGTTTCAAGCAAATTAGATTGGTTGTAAAGTTTAGGTAATCATCTGAACGATGTTAAAGTATCTCCATTCTGACTGGTGGATGGTTTAGCCACTCCAATATTTTGTGTTAAGTTTGGTATGAATACTTTCATATTTGTTATCCAAATATGTTGGGGTACATTCAATGAAGTTCAGTTTATGCCTCATCTGCTTAACTGGTCGCAGTTGGATTGCAATAAACACCTATTAGCTTGTTTGTGTTTTGGTTAACAAAGTATTATGAAGTGAAGCCCTTGGTAAACATCATGGCAGGCCCTCTGAAGATGAGGATAGAGGGTATGGGTCAAAGGGGTTGAGGGAGAGAGTTCCAAAGTTTTGGGGTCTAGTGGTTGAAAGGACGGCTGATTTTGGGGGACATGGAGGAGGCCAAGTAGAGAAGAGTCTGTGGGAACTCCATCCCACAGTTTCTTCGCCTCGCTTCTTCCCTTGCCCCCTTCAAGGCCGGTCTTAAGACCCTCCTCTTTGATCGTGCCTTCTGCCGCCCTTCCAACTCTCTTCCCCCCCTCTCCCACCCCACCCTGCCCACCCCCACTTGCTTGGGTCCCGACCCTGGAATGTTCAGCGCCTTGGGACATCCTCCCGACGTGCAAGGCACTCGATAAATGTGATTTTGTTGTTGCTATACTGTGAGGAGAGAGTAGGTCAGAGAGGTAGTGTCGAGGTGTGTCTAGGAGTGTGTAAAATGTATTGACTGAAGAAACCACAATCAGCAACAACATGCAGTTTATCAGGCAGAGTGTCAGCAGCTTTCACAAGATTAATGATAATAATCCTTGCATTTGATAATCATGTCTTTTAGAAGTCTTAAAGCACCACAGAGTGTAATGTAAACTGAATTGGCTGTATATTTTGTGGGCGAAACACGGCAGCCAATTGCGCACAACAGCGCATTTTATAGCCATGTGCTGGAGGTACAAAGTTTTATCTTCACCCAGAATTCAGCACTTGAAATGAAAGACTTGTCAGTCAGATATGAACGTGATGCTTGCTTTGAAAAGCCATGTGGACTGCAGAGTTACCTGCATAGTTCCGAAAGTAGACAGATAAGAGTTTAGGAGCTCATGCAGTACCAACTAACTGGGGTTGTGATACAATATACTTCACATTATCAGACTGGTGTGTTGATCTGAGCATCGTTTGTGTTTAACGGTTGCTTTAATCTTTTGATTGATGATTTGTTATCCAATTATTTACTTCTCTGAAGCTCTATTCTCCAAAGTGGTTTGGATGAATTGAAGTGCACTATTTTGGGAAATAAGAACAGGGTAAGGAGCATTGGGATAAACTTAGATGTATATATCTATTGCGTTTGAAATAAAACAGGCGTATCTGCCGCACCAGCATCTGCCTACAAAATAGAGTTACTACACTTTGCAATACCGTAAAGTGCTTTGAGACATGCTGCTGGCGTGAAAGGCACAATATCAAATACAAGGATTATTTGTTATTTGTTAAATGAAAAAGTAAATAGAAAGTGCACTGGTTTTATTTCTTGATGAAGAACATAGGTGTGAACATGCAGTGATTCGAATTGATTTGATGATTACCGCATTGAATTTCAGTCATTAATTGACTGGTTACTCCATGATGGTTTAATCTGAAGCCTCCCATCGTTACTATTTAACTGCCATCTTAAATTCCTAAATTCCTTAAATTCCCAACATCACGAGATCAGCTTGGGTGAAGCCCTGCACCGACTCGATCTCATCCTTCCAGAATAACAACCCTACTAACGTCTCAACTCAGGATCGATTATCAAATGTGTCCAGCAAACGAGCCCCAACCACCCTTCCTAATAACCTGTTCTAGTTGTTAATTGCCCACTAGGTAAAGAAGCACAGCGAAACTCACATCAATCAAATCAGTTGGTTCTTAATGCTGGTGTTGACTGGACAGGACATTATTTGCTGAGATTCAATGCAGCCGGTAATGGAGGATAGGGGAGTTACATTGTGAGTTGGGATGTGATTAATGATAACAATAATCTTTGCGTTTGATGTAATTCCTTATCACATCTTCCGAGATGTCTCAAAAGCCCATCACAGAGTTCACTGTAAAGTGAATTGACTGCATATTTTGTGGGTGAAAAATGGCAGCCAATTGCACACGGCAGTGTTCCAAAAACAGTCACGGATTAAGTGACCAAATTATTATTATTTGTAAAAAAAAATTGGGGCTGGATTATTACCTCCGGAAAAGCAATACGCCAATCAACAAACAGCCAGGTTCTTACTCACTGTGAGTGAGCAGAGGCGTGTGGAGTAGGGAAACATTTTTGCCCGGCCGGGAATTGTTTACCTAGATCTCTCGCTTGATAGGCAGGTGCTCTAACCGCTGAGCTGCACACGACTGACGAGTAGTGCACACAAATCAAAGTGGCTTTGATAGGAAACTGACTGGTACTGAGGTGACCGTACGACTTAAGCGATTTTTGCAATTTATAAAGGAAAGACTTGTGCGAATTTGACTGTATTTCTCTTTGTCTGTCCTAAAATTGTCTTTTGCAGTTCCAAATTTGCAACTTCTTGTTCTGCTGCCACGGTGCATCTGACAGTGTTGTTCTGTGTTTACTTTTTCAATCCCATTTCAATATTTGTAAACCTCCATTATAACGTCCCCTCTGAGACATCTTCTTTCAAGACTTCAGAGCGCTAGCTTGTCTAATCATTGCACATAACTATTTAATGGTGATGAGCCAAGGGTACTCAATATTGATCCCAGAGGTGATGTTGGAGTTACTGCTTTACAGGATATGGGTTCAGTCAACCCAGTTTCCTATATTTAGCTGCACAAATACACCCCATTGTCTGGAGGCAGCAAGGTGAAAAGGTCCAAACATTTTCCCAAAGCTGGTTTACAGTTTTCCCTCCTTAAGCTGGAGACAAAGCGGGGAAAATTCCAGAATTTGTAAACACAGCCTCAATTATGAAACAGGCTTTCTTTACGCTCCTATTAAGACCTGCAGGAAACCAGCTTCAAAGTTAAGATAGAATTCAACAATTTGCCAAATTCTTGATGCTCTAAATTCTTTAACTAAAATAAATTTCGAGTCGGGTAGAAATTCAATCAACCGTTAACCATCTGCAGTTCTCTCATTGCTGCTTTAGATAATATCGTTGAATTCAGCACGTATCAGGAATTATGCTTGTGACTACCTGAGCTGTATGGTTCAGGAATTTGCCATCTGATTTATTTATTTATTAATTCACTCAGCAATTAGATTGAAGTGGGTGGCGCAGTTATAACTGGGTGTTTTGGGTCCTTAGTATTACTCCGAGTCAAGAATAAAATGACTGACAGTCCATCTTCTAGCCTTCATGCTGCCGATGATGTGGCATGAACTGGAAACCAGTTAGTTTGTACCATAGGTTGGATCTGCACCATACTTTGGTAACCCAGATGCTGCGTTATAAAATGTAGTGAAGTATTTGATAACAGAGTTTCCTTTCAGCTGGACTCAACCATCTGATTTATGAGGAGATGCTTAGGAACCAGGAAACAAATGGCAGTGATCTGCACCACACCTCAGGAAAGATATATTGGCCCTGGAGGGGGTACAGCGCAGGTTCACCAGAAAGTTACCAGGATTAAAAGGGTTAAGTTACGAGGACAGGCTATGCAAACTTGGATTGTATTCCCTCAAGTTTAGAAGATTGAGGGGTGATTCGATAGAGGTTTTTAGGATGACAAAAGGATTTGATAGGGTAGGTGCCGAGAAGCTATTTCCTCTGGTGGGGGAAACCAAAACAAGGGGGCATAGTCTTAAAATTAGAATTTCGCCCACAAAATATACAGTCAACTCACTTTACAGGATATTCTGTGAAACGCTTTGAGACGTCTACAAGACGTGATAAAGCGCCACATCAAATGCAAGGATTATTATTACTATTATTAGAATTTCCACTGCTACATATGTGAGGATGTTGTGGAAGAATCCTACCTGCATCGCCACTGAACAAATCCAAGTACTACAGTTACATAGAGGAGTTTGTCACGAAGAGAACCTGCAAGAATTTGACTTAAATCACAAATAACTGTAAAACACAGTGGGACCCGAGTTCTGAGAGGCGATCGTTGTCCAAACCGTAGTGTCGAGGATTGGTGGGGGGGCTTTTCACACTCAAAAACAGTCAACAGTTAAAGATTGGTTTGATCGGCTATTTCCCAGGCAATTTGTTTTCTCTGCACATTTCATAGTAAAAGCATGAAGCTGCAAACACTGTTTAAACGGTTCTGTTAGCAACGTGTAAAATGTGAACCTTGCCGGCCAGTGGCTGAGGCAGCTTATGCATACACGGCTTTTTCTCTCCCGTGAACGCCTGCTGACAGGCAATCAGACCTGAGCTGTCGGTGCTTTTTCTGCTGCCCCTGCTGACCCCTTTGATTGACAGGCACCTGTTCCCGCAAATCATTTAATTTGTGTCCGTTTGCTTTTAGAAGGCCGCACTGTGTGTGGCACCATCTTCAAATTCCACAGCCAGCCATGGATGCATAACTGCTGTCCTCGGTCCAAGCTGCGTAATGTTTCACGAGTAGTTAAATTGCAACTTTTGAGGAAAAATAGGTCCAGTCTGCGTTCCTCGTGGCATCCATTTCCATTTTTGTCAGGCTGAAGAAACCGCTTACAAATGGCCTATGGGATAATTCACTCTGCTTCTTTTTCACACACGGACTAGTTTTGTTGAATGTACAGTATTTTACTGAAACTTCAAACAAATTAATTGTTTTGAAGGCATTTTGCTGTATGTCAGACTGACCTCCCCATCTCCGCAGCAGGAGAAGAAAGGCTGTACTTGCCTCTAGGGTTGGCAGCACAGCCTCATCCTGAGCTGGTATTACATTTTGATAATTCAGTGGAAGCCCCTTTAACTGGACGCCAGTTAACCTCAGACACTGGGTTAAATTGAACAAAACCCCTGGACCCGAGCCATTTGTGTTCTTACCTGTTTTAAATATGTTTTCAATTTGTACAACAATCTGGACAAAATATTGCGCTCAGAAGTGCTCACTTCTGCCTTCTGTGTCTCAAGCGGCTCCATTTAGCTCCAGGTTGGAGATGGGTGGAGTCAAATTGGTGGACGCTAGCCATTCACAAACATTTGGAGTTGAGCTGTCAGTGAGAGGGATGGAGGCATGGGGAAGAATGAAGGGAGGGAATGGGAGGCATCAAATTGTGATCGGTTGGCAACTGGAGCCTGTAGTCAACGGCTTTCACAAGCGGCTGGAGGCTGTCGAATCACCTCGGAGACGACGCTAACTGATCCCTTTCCCGTCCAATATCAACGGCAATGGGAGGGAAGAGGTGCCAATGCCACTCCTCTGTTACGTGGAAGGAGGAAAGAGAACTTTGCTTAACCTCGGAAACCGCCTAAGCCGGATAACACGCCTCCCACAGTGTGTCTGGCTTAACTGGCTTCCACTGTAAAATAATAATTTGACATAGCTTGTGGGATTCCTTTCACAAAGTTTCTGCAAAGTGTAGTCATTAAGTAAATTCAACAGCAAATTCACACACAGTCACGTCCCGCAAAGAGCCAAGTGAATGGCCAGTTCATTTGGAGGGTTGTTGGCCTGGACATCAGTAGAAACTCCCTTCTCTTTTTAAATAGAGCGATGGGATCTTTAACATGTGATTTAACACTTCCATCTGCACCCCCCCCAGCACTGCATTGATGGGTCAGCCTAGACATTATGCTGAAAGTTCTGATGCAGTGTTTGAACTCACAACCTGCTGACACAGAGGTGACAGCATTACCAACTGGGCCAGGAGAATGTGTTTGATTTGCCAGATGGAGGTGAAAATTGCAATGTACAAGGTTTGGTTTTGCAGGCATAATTATAGATCTCAACTACATTAACCGAACGCGCAGTTAATGAAAGTTCACTATAACGAGGGTTTCTATTTGTACCACTTCTACGCTTAACAAAGGCTGCGTTCGCTATAACGAATGTTTACACACACTTTAAATCTCGCCAGCTTCTCGTGTGCAGCTTCTCATGGGTAGCGTCTCTCCCGGTTGCCCCAGCAACATACGCTCAGTCTTTAGCGTGCCTCAGTTAAGCAGTGCAGTACAGTCCCTCCCATATGGGAGGAGCTTAAGCGTCAGGATGCTTCATGGCTTCAATAATAAAGTCGAGGACTGTCTGTATTTTATTGTTTATTGTTGTATTTACTAACATTTAAATATTTTATTGTTGTATTTAAAGTTGTGTAGCCTCCAATAGCAGTTATATCTACGTTAGGCCTTCACTAAGCGTCTTGAATTCGGGCCCATAGCCGAGCCCAGGTTCGGGTATTTCCGGACAAATCAGAACGCCAGAAGCGCGTCACAAGTCCGGAAATGCCTGGGCCCAGGTTGTGATATTTCAGTGTGGTGACTGTGCAGACCTGGCCTGGAGCAGGTAGGATTGGTTAAATTTTTGTCACATTCCGGATTCCGGAACTCCGGACTTTGGGCTGCTCTACCTGTACACCCAAAATGTTAGCGCCAGGAACTGCTAGGAACTAAACTGATGTTAGTGGGGAGGCTCGGGTCGGGGCGGAGTTTTGGCTGCGGCTAAATACAGTAATACAGTTAAACTCTCGCTTAACAAAATTTTCGCTTAACGAAGGGTTTCAAAGCCCTTAACCCCTTCGTTAAATGGAGTCTACCTGTATTTGGAAGAGTAGACTGGTTGCAATCGCATAGGCACGAGAGTCCACTTGTACTACATCAGTCAGGGTCAATGCTGTTTTTATGATCAGTTTATTGGCTGTTTGTTTTGTTATCATCTCTTTAGCTTGTTTGTTGTTTCAGGAAGAAAAGCTATGTAAGTGTCTGCAAAACTAATCAAATCCCTGAGATGCCTTTGGAACTACATTTTATTGTTCATAGCTCACTGCGACTTCCATCATTCTGATATCCATTCTGTAAATGGGGTGCCGAGAACCACATAATAGGTGTTTGACGTCCTTTCTTTCAAATTCACATTCTCACTTTATAAAAACAGAATCCAATTTCCACTGTTTACGAACCCGCGTACACACGTTTGAGAAATTCCACAAATCTGTAGCATTTGACATTATCACTTTGAAACATCTTCAGATAATTCGACAGCTAACCTGAACCAGCAATATCATTCAAACATAATTAAAAATAACCATTGGTAATTGACTTCAAGGCAGTTGTGGGACACTGCTGTGTGCAAATTGGCTGCTGGATTCATCTACAAATATTCAATCACTAGACTTTACAGTAAATCACGTGAAGTTCTTTCAAACATTTTGATGATGTGATGGTTGCTATATCAAATGTAGGGATTATTAGTAGTTTAATACTATTAATAATAATCCTTACTTTTTGTAACACCTTTCACATCAGGACACCGTAAAGCACTTCACAGGATGTACTGTAACGTAGAGTGATTGCGTACTTTGGGAGGCCAATTGAACCTTGTCTCATCTGAAGGACGGCACCTCTGACAATGCAACGCACCCCCAACACCCCCCCCCCCCCACCCAATGTTGAGGCTTGAACTCACAACTTTCTGATGCAAAAGTAGAGTGCTACCAACCTGAGCCAGGCTGACTCCTCAGTTTGGGCAAGGCATTCAGAGAGCAATCAAAGATGTGTGCCTATGATGCTGCCTCTTCCACTTTCTTTGTGCACTTCCAACACAGGCAGTTAATGGGTGAATCAAATAATTCAAAGGAAATCATTCCTGTGAAGTTAAGATGATTGGAGATTCTTAGGATAAGCCTTGATACATGTGATCAGATGTCCACACAACAAATGTGTCTGCACTGGTGGGACTATGGCTGTGGCACCTGTTAGAAAACCTTATCAGTGTTGGTTTATTTGTCCTGTATGATGTAGTAAAATTAAGGAAGTGTTTTGCTCGGTTAGCTTTGTAAGATGAAGGGAAATATGACAAGTGCTTAAGAGTTTGGAGATGTGGTTAATCAGCTGCCTTAACAGATTGAGTGGGTTGAGTTGCTAAGTCCATTGAAAGGGCGAATTGTACATGACCTGAGGATGGAATGAGCTTGATGGCCAAAAGGCATTCACTTTTCTTCACTGTCACACTCCCTCTGATGGTCTGCATGGTACCACATCACCCGTTGAGATCCCCTTAAATAAATTTTCTCTGCACTTTCACTCTCACAAACTTGCTAAGGTTTGAGCAGAGCACATGAACTGCTCACGCCTGCAATATATTTCCTGTGAATTGTTTGGTCGAATACAGAGAATGCAATTGAACACATGCTGGAGGTTAGCAAACAATGTTTGTTCATTATGATTCCATTCCACCCCATCACTGAACTGTCTGGGGAGCCCATCAGTTTAGCTGGTAACATGGGCTCGTGTGAAGTTTTCTCTGCAAAGTTCTTTTAACAATTGACTTGCATCTCCTGACTCGGTGGCATTTAAAGCGTATTATTCTAATATAAAGAAATAAAAATGTCCACTGGCTTTATGGTTGTTTTTTCTCTTGTTTGCAGCAGCGAAAAGGAAATAAAATTAATTGAGTACCGGTTCGGAATTATTGTCAGAATCAACAACAACAACTTGGATTTATATAATGCCCTCCACACCGCACGGGGGCTCAATCAAAACACATGGGCTTAGCATTAAAGTGGTCTCCTAGCTTTTCATTCTGGTTGTTAGACATAAATACTCTTGTGAGTCAAACCTGGCTCTTGGGCTCATGACCTGAGTCCCTGCTGTTCCTGCTTTAAAAAGTGTGGAGTCCTGTATCTTAGTGGTTAGCGCAATCAACTGGCAAGCAAGAGTACCTGGGTTTGATTCCTGGCAGGGCAAAATGTTAGGCAAGTTTCCTTACTCCACAAGCATCTGTTTACCTAGCAGTAAGTGGGAACTTGATTGTTAGTCGGATTGGTGCATTGTGTTTTGGGGAGTAATAATCCCTCGACATTTTTTAACCCCCAAAATTAATAATCTGGTCACTCAATCCATGAATGTTTCTGGGACATTATTGTGAAAATTGGCTGCCATGTTTCACCCACAAACTATACAGTCAATTCACCTTACAGTACACTTGGCCCCTACTCCTTAACGTCACAGTTGTGTTTGCGAAAAGTGCGACTTTAAGCAAAACAAAGTTAAGCGAACCTGCGCAAGAATACCAGATGTTCAGCGTCTAAGTACAACGTAAGAGCGAATGTCTCGATTTTAAAAGAATAGATGTTTCCCTATGTATCAGCAACATAATAAGGAAACAACGCAACGGTAAGCGAGGTCTACCTGTATATTCTGTGAAGTGCTTTGAGGCTTCTAAAAGCTTGGTAAGCCGCTGTATCAAATGCAAGATTATTATTATCCCTCAAAATAAATCTGGGTATGTCCTCAATACGTCCTCAATACGTGACATGTGTCTACTATTTTAGAAATATAAGCATCATCACATTTGATAGCCATCAACATTTCCAAATATACAGGGAATTGTTTTCAAATCTAAACCATATTCTAAATCTGGGGATTCTGGTGGGCATTAAGTCCCCCCTTGGGAACCAGATAACCAATGGAACAGGCATGTGAAAGAGGAGAGCTTCCTACTGGATGTGTGGCGCTGTGGAATGAATCAGTGAATTCTGAATCTTGCACTGGCAAGATGCCCTAGAATAAGAGCCGGCTGAATCTGGAACTGGAACTGCTTGCCAGGAATGGAAAGATCATGTATTTGTGGAGCCCGTGACAGAATTAAAAGCTCGGAGATTCCAAACCCATTTTGCGGTGATGTTCGCACATTGCTGGCATATAGCTGCCATCGCTGGTTCACATCGCGAGTCGGACAGAAAATTCACAGTGCGCGCTGTGCACTAATTTTATGCGCGATTTTAGAAAGTGATTCCAATGGTTTAAAATATGGTTGCAATCCTGTACTGTTTGTGTGTTCAAACACCGCGCAGTCCAGTTTGTACAATCTATTGCATAAAGTAGTGCATTTGTGAGCTTAGCCATATGGAAATCTTTTTCTTTGGGGAATTCAGAGAGAAATTATGCACATTATCATTAATAATAATCCTTGCATTTGATGTAGTGCCTTCTCCGTGCCTTTGTCACCTCTCGGCTATTCAAATGCCCTCCTCGCTGATCTTCCCTCCACTACCGTTCATAAAATCCAGGACATCCAGAATTCTGCCGCCCACATTCTTGTCCATACCAAACTCCACTCCCCGATTACCACAATCCTTACCAGACATCACTGGCTGCCTGTCCCGGAGAGGATCGATTTCAAGATCCTCACTCTTGTTTGCAAATCCCTCCACTCCTCTGCACTCTCCTACCTCTCTGACCTCTCTCCTCGCAACAGCTCCCATTGCCTTCGCTCCACCAGGTCTGACATCCTCCTTGTCCCCCCCGAATACTCCGCCCCACCATTGGCAGCCATGCCTTCAACCACTATGCCCCGAGGCTCTGGAACTCCCTTCCCCACTCCCTTCGCTTCGCTTCCTACTTTCAGGTCTCGGCTAAAGACCTTTCTTCTCGTCCGTGCTTTCGGTCACCTTCTTCTCCCTCCCTATGGCTCGGCCCCGGATTCCGTTATTGGAAGCACCATCTCCAGTGACGAAATGCTCTGTGGGTTGTGTGATGAGCCACAGATCAGTTTGAATCACCGTTTGGGCTGAGGTAGCTGATCTCAGTGACTGTGTGAATATTGGATAAAGATAGGATTAGACTTTGTTGTGACCTCTCATGCAAATTGCAAAGCTTGACAGCATTCACAATCTAGGTACAGTAAAAGCCCGTTTATCCAGCACTCGATCAACCATAACTTCCGTATAACCGGCACATAAAAAAAAGGTCCGCATTCGATTAACCGGAATTTATCCAGAAAAATGCACTTTGGGGGGGATTTGTTTTGTTTTTTTTCAGCCGAATATCCAGCTCGCACTTTACCCGGCATTGGCCTGGATCCCGAGGGTGCCAGATAAACAAGCTTTTACCACATATATATATATGAAGATTGGTCACTTGGACAAGGTGTTGGACATATAATTTAAGCTGCCTTTTTACAACATCGTGGTGGTTTACTAAGTTGCTTATTCCCAAACTGTCAATCAGTGCTCGCAGATGTAAAATGCAGTGGTACAAGGTCACACAATTAGTTTGGATGACGAAGACTCTTTGACATTCCTCATCCTTCCAGAATACTCACCAACCCATCTCCCCTCACTGTCAAGTTTTTTTTAAACATGAGCAAGTCTCCCGACGTTAACCAACCTTCCTAGTAATTTGTTCCAATTGTTAATTATCCTTTGGGTAAAGAATAAAACAGTGATGAATCAACCAGCATTCACAAGATCTCTTTCAGTTTCCCATGTGTTACATGTAATAATAATAATAATTCTTGCATTTGATATAGCACTTTTCACAGCTTCTAGACGTCTTAAAGCACTTCACAGATTATACTGTAAAGTGAATTGACTGTATATTTGTGGGAGAAATGCAGCAGCCATTTGCGCATAGCAATGTCCCACAAACAGTCGTGGATTGAAGTGACCAATGTATTATTGACCCTTCATTCACCCCGCCAGGAATTGAACCCAGGTCTCTTGCTTATAACGCAAGTGCTCTAAGCACTGAGCTACAGGACTCCACGATTCCTTTAAGGCTAAATTGACAATTGGACATTGACCAATGAGACACACAGGAAGCACGTCTGGGAAAGGGTCTGGACAGAATGTTGAAGAGAATGGTTGAAAAAAACTATTAAAGTTAAAACTGTGTTTTGTATTGACAAATAATACACCATCTATGAGGTA
This sequence comes from Hydrolagus colliei, assembly GCA_035084275.1. Lineage (NCBI taxonomy): Eukaryota > Metazoa > Chordata > Chondrichthyes > Chimaeriformes > Chimaeridae > Hydrolagus > Hydrolagus colliei. The sequence continues at coordinate 1,858,971 of CM068742.1, read as the reverse complement.
CATGTGTTTCCTGTTCTTATTTTCTATAAGTAGATTTATTTGTATTAAACTTCGCTTGCCAGTTATCAGCCCACATGTGTATCTTATCAATCTCTCAACCTTTTACTGCTCCTTAGATTTCAGTTTCCTCCGAGTTGGTGTCATCTGTAAATTTAATTATCTTACAATGTGTTGCAAATCCAAATCATTAATATAAATAAGGAGCAGGAGGGATACCAGTACATGATGTACCCTGAGGCATCCCACTTAATAGCTATCCCCATTTTGACCTAGCTTCCCTAACAAACCTTCTCTGCTTCCGTTGCTTCAGGCAGTTTTGAATCCCTGTCCATGTCTTGCCCTTGATTGTATCTGTGCTCTCTGTAACCTCAGTGATTACCGTATTAGTACAGCTCAGGAATTGCTGATGTCTAAACTCTTCTGCGTGAATGATTAACTTTCAGTTCATTTATTTACCTTACAGTAAAAGAGTACCTACTTCATATCTTGGTTATAGTGGCTACAGGTGCATGGAGTCCCTATCCCAGTCCCAAAATAAGCTTGGAAAGTAATGCGCTGAAGATCAAAGCATTTTTATCTCATTCCACCTGATTGATGGTGTTATATACGCTCACTTAAATAGATGCCTGCAATGGCTCCCTGCACCAACCTGTGTTGTATAGATCAAGTCCCAAGTTCATTCCCTGACTGCGCTGAGTTAGTACAAAATCACAAGATTGGTTTGGATGAAGAAAGCCTTTCAGCCTATTTGATTTCATCCTTCCAGAATACTGCAGTGCTCACTCTTGGTTCACCTGATAATGTTTGGACCCAGTTGTGAAAACTGGCAATTTTTTGGTGCGGTGCCAGAGGGCTGCCAGAACCATGAAACCATACCTCAGCGCAACAACGCACTTGCATTTATATAGCGCACTTCATGACGGACGGCGTCTGAGAGCATTTAAAGAGATTATAGAGGCGGAAAAGATACCACTCATCCATAAAGAGTACCAAACACAGTTTATAATCAGGCTGCCATAGCACTCAGTAAATGCATTAAGGGGTATGGCAAAATGGCAAGATATTAGATTAACAGACCTGCCAAGATCTAATAAACTAGTGAAAAGGGTTTGGTAGGCTGGATGGCTTTCTCCTTTTCTGGATTTCCTATGTTCGTATGGATAAGTAACTGAAAGAAAAGGGTAGACAAGCAACTTGGCTTCCAGTACTCAGCAAAAATGTGATAAATTTAGATGTTCTCACATATTTCATGTAGAGTCGCGCTGCTCACCAAAAAGTTTGGAAGGAGATTCTGGTACCATCTAGCGAGTAATGTATCTGAGTTTCAAATGAGATGGGAGCATCTGAGTAAAATCACCCTACACACTGTGCCAGTCTTCTCCAAGATAAGAAATAAAATGAAAACGCATATACACAAAGGGTTTGTTTTCTTCCACCTTTCTGCTGGTTAATAAAGTAATCCTTGCATTTGATGCGGCACCTTTCGCATCTGGAAAGGCGTTCCAAAGTGGATTTACTGTAAAGTTACTAACTATTTTGTAGGGTACTTACCAGATTACAGGTATTTTCAGCCAAAGACACAAGCACATCTTTGTTCAAAATACTTTTTTGCACTGTTAGTAAAAAATCCCAAAACTTTTTCTGCTGCTAGAATCCCGGCTGGGCTGATGTGTGCTTTTTTTTCACAAGCCCTTATATTTTATTGATCTAATGCATTTTAAAGAAAGTCTTGCAATTTTATTGCCCCAAACTAAAGGCTATAGAGTAATGCTAACAAACCTGACTAAAGTAACTAATTATAATATTAAACGCATTGCCCAACTGTTGGGGTTGAGAGAATTGTTTTACACATATAGATTGCATTCTCAAAATTCCATACCAGTGAGCGGATGTAAACCTTGGATTTGGCTCAGCAGGATTTTGGCACTTGGCCAAGCTTAGTTCACTGTGGACTGGGTTTGTGGTTAACCATTAGTGTGATCTGTCTTGTTATTGCCTTAGTGCTTAATCATCTATGCAGGTCCAAGTGACCTTAATGTCTCCTATTTAATGTAGGTAATGCATTCCAACTGGTATGGATCACTGTCTAAGAATAAACTACAAGCGGGGGTGAATTGTAGATGTCCACCCGTTTAATAATCTTGCATTTTCTATAGCACCTTATCACATAGTTGCAACATCTCAAATTGCTTATCAGAATATAGTGTAGAGTGAATTGACTGTATATTTTGTGAGCGAAACGCAGGAGCCAATTGCTCACAACAGTGTCCCACAAACTGTTGTGGATTGAGTGACCAAAGGAACCATGTTGCAATGTTTCTCAACGTATTCAAGTGTGTTACACATCAAATCTGTTAAGGAATTTTCAATCTATATGTAAAAATTGGCCCAAGGTTTTAGTGCCACCACTGTTAGCAGTGACTGTAAAGCAGATTGAGTCATTGCTGCATCATGGAATATCTCACTAAAATCACTCTGGGCTAAGCTGGTATCCTGTGAAATCCTACTCAAACTGGAAAACCCAGAGTGGGTAAAATGTTGTTATTCATCTCAATTTTGTTTGTAGGATGCTGCCAGCCTAGATTAGCCGTTGCCTTTGTGTAGATGAAAGCAATCACTGCACTTTAAAGTAACCGGTATGACCACATTGATATGGTTGTTTCAAAGTGAATAGGTGCAATACCAAATGCAACCATTATTATTCTGGTCATTATGCTAAGAGCTATCGTTTCCATTCACCAAATGTGAAGAGATCAGCTCATTTACAGGCAGGGAGACAGAGAGATGCAAGTTATGGATATTTATGCATCTGATTGCAATTTTTTCCTTTTTTTGAGCTTTAATTTGGGATTTATTAGGGAATAACAATCCAAAATACAGTAAAAGCCAATTTATCCGTGATCCGATCAACCGTAACTTCCGTATAACTGGCACCTCAAAAAAAAGTCCCCATTCGATTAACCGGAATTTATCCGGCACAATGTATTATTATTTGTTTGAATTTTTTTTTTGTGTTTTTGGCCGAATATCCGCACTTTAACTGGCATTGGCCAGGTCCCGAGGGTGCCAGATAAACAGGCTTTTACTGTACTTAACTCAAAACCTTCTATTTGGCACATGATATAAATGGGCAAGCATAAAATCTTAATAGTTTTACAACAACAATTTGCATTTATACACCTTTCACATCAAGAGGACATGTCAAAGAACTTTACACAGTTGACTGGGAACCCAAAGAGGGGGGAGGGGGTGGAGTAAAGAGAGGGTGGGGGTGGGGTGTAGGTAGGCAAAAGCTTGGTCAAAAAGATAGACGTTAAGGTGGGTTTTAAATGTTGGGAGGGAAAGGGCAAAACGAGACTCTGGGATGAATGCATGACAGGGTTTTGTGAGTGAGGTGGGAACAACAACAACAACAGAATTATGTCTTTATAGGGCTTTTCAAGTCAGGAGGATCTCCCAAGGTGCTGGACAGGTTACTGCTTCAGACCTGAGCTAAGGACAAGGGGGAGGTGGAAGGAGTCGCCGATGGGACCATTGAAGAGGAAAGTCTTGAGGCGAGACTTGAAGGAGGCCAGGGAGGGTGCGAGTTGGAGGGACTTCGGGATGAAGTTCCAGAAGTTGGGAGCAGAGTGACAGAAGGCTCGCCTGCCAATGGTTGGGTGGGTGGGTCAGGGGACATGGAGCAGGCCAGAGTCTGCTGAGTGGAGGGGGCGGACAGGTTGGTAAGGAGATAGGAAGTCATGGATGTAGGGAGGGGCAATGTGGAGGGCTTTATATGTGAGGACCGGGATCTTGAGTTGGATCCTCTGGATGATGGGGAGCCAATGGAGTTGGGCAAGGATGGGGGAGATGGGGGTCATGAAGTCTGGAACGGTAGAGGACACGGGCTGCAGAGTTCTGGATTAACTGCAGCCTGTGGAGGGAGGAATTGGGGAGGCTGACCAGCAATGCATTTGCATAATCGAGCCGAGATGTGATGAGGGTTTCAACGTCTTTAGGGGTGAGGTAATGACAAAGTCAGGAAATGTTGCGGAGGTGGGGAAAGACAGAGCTAGTTGTTGCTTTGATGTGAGGGAGGAAAGATAGTTGAGGGTCGAACAAGACACCTAGATTCCTGACTGGCTTGGTGAGGTTGAGTGTTCGACCATGTAGGTTGATGCAGCCAGCGCCTGATGCAAGGAGGCGATGGCGCGAGCCAATCAGTAGAGCCTCAGTCTTGTTGACGTTCAACTGTAGAAAGTTAGCTCTCATCCAGGACTTGATGTCTGAGAGACAGTCTGTCAGGACAGTGGTAGCCCTGGAGTCGAAGGTAGAGGCAGAGAGATAGAGTTGGGTGTCATCCCATACATATGGAAGTTAACCCTATGCCTGCGGATGATGTCACCAAGTGGGAGCATGTTGATGTAAGATCTTAATTTAAGATGTGCAAGAAATTTAATCACTGTACTTTCTCTCACTCCATTACAACACTGTTCTAAAGGCTGACACAATGCAGAGCTACCCCAGCATTCCATAATATTGTCAGCTCACTCTAGACTAAAACCTCTATAAAGTCCCGACATGGGAATTAAACCCACAGCCTTCTGACTCGAGGAACACAATTTCTATTCCTAGGTTTAGAGGCTTTGCAGTTGGAAATATTGTTGCACAAAGTGTGAAACTGAGCCATGCAGGTTAGGGATTGTCTTAGATTCGATCTTCAATTCAGTGCTAATTTAACTGCTCCGAGCTTGTATGGCAGAAGAAATAATTGGCCTCAGTGCCACTTGGGCCAAGGAAAAGGTGGGAATCCAGACTAATTAGTCTGGATTCCCACTCCTATTCACTGTTCAGTGACTTTTACTCTAGTCAGCGTTCAGGCAGTTATAGGATCTCAACTTCTACCTGGACTAAAACCAGCACAGAGAGGGATTCAAACCAGCAATTCTCTGGTTGCTAACCCTCCAGCACCTTGGAAAGTCCTCCTGATGTGAAGGCGCTCCATAAATATAATTTTGTTGTTGTTTGCACAGTCCTCTACAGTGAGTTTACTCATTCCGCATTAGGGAGCTGACAAAGTCACTTTGTGGAGCAAAGTGATGAGGCAGGAGGGAGTGAAGCAACTTGGGATGGGTATGGCAGAGGGGATTGTGAAAGGTGGAGGCTCATGCTGAGGATACACTGGCATGTTTCTGACAAAGTGTCGTGGTCCAGAAACATTTACTTATTTTCCTTATAGATGCTGCCTGATCTGCTGAGTCTTCCCAGCGATTTCTGTTTTGTGTTTTGCTGGAATGGACTAGTTGGGAAAAACTGTATTTTTCAATGCAATCGAGCCTATAATTCTATTTAGTGATATCTCAAATCTGTTTTTGATTCCCTCCCCTACAACTTGGCAGGTGCAATCAATGTGCATGAACATTTTGATTTGTTCGTTTACTTGTAGAAATTGTACATTAGAGTCAAAACTGGTATTCCTAAAAACATTCCTTGAATAAGGAATGTCATTAACAAGCATTTCGAAATACTCTCTTACCCTATAGTGGCCCTGAAGATTCCAGTGAGGCTTCTAATATGATTTATGAATGGAGAAAATGGCTTCTCAGGGCTTTTTTTCATGGGACAGTCACATACTTCAGATTGCATTATACCAGAAAACCCTGAATAAACCTGGTAAAGGACATTTACATTGCCAGAGAAACAGTCCCTGCCAAGTAGCAATGAAGGTGGTGGCGCTCTAACTGGTGGGTTCTACCATTGATCAGAAGATATTAGTGAGGAAGGGAGGAGGGATTTTAAAGTATGTTTCAATGTTGTCCCATAAATATGGAATGTGTTAGACATACCACGGTTTTGACCTCCCAGTTTCTATGTTACCTCAGCGTGTGGTAGTGATCCTACCGGAAATTATGTCTTTGGATCAAGGAGAAAATTTAGGGTTGTGCGTAATTCTCCTGCCGTGAAGAATTTGCAGTCGCTCAGAGTCTTGGCTGTCGTGTGAAGAACAGATGGTCCAGCAGTGTGGCTGGTGCCCATGGAATCGCACATCAACAGAGTCAGCCCCTTCAGCGGAGTAAGACGAGGGGAATATGCGGGCGAGGGGAGAGAGACAAAACGTAATGGGTTGAGGAAGGATGCAAAAGCTGCTGATGCGCAAAGATTATGAGCAGAAAACAGACTGGCTCTGCTGGTTAGTGCTTGTCATAAACAAATTTGGGGCATGTTAGCAATTAGCTTCTGTCAGGACAGTGCCAGGAACTTGCTGTCGGAGACACAGGTTTGAATTGACTGGCAATGGGTTTGACTGCATTTTGTCTGCCTTTTCAGGCGTGTGGTTATAAAAACGCACAGTCACTACACTTTGCAGCAAATCCTGAGAAACGCTTTGAGACGGCCACCGAACGTGAAAGGCAATACACCAAATCCAAGGATTATTATTATTACTTTGTCGTTTCTATATTTTACCAAATTAACTTTCAAGATTTTGTTACCATGTGAGACCCTTAGAATTGCTTTGCCCGTACCTGTAGACGAGAAACTTAGCATTTGAATACATTTTCAGTTTGTTCTCAACAATCTGACTGTATTAAGCTTAGGCTGCACACAAGGGTTATTGCAAAAGAAGTTCAGAAGAAGACGGAAGGCTCTTTGGCCAATTTGTTGTGTGTCTGTTTGCTCCAGTTGGTAGGTACTCTTGTCTCTGAATCAGACGGTTGTGGGTTCAAACCCAACGCCAGGTCTTGGAACTCACATTATCTAAAATGAAACAAAAACAGAAGTCGCTAGGAACACTCAGCAGGTCAGGCAACAATAACAACAACAACAACAACAACAACAAAATTTCATTTATAGAACGCCTTTCACGTCGGGAGGACATCCCAAGGCGCTGCAAAGGAGGCGTGTGACCCGAGCTGGGAGGGGAGTGTACGGGAAGGGGTGAAACACGTAGGGGAGGTCGAGAAATTCGGGGTGGAACAAAAGCCACGGTCGAAGAGGAAAGTCTTCAAACCGGCCTTGAAAGAGGAAAGGGAAGAAACAAGGCGGAGGGATTGAGGGATGGCATTCCACAGGGTGGGAGCGGAGAAACTGAAGGCCCGGCCTTCGATGGTGGGGCGGTTGGGGCGGGGGGCTTGGAGCAGGCCAATTTCTGCTGAACGGAGGGTCCGGGTGGGCTTATAGGGGGAGAGTAGATCGGTTAAATAGGGCGGGGCAAGGCCGTGTAAGGCCTTGAAGGTGAGGACGAGGATCTTGAACTCGACAACGAGTTCAACGAGTGGTCAGACAACGAGTGGAAGAAGAGTCGAAACGATATGAAACCAGTAGGTCAGGGTTGTATTGGTGGACAGAACGGAGGTGTTCGGCAAAATGGGCACCCGATCTGTGTTTGGTCATAGTGAGCAGCGGATGCAATATACTGTACTACATTGGTGGTAGTACATGTAAATCACTGTCTCACGTGAAAATTGTGCTTGGGGCCTTGGACAGTGGTCTGGGAGGAGGTGAAAGGGCAGGTATTGCACCACATTTTATTTTATTATCTAAAATGACTTTGCTCTGTTGGAGGTGCTGTCCTCTTGTATAAGATGTTAAACAGAAGTTCCATCTGCTTGTTCAGGTGGATGTTAAAGATCCTATGTCACCATTCGAAAAGAGAAAAGAGTTTCCTCTAGTGTCCTGTCTCCATGTGTTGACAAAAACAAAAATACTTAGATATTAACCCCTGTAACTGTAAAGTAGGTTTTATAAATATATGTTTCGTAAGAGATAACACCATACTGCTTCCATGAATGTATTTAGTGTCAGTCTGGCTCAGCTGGCAGCACTTAAACCTCTGAATCAGATAGAATCAGATGTGGATTCAAGCCACCCCCATCATAACTTGGAATTCATTTATGTGTAGATGACCCTCCAATGTAGTGCTTGAGGTATGCTGCATTGTTGAATTCGCTGTACTTTGGATGAAATGCTAAATTGAGGCTCCATCAATTGAGGGCGCTATATAAATCGAAGTTGTTGTTGTTGTTGTTGTTGTTATATTAACTCCAAAAACACAGTCACTGCACCACAGTATATCTTGTGAAGTTTTTTGGGATGTCCTTCTGACATAATAAGCACAATACCAAATGTAACTTTAAAAAATATATTATTACTGTATTAGACAGTGCTTACATCCTTGGGTTACCGGTAACTTTGATACCTAAATGCGCTTTCACCATTTCAGTAAAAAATAGTAATATTCTTTGCATTCGATAGATTCTTATCATGTTATCACAACTTGCTGTAAAGTATAGTTATTGTATTTATTAGCGATGAAGCAGCCAATTTGCACACAGCAATGTCACAAAAGAGCAAAGAAGCGATTTTATCTAGAGGGTTGTTGGCAGGACACACGAGAAACTCTGTTGGTGTACTGAATAGCGGCATGGGAGCTTTAGTGTCCATTGAACAGACAGGTTTAACATTTCATTCAAAGGCCTGCACCTCTGACAATGCAGCACTCCCTTCAGCACAGCTCTTGAGCATCAGCCTAAACAGTGAGTTCAAAGTTGCAGCACGGGATTTGAACCAGCAGCCCTCTCACTCAAAAGGCAAGCGTGCTACCAACTGAGCCACAAAGCATTTGGTTGAGCTAAAGATTGAAGAAATCGCTGGAGAAATTTACTGGTCAAGTTTGGGGGATGGACATACGGACAGAGCTTTACAGCGAAAGACTTTCTGTGGGTGAGAATCCCTGATTTTCTGGTTTGCTGGTATTTGCGATCTGATATACACCGGTCAGTGATAAGACTGGAATGAGGTCAATTATTTAGCCTCATTATGTGTGTAATAACTAAGACAAGTTGTGCTGATTTATGAAGTTTCCTACCGCTTCTTGTGGTAATTCCCTATTATCTCTTTTCGACTTGACAGAATAATAGATATGTACCCGCAGAACTATGTATTAATCTGCGGCAAGTTGTCTACGAAGCAAAAGACGGGGGGTGGTTGAGAATGTTCATCAATTAGCTGTCCATTCCTGCAGATAAAAACCACAGAGCAAACCTAAATATTCCCAGGGCCTAAGGTCCCGACTCTTGCTTTGGAGTGTGCTTAGTGGTGTCCAACAGGAACGAAGTGGCATCATTACCCGATATTTGCCTCCAGCTTAAACACACCTAACTTCGGTTTTAGATTTTCCTTCTATATCATTATCAGGACCTTCGCATTAGATATCTGAGTAAAACTTTTCTGAATTCGGTGAGCACAATAGGTGCCGAATATTTTCCAGAATTGGCCAAGCAAGACGTGTCCGCTCCAGCAAACAAAAACCGAACAGTTCCAAAACAGTTGGTTTGTAAGTTATTCAATTGTGAAGGACTGAGTCGGAGTGAATTTTCTTTCCATAATGTTATAATCCATGATTCCTTTTTAATAATCTTAGAAATGTTTATCTAAAATGGAGCTAATTGCTAAGACTAGGTTGAATTTCAAACTTCTTCGTGTGTGCTTCTTGACTAGCAATGGTGGCAGCTTATTAAACCATGGAGAGGGCATCAAACTCACACACAAGTCCCTAATTCTGGTCACTTCTGAAGGAATTTATAATTAAACTTTCCTTAAGAGGGTCACTCAATAGGCAAGACATCATTTGGGTCCTGAAAGGAACTAAAGCAAATTGTGATATCAGCACAACATCCTCAAATTAACTCAGTACTAACTAGTCATTACATCTGGGAATAAACGTAGGACCTTACTGGTTGGTATGGTTCAAGTTCTCACTGGAAGATGTTTTTTTCAACTAAGCCATTGAGAATTTAATCCTAATATCAATTTCAGCTCTCCTTTAAGTCCCAAATTGTCAGAATTATTGCAAGTCACATTCTTATCTAAAATGAATGGGATCACATTCATCAGCAAGGCTCAAACGCTGACTTGAGTTTTGGTTAACCAGGTGTCTGACAGATGCGGAAACCAACTACCATGCTTAAAAGTAAACAATTGAAACTGAGAAATTCACCCGGGTCAAGTTTACTTTTATTTTCTTAACATTCCAGTGTCTAGATTTTGTTGTTCTTGTTGTTAACTGAAACATCCATTTATCCTCTTCAATGAAATCTACTTTGCAAGATTTGTATCAAGCCCCATATTGGGACTTTGAATTTGAGTCTGGGCTGAGCCTGAAATATAGTGCTGGGGGGAGCCCTGCATTGTTACAGATGCTTTCAATGAGAAGTTAAACTGAGGCCCCAATTCAGTTGGATGCTAAAGGTCCCCTCACACTATTGCAAATGAGAAGCGAGTTTCTCCTGGTATCCTGGTCAAACAATCCCCCAAATAAAATTGGTCACTAACTTAGCTGTTTGCGGGACATTGCTGAGGTTACCTCTGCCACTTCACTTTAGAGTAAATCCTGTTAAGTGCTTTGAGATATTTTCCCCAAGTGTAAGGCGTTATATCAAATGCAAGGATTTTTTTTTGTACTCGATATAATAGTCATTGATTTGTTGTCAAAACGCACTTGTCGTCAAAGTATATAGTACATCAAAAGAGAAGTTTGAAGCAACTTCCATTTCTAGGTTGACGTAGTGATCTGGATAAGAGAGCGTTGGTAATAACGTGATTCATAGCCAGAGTAACTGCTCACTGAGAATGGCTGGAAGTAATTTGAAGAGGTTCCTGTTCGCTTTCAGCAAATTCCAGCCAAGCAGCCACGGAAGCTGTTTTAAAGGGACCGAAAGCCCAGTGGAAAAATAATTCCTGCCCTTGCATTACTCGCATTCTTTTCATTTAATTACTGGGACTGGTTTTCAGCTGTTTCCTGTTCCTTTGGTAAGAGCTTTCTGGGTTAACGTATCTAGCTGTGTTTGATTGTCGGGGCACTTCTTTTCCCACTAAGAATAATAGTTACGTGACTGCAGACTCATGGTTCCTGTCTGAAACCTGCCCTCTATAACCTCAGTGTTATCCCCAGGAAAGCAAGATAATAGTGGGAGGTGGCTGCAGTAATTGTTGACTATCCTTCCACACGCTTTCCCTTCTGGTTATCTGGCTGTTAGGAATTTGTGAAATTCCCACTGGAATAAGCATGCTGAACAAGACTTCTATGACTTTCTATTATAGCTGGGATTTTGCCTCTGGTGGCAAAATCACCACCAGAGGCAAAATCTCAGCTGTATTTACTCCATATTAAATGTGCAGAATTTGGACGCTCATTCAAATGTCTTAACTTGAACTTAGTGGTGTGAATGTGCTTTGCGACATCCTCCCGATGTAAAAGGTAATATACACATGTAGATTGTATTGAATAACATTGAAGCCAATTCTTTGCAGTGCTTAAAAGACAGCTTCAAAGTTAAGGTCGCATTTAGCAATTTTCCAAATTCTAGAGGCTCTGATGTGCTACAAAGATACGAGTAAAATCAAGGGTTTTGCAACTCAGCATAAAAGAACTTGATAGTCAAAGGTTGGTGCATTGGAAAAACAAGGCCTGGCCTTGATCAGCACTTGCATGGACATCTTGATAATAGTACAGTAAAAGCCTGTTTATCCGGCACCCCTGGCCAATGGTTAATTCAGCCAAAAACGCAAAAGAAATTAAAAATAGTTTTTTTTTTTTTTAAATCCTGCATTTTTCCAGATAAATTCCGGTTAACCAAATGGAGACCTTTTTTTTGCAGTGCCGGTTAACCGGAAGTTACGGTTGATCGGGTCACGGATAAACTGACTTTTACTGTACATACTTATACCTTGCACTCTCACCGGAAACATGGAAATCCAGTTTCACGATTGGCCACTACCTAATGATAGTTGGTAGCAGATGCCAAGGGCGAAGATCCCCAAGACTCAAAGTGGCTTTGCTCTCTTGTCCAATTTTGCTACTGTTAGTTACTAGTGGCTGTTTGTGAAAATAGTTGTGCGCGATTTTACGTATACATAGAAAGTGTGATACCACTACAGCATGTGATTCAATGTTAGCACTTGCTCAGCACATGTATGGAAACAAAAGCCGTTGACTCTGACCATTGAATCTCGACTGTGATACCTCCCGGCCAAGGCAGGTCAACGAATCGCCAGGCAAAACTGTTCTGCATTCTGTGACTCAAGGGAAGGAAACCGATTCTTTTGTTTTTCGTGTTGGCTGGCCTGAATTTAACTGGGCTGAATGAATGCTCGTGCCTCCGACACACACATTCCCCCAGTAACTGAACAATGCATATTTTAACATTTCTCTTTATTGTGCTTCAGAGACCTTCAGTACTTTATGCGCTTTGATTAATGCCTCCGTTGTGGCATAAGGTATAAAGTAACTTGCCACCTGCCAACACCGATATTCAGGCAGAGTTTCAAACACTTCCACCTGTTATTTTAGGATGATTGCCCAAATGTTCTACAGACCTTCTTCTTCACCAGTCACACTTTGAGAAATGCATTATAAGTAGAAATGTTGCTTTCCATTCACAGTATTTGATTTATAACGTTGGCAAAGTTCACATTGATAAAATGTGTAAGATAATCAGAAAGGAGGGACAGTACTTTGTGTTTCTGGTTACACTTTCTAAGAATTCCCATCTTAGCAGTGACTTGGCTTTTGTCTGCGCTGTGTTCTGCAAGGGGGAAGATGCTGATTTTCACTATTTTCACTTGCGAAAGCTGCAGGGTCTAGAACGACTGTCAGTAGGAACTGGATGAACTCACGTGGCAAACATTACCTCTGCAATCCATTTCTGAATTTTTTTTCAACAGGGTGTCATATTGTCAGGTGTGCATTCGGATATGTTACAGCACTGTTTCTCAGGTCTTCAACAATACTAATAATAATGCTTGCATTGGGAAGATGTCTCAAAGTGGTTCACATGATTCAGTGTAAAATGCAGTGACTACATACTTTTTAGGCAAACATGGTAGTCAATTTGCAGACAGCTATGTCCAACAAATAGGCATGAAGTAAGCGAATAAGATACCTGTCTCTGGAGGGCTGGTTGCCAAGACACCAGGAGAAACTCCCATTACATTCAGTTCATCCATAGCCAAGAAAAGTACTGGATTGTACTTTTGAACAGGCAGCGGGGACATCTTGATTTAATATCTCATCAGAGGACAACACTTTCAACAATTCAGTACAGCATTGGAGATTGTCCAATTGTCTAGATTGTCAGTTTAAAATCCCAACCTGGGTCTTGAATCCACAATCTTCTAACTCAGATGTCAAGGTGTTCCAATTGGGCCAGGCACTTTTAGGATTCAGTATGCTTTTGTCAGGATTTCAGTAAAGCTTAAATAGTTGACATATCCACTTAAATAATGAAAAAATGCCAGGTTTTTTGAGCCAGGTAACACAAGGGCGGTGTTTTTCGGTGGAAAGGTTTTTAAGCGGTGAATTAGGAGTAACTCAATGCGTAGGCTGACCTTCAATGGAGGCTTGGCCACTGATTAATTTTTGATGCTGATGTCCGTTGGTTGAGATGTAAATTGAGGTCCCATCTGTGCCTGTTCAGGGATAATGTTAAAGATCCCATGGTACTATTCAAAAAGAGAAGGGAATTTTCCTTGGGGTCTCAGCCAACAATCCCACCCGATAAAATTGGCCATTCACTTAGTTGGCTGATTGTGGAATATTGCTCAGTGCAAATTGCACACAGCATTTGCCTACAAATATGCAGTCATTACACTGTACTTCACAGTATAATTCTGTGAAGTGCTTTTCAGATGTCTCAATGATATGCTATGTGATTTTTTGAAATACAAGAACTTGTTATTATTATCTCACAAGACATTTAAAACACTGCACATGATATATATTATACTTTTCCTCAATGACGACTCTGTGATTCTTATGTCTGTTGCAAACATATGGCATTTTTATATCAATTACATTTTTTTAAAATGTTTTCTGCCCAACATACATTCAGGAGACCTGCTCCCAAATCTCGGTCAATATGATTCATCAGTCGTTGCTTGGTTGTGTGTGAGAGAAACCTGTGAGAAGTGGTCCTACCACATTGAGGTAAAGAGTCCAGCACCTCATCAGTGCCTCCCCATGGCAGCATGAGCAATATAAGTCTCTCACTGTGCGAAAACGCCTGGATCTGAACCAGCATCTTACTAAATCCTAAAATCCTAAAAGTCATTGTCTACGGAAGCTCCAATACATTTTGCCCCCATGCAAGCAAACACAGCAAGTGTCATAAAAATAGCTGCTGTGAGCACTGACAGTTTCATTTTACCGCTAAACTTATTAACCTTTTGTCACTGTGTAAAGATTAAAAGGATACTGCAGCTTTGAACCTAACTCAGAACTCCTATATAAAGAAAATAAATTTTAATTAATAGTTGATACACTTGCAAGCTGGATGCCACAGTGGGTTTAGAACTCTGTCCTTTTACTTCTGAGATCTGGGGTTGAATACAACTTAGTTGGTCAGGAATAAGGCTATTTTTTCCTCCTGAAAGAATAATAGCTGCCAGTTTGACTTCACTAGAAATCATTTTAGGACAAATTGGCATTTTACTCAGAAAGGCCTTTCGGTGACTGCTTAGAAGATGAAATTGACCTCATGGATGCTGTCTTCTGTACAGGGGTCAAGACTTTGTACAGTAAAAGCCCGTTTATTCGGCACCAGTGTAACCTGGCCAATGCCGATTAAAGCACCTGCTGGATATTCGAGATGGAGTTATCGGCTTGCCGCTGGTATGCCTTTAAAGTCGCGCTCCGTTTTTTTTACCCTCTTGGCGTCCTCCATTTTAAAAAGAATCGCTGGACTATAAACCTCAACTGCAATATCAAGGCTTTAAAGCCATAAAAGCCGCTAGTAAAGTCGCGTGACTTTAAAATCGCGCTGCCGTTCTTTTCACCTGCTTGGTGTCCTCCATTTAAAAAAGAATCACTGGACTGTAAACCTCAATCAGTAAAGATGTGAAGTGCAAGAGAGTAGTTTTAACAATAAGTACCAATACAATATTCTGTTATTCTGTTATTATTTATGCATTTACAAATGCTCCACCACTATTGTTCCGGATAAGTTCCGGTTTATCGAATGGGGACTTTTTTTTGCATGTCGGTTATACGGAAGTGCCGGTTCATCGAGTCACGGATAAACGGGCTTCTACTGTATTATGTTTTGTGAACAGCGCATGAGGTGCTGATCAATAGTCCCCCAGGGGAAATTGATCATTCGCTTCATGGCTGTTTGTGGGACGTTGCTGTGCACAAATTGATTGCCGTTGTTTGTCTACAAATGCACAGACACTACACTTTACAGTAATTCCTGTGAAGTGCTTTGAGATGCCATGACACTGTGATAAGGATATCAAATCCAAGGCTTATTACGATTGTTTCATGTCTTAACACGACGTTGAGTCAAATCAATCAATAATTATCAATCAATAATTACATTTACATAGTGCCTTTCACGTCAGGAGGACGTCCCAAGGCGCTGAACAGTCAGGTAGGGATCAGAGCAGGTGGGGGAGGGGTCGGGGGAAGGAGAGTAGGACAATTGACTGTCTATTTATTTGTGGGCGAAACGCGGCAACCAAATTGTGCACAGCAGAAACAAATGGCATTTGGTCCTACGCTTTTGGTAAACGCCAGCAGCTCCAGTTAGGGAATACTGTGTAGAGTGACCTGCAGAGGTGGCGAATACCTTACTAAGGGGTGAGAAGGAGGAAAGGAACCAACAATGTTCAGTTTTCGAAATTAATTCGCTGCTGCTCACAGGATGCCATCTGTTGCTCAGGATGTTCCATCACCTCCCCAGTGGAGGAAGCAGCATTTTAACACAGCAGGTGCCTGAAGGATTTATAATAGAAAATAATTATTGTATTCGATGTAGCGCTTTTCATGTCTTCTAGACGTCTCAATGCACTTCACAGAATATAATGTAAAGTGAATTGACTGAATATCTGTGAGCGAAATGCGGTTCTGTCCCGCCAACAATCGTGGATTGAAGTGACCAATTTATTATTGTTTTTTCATTTGATTAGTCAGATGTCTGGAAAGCCATTGCCATTTTGCCTTAAGGATTCACAGAATTTAGACAGGAATAGAGCTGGGGGTTCAACCAGTTAAAACCACAAACACAGGCAAGTTGTAAAACCAGCCAGATTCCCTGCTACATTTTCAACTAGTACTACCAACTACAGCAGTGGTGGCCAAGCCTTTTGGTTGGTCAACAAAATAAACTTTCTTGATTGAATATTTCTTGATTCATGCCATACATCAAAAAATATTAAACATTGAATTGCATTCGGCTGAATGTCAGCAAGACACAAGCCATACTCTTTCACCCCCATCAACATCTCTCCTGTGGCTTCCCGCACCAAGCTCCGCGATTAAATCACTCCCACCCTTGCCCAGCTCCATTGGCTCCCCATCCGCCAGAGGATCAAATTCAAGATCCTCTTCCTCACTTTCACAATCATTCACGGCCTTGCCCCCTCCTATCTCTCCAACCTATTGTCTCCCTGTGAACTTGCCTCCGTTCAGCAGGCTCAGGTCCGCTCCATGTCCCCTGCCCTACCATCAGTGGATAGGCTTTCAGCTTCTCTGTCCCCACACTCCATCCCACAGTCGCTTCGCCTTGCTTCCTTCCTTGCCTCATTCAACACCGGTCTCAAGATCCTCTTTGATCATGCCTTCTGCTGCCCTCCCAACTCTCTCCCTCCCATCCTGTCTCTCTCTCCATTTGTCTCTTCCCTGCCCCTCCCACTTGTTCGGGTCCCGACCTGACTGTTCAGCGCCTTGGGACATCCTCCCGACGTGAAAGGCGATCCATAAATGTAATTTTAATTGTTGTTGTTGTTCTGAACTCCACAATCATCCGGGCTCTTTCCTCAGACTCTCCGAGCCCATGCACTACTTAAGCATCAGGTTTGATCCTGTCTACCACACATTCCTGTTCCCTGATCAGGACCACCACTGCCCTCAGCTCAAAACCAAAGTAGCTGAACCCCTTGTCCATGCTTTTACTGCTTCCTGGCTGGATTATTCTAATTGCTTAATTGCTGATCCTCTCCATCTCCAACATATACAAGATCCTATAATTCAAAATTCAGTTAGTTCAGAACCTCCCCACTCCCCTGCCCGCTGCCTCCATTCGGCTTGTGTCAACCTCTTGTTTGTCCCTTGTGCTCGCCACTCCACCATCGATGGGCCTTGCTTTCAGCCACTAAGCCCCAAAACTGGAACTCTCCCTCAATCCCTCCGCCTTGCCCGTTGCTCCCCACCTTCAAATCCTGCCTAAACACTTTCCTTCTTGATCGTGCTTACGGTCACTCGTCTTTTATCTTCCACCCTGGCTTGTGGCAGAACTCCCGACACTGTTAAGTGCTCCGCTACTCTGTGTGAAGGACACTATATACAAGTTGTTGTTGTGGAATGTAGTGCAGTGCGAGCAACAGCAGATGCTGGCAGAAGGAGGAGAACCTTCTATTGAGTTGCCAGACGTTACGAAGAAGTTAGTGTCTTTTGTCAAATGTGGAGCAGCTTTATAGTCTTGGAATTCTCTCCTTTAATGGCCACTTGAAGTTCCTCTAGAGATAGTTTGTCTTCTTGTTTGATTGATCTCACCTTCAAGTTTGTTCTTTAAATAGACGGCTGCAGTTTCTGGTGGTGAAGTTCCTGTCGTTAGTGTTTAGTGAAGGAGTGCGTGCTGGGCTATTGTAGGTGAAAGAGTGTGGAGCGCTGTTATTCTTCTTGTGACCGAACAGTGTGAAAAAAATCCCTTTTGTCTTTTGACACAATATAGTTCAAGGCTGTTAAAGTGGCATTGTCATCCTGTGGGGAGGTTTCACAGCAGGAAGCACCTGATGTTGCTTTGGTGCTCTCTAGTACTCTTCAGAATGGTACAATGCTTTGATGCACTGAATATTTGACCATATTAACCATGCACAGAGATTGCAGTGAAACAGTTTAAAGGCCATGGACTTGGTATGTACATTAGCCCCAACCCTCACCACCCACACCCGCAAACACACACACACACACACATATGCAAGATTTTTCCTCCTCTGCTCTAGAAGGTCTAACTAATGGGCACAGATCTATCAGCACCACAATTACGCCAAGGTCTCAGCCCAGTGACATTTTTCAAGGCTTCCAGTTGTCTTTATCCCAAACTACAACAACAACAACAACTTTGATGTATATAGCGCCCTCCACGCCGGACGACGTCTCAGAGCGCTTTACAGTAGTGGATCCCGGGACCGAGCCAGGGGCAGGGGCAGAAAGGTGACCAAAGGCGCGGTCAAAGAGAAAGATCTTTAGCTGTGACCTGAAACTGGGAAGAGAGGGGGCGAGGCGAAGGGAGTGAGGAAGGGAGTTCCAGAAAGAAAAGGGAAGAGATAGAAAGAGAGAGGGAGAGATTGAGAGGAAGAAAGGAGAGGGAGAGAGAGAAAGAAAAAGAGGGAGAGAGAGAAAAAGGAGAGGTTGAGAGGATAAACTGACAATGCCGCTTTAAGAGGAAAAACCAGAAGTGACATTACTGGCAGCATTCAGGACTAATCATACTGTACTCTCGTGTGACAATCTACTCATTAATTGCGCTACCGCGATTGTACTGGATAAGATCCAGTTATTCAAATGGGGACCTTGTTTTTTGAGGTGCTGGCTATACGGAAGTTACGGTTGATCGGATCACGGATAAACAGGCTTTCACTGTACTTGGGAGGCTAAGGGAAAGTAATGCAATTACCATTTAATTCTGTTCCTCCATATTCACCTATTTGACAGCCTTGCTGAGTTAGTACCACTTTTGCCTCTTAGGAAGTTGGGTGTTCAAGCCCAACACCAGGACTTTGATCTCGTAGTTTAGGCTGACGCTTCAACGGAGCTGGGGTTGCTGCACTGTGGGAGTTGTCATCCATTGGCATATGAGCCAGCTTTACGACATTAAAAACTGAAACTTCCAGGTCGTTAAGGTTTCTATGGCACAATATTAAAAGAGAAGAGAATTCCTCCATGTGTCCTGGCCAAAAATCTTTCCAATAAAATTGGGCATTTATGTCTGTTTGTGGGACATTGCTTACAAATTTGCAAGTCACCACACTTCACAGTAAAATACTGTGAAGCACTTTGAGACATCTTGATAAAGTACTGTTTCCAATGCATGCATTATTATTATATGCGGTAATATCCCCCCACACACACATGCACACATTTCCTCCCACAAGATGATCTGTTTCTAGGTCTTAGCCTGTGTGATGGAAACACATTGTTCGTCCGGCCAGCATCTGGTCAATTCATCCCTGAAAATCTATGCAAAATCAGTATGCAATCATCTACCAATTTCCCTTTCAAAGTAATTAGTGGATTCTGCTTCAACAGTGGATTGTGCATTTCAAATTTCACACGAGACATTTGCAAATCGATTTTGCAAATGCTATTATGTAGTAGCATTGCACATTAATGTGTTATAAAAAGGATATCAGCGTGGCACTTTATTCCCTGCAATAGTGACTAATGTTCAAAGCAATGTTTACAGTGTTGGAAATTTAAATTCCCAAAAGGTAGTGTGATTAGCTCTGTAGCTCATAAAATCTGTTTAGTTGAGTGATAATGCAATAATAACCACTGCAAAGATGTGACGGGAGGACACAACCAAATTGAAATCCCTGTAAGAGCCGATAAGAGGTAGGTAACCGAAACTAGATTTCCCAACAACTTACAATTGCCTCTGATTCCTTGAGATTGCCCCATCTCAAATTAAGGCCACAAAAAAAATCTCTCAGGAAAAGTTAGCCCGCATAATTATACCAAAGAAAGCAATGCAGTACAATGCAATCCAAAATTACATTTGTAAAGTGCCACGTTGGGAGTACTCCCGGAGGCGCTCGACAGATGAGGGTTATGGTGGGGGGAACAAGCATTCCTGTATATAAAGCATAAGCATTGTGAGACAGCATTGTTTGGTCGAAAATAAAATATTACCAATATAATACTAGATATTTTGTTGAATAATTTGTCAAAATAATACAGTACTTGGAGACACTCTTGTCCCAAAAATTCACTATTTCTTTTTGTAGTTAGGCTTTTTCTTCCTTACTTTACAACCCTTCCTCTTTTAACTGTGCCAGTTCATTTCATTTAGTATTTATGATGTCAAGTTACTGTGAACAAATCGCTGACAAATGCAGTCACTATAATTGGCAACAAGTTTGATGTTTTATCAAATGTGAGGACGTTCATTATTTTCTTATATAAGAAATGGCTTGAGGGTTTTGAACAGAGTATGGGAGTGTCACATTTGGGTTGGGAATCAAATTGAAGCATTCCTGAAACCCAACTGATATCAGGTACAAAACGGCAATACATCTTCAATGTGTGAATCCTTATTATACCTTTTCTTTGGCATTTCATCCCATTATGTGTTAGGCTGGCTCAGTTGGTAGCATTGACCGTTACAACCATCACAACCATCTGACCGTTGGGTCAGATGGTTGTGATTTGATCTTGGTTCGGGCTTTGAATCTAGGCGCGTGCTCCAGCAAAACTGGGATGCAATGTATCAAACGGTTAAATATTAAACAAGAGATTCCCATCTGCCTGTCCAGGTGGAAGTTAATGATCCTGTGGCATTGTTTGAAGAAGACTCCAGTCCTCTCCTTCAATAGCATCCCATTATTTTTGCAATCTCCTGCAACCCTACTCTCCTGGCCGCTCTCTGCCTTCCGCCAACCCTGTCCTGCTCATTACACCCCACCAACAACAACTTGCACTTGAATAGCGCCCTCCACACAAGGAAGCATATCAGAGCACTTAACAGTGTGGAGCCTGACTCCCGAGTAGGTGGGAATGTGGCCATCAGCACAGTCGAAGAGGAAGGTTTTTGGGTGGAACCTAAACGACAAAGCGGAGTGATTGAGGGAGAGTGTTCCAGAGTTTCAGGGCTGCAAGTGCGACGTCCGATGGTAGGGTGGAGGGGGTGAGGGTCGAGCAGGAAGTTGGTGCCAATTAGGGAGTGGATTAGGGAGTGAAGAGGTCAGAGGGGAGCCATTGCTCAGCAAGTAAGCCTTCAGCCATATTGTCCCCTTCATGTGGAACTTTCCTGATACACAACCATCCGAATTTGATGCCTCCACAGCTCCCAGTTCGGACTGCTGCCCGGCTCTTGTGAAGTGCTTTGCGATGTCCTCACAACATGAAAGTGGCAATAAAAGTGTAAATGACACAGTCGCTATGCTAAAGAATGGCCTGTGAAGTGCTTTGAAAAGTCTCCCCCGGACATGAAAGGCACGACAATAAGAACCGCAAGAACTTGATTGACAAAGCAGCCTTCACTCAGAGGAGCGTCTTGCAACTTCGTATCAAGATTATAATTGTTAAAATTTGGGAGTGGTGAATCCGAATGCTGATCTCCAGTCTGTTTCTATCCAGCCCCAGCCCTCCCCGTGAACATTTAGCCTCACATGTGAAGGTGCACCTAGCTTGCACGTTGCCTCTCTCTTCATTTTTCAGTCTGCACCATAGTAACCAAGCCTGCTTTAATGATGCAAAGGCTCTGGAGAGTATCAGCACGCTTGTGTGTGAGGAATTGGGAGAATGCCCATTCGAGACCAGAAAATCCTTACATCAAAATGGCAGTGCCTCGAATTCCAGGTTTACAAGCTTCCACCAGACGAGAAAATACCACAGCTTGTCACAGTGTTTGCAATCCCCGGTCTCCTCTGACATTGCGTTATATAAAAAAGGAAAAGTTATGAGCCTTAACCAAGTCAACCAAACAGCGAGCCAAAAAATGTTTATTCACCCAAAAAGGAAAATTCCACAGTGAAGCCCCAGCAAAGTTTGTTTAATGGAGCTTGACAGATTTTTAACAACATTCCGATTCTAAAGTGTACCCTTTTTAAGCCATTCCCCCCCCCCCCCCCCCCACCACCACCCACCCACTCTGTCCCCTATCGTGTGAAGTGCTTATACTCACAACGTTTCACAGTGTTGGCATTTGTGAATAAAACTGAAAAGTGAGGTTGGGACCCTGGAGGGCTGAAATTACAGCCAGTCTTAGTCTGCAAGATCATTTTGTCTTAAATTTCAACATTGCCCAGATTTGTGGATAACTGTTAAATTCTGTCTTCATTTGGAAGTCAGCTTAAGAATCGCAGTTAAGACTGAATTGAATATTTTTTCAGCAGTTCTGCAGAATCTTATTAAGGCAATATCCAGTGGTTTTATACACATAAGGAGATAGTGAAGCAATGGATCGCCCACAAATTTACAGTCAATTCACTTTACAGTAGATTCTGTGAAGCGCTTTCAGACGTCTAGAAGATGTGAAAAATGCTATATCAAATGCAAGGATTATTATTGAAGATGTAGGTTACACAAGCTGCTGAAATAATAATGTATTCTGTATTTTCTAAGTACAGTAAAAGCCCATTTATCCGGCACTCGATCAACTGTAACTTCCATATAACCGGCATCGCAAACAAAAGGTCCGCATTCGATTAACCGGAATTTATCCAGAAAAATGCATTGAAATAAATAATCATTTGTTTGCCTTTTCTGCCGAATAGCCGGCAGGCGCTTTAACCGGCATTGACCAGGTCCTGAGAGAGCCGGATAAATGGGCTTTTACTGTACTGTACATTAGCTGGAAATTCACTGAATAGCAGTAAATCATAATGTTACATTTTCATAAGTGTATTAAGAACTAATTTCCAGCAAAGTTGAAACAAATGATCCTGCTATAATGAGATGACTCTGAATTCAAAGTAATCACTACAGGTTATCGCATAAAAGTGATTTTCATAAATGCATCAATGACTCCTATGTTCCACTGTTTGCACATGAAATTTGAATCCATACTACAGGTATGCCACTTACAAACTTGAGGCAATGCCTCAATTAATCTGTAATTCACAGGTATTTATTTGAAAAATTTGGGGGTATAACTACTTCATTATTCCCACCACTTCTTGATAATGATAATAATTCTTACATTTGAAATAGCGCTTTTCACATCTTCTAGACGTCTTAAAGCACTTCACAGAATATGCTGTAAAGTGAATTGACTATATTTGTGGGCTATACATGGCAGCCAATTGCACACAGCGATGTCCCACATACAGTCGTGGATTGAAATGACCAATTTATTATTGTATTTTTCGAGGGATTATTATTAGGCGTATGGAGTAAGGAAACTTGCCCATGCTTTCGTCCTGCCTGGAAATGAACCCAGGTCTTTTGTTTGCAAGGCGAGTGCTCTATCCACTGAATACCCAGTGTACCCTTTTTAAGCCGTTTCCCTCCCCCCCCCCCCCCCCGATCCCATCCAACTGGTCGGTGAAGCATTAATGCACTGGACTATTTGGTTTTGGTCAATTGGGTATCAGATCCATGGAGCAAGCACTCATCATGTTTAACAGTATCCAGACAAAACCAAGAGTTTCAAACATCTCAACTACAAATGGAAATGACTGTGAATTGTAATGGAATGCACACTCTCTCCCTGGAAGGATGTATCCTGCTTAGCTGATTCTGGAGAATGTTTTAGGCGTAGGTTGGCAAGAGCCAAGATTTGGGCACTCCAGAGTGTGCATTGGGCCACTGGTGGGAGTTTAATTAGCTGAATCCACATATCTTGCCATTGATAGCACTGTCTGTCAAACTTTGCTGCTGCATATCCACCTACCAGTTAGGGCTTTGTATTATAATAATAATTATTATTATTATTAATTGGCACCAAGTGGGAACATGTAATAATAATAAGAAGAATCCTTGCATTTGATATAGCGCTTTTCACATCTTATCAACGTCCCAAAGCGCTTCACAGAATGTTCTGTAAAGTGAATTGACTGTATATTTGTGGGCTGACAGAAGCTGATTGGGAAGAATCCCTATCCCCATTGATTGGTCTGCCCTTCCAGGTCCTGCTGATGAGCCAGGCTGGCTGTCACCAACAGTGCCCTGGACCTGCTTGGTTTAGGAACTGAATGATTGAAACTGCCCCCGATGGATTGACTCAATTCTGACATTCCATTGCGAAGCATGTCACCTAAGAGCCAGTTCAATTCTAAGGAGACCCCACTTGCCTCCTCCCCCAAAGAGGACGCTACACCAATTGGGAAAGCATGTATTCGTAGTCATGATCTGGATGCACTAATCCTCCTCTCCTCAGCCCCATGACAATAGAATTTCCCCCAGAGTTTCCCCCAACAATCCTCCACATCAGTCGGTTATTTACCTGATGATGGTTGGTAGGATTCTGATCGTAGTTAAATCCCTGCCACACTTGCCAATAAAAAGAGTGTCTAGGTTCTGGTGCAAACCAACTGGAATCTCAAGGTAAGAAAAATGATCAACCTCCAGAGTTGTGTTGTTTTCAGAGATATTACCTGTTGTTCACAATGTGCAAGTAACAGTGCAAATGTCACTTCCTGCATACTGTGTTTGTGCACTTTTTGCACATATGCAGCACACCTGAATCGACATCAGAGTTGCCTCTTATCTATCGTGGGTATGTGTTACAACAGACAAGAAGTAACATCACGTTTTCTCACATCAATTAACCTGGATGTCTGATCTTACGGAGCTAGACCATCAAACTATAACAGGGTTGCCCTATATTTATGTAGAAGTTTGGTACTTGACGCATGATGCATTTTACTCTAAGTATGAGTGGGAGTGGATCTGGATCTGGATCAGGTGGCTTCTAAGCTCTCTCTTTCCCTGTGGACAATTACCCCCTCCCACTCCGTGCCCCTGGGTTTCCCTCAAACAATTTGGAGAAACAATAAACTCGTCACCAATCGCTGTATGCGAGTTTCATCTCCACCATTTAAAAACATTCCACTGGTGCACAAGCAACACAAGTTCACGCTTTATTTGAAATACTTTGCGGCAAATATATAAGATGTAGGATTTTCTAGTCAATAGCAAGAAGGTTTGGTGTATTGGGATGTTAGAAGCACTCTCCTTATTCACAGTGCCAAATGCAGTCTAAAGTCCCACCTCCCAAATTCCTTTTGTGATTAATAACGGCTTCTACGCACACATGACATCAAGCCATTAGAATAATGGAGTAGAATGGGAAGGTCAGGAGCTGTCAGTCAGTGGGAAAAAAAATGGTATCAAAGAATCACCCTTTGGTTTAACGGCAATGAGTGTTGAGGAATTTGTGCTGCCCGCACACTCCACCTTCACATATGGTACAGTTCCTAATTCGAAAGCATGTTAAACCAAACATTAGAGAGTCCAGTGCACCTGCTGTGCTTTGCACATTTATTTTAAAGCCAATTTATTTCAGTCTTGCTGTTCAATTAAAACATCTGATTTGTTTAACGGATGGTTTTAAAGCTACGCTCAGTGGTTGCAAAGTTATTCACTCCTCCCCCCCCCCCCCCACCCAACACTCGGGTAGACTGGAAGCACAGCTATTGCCAGACCGAATGGCTCAGTTGCAGAGGGCACTAGTGTTCCACTTTACAGTGCTATGTAGTGGTATGATGCATGTTTCTTTCCTCTTCACACCCCCCACCCCACATATTGGCATATGCCACATATAGAGTTCCTGATTTCAACTTGTTCTGATGCAGCGCGGACAAGTGGGGGACCATCAGCGGGTAAATGATGTCAGGGTGGAGGTCCTTGATCTGACTGGAGTAGAAAATAAAGTTGTCAAAATGGAGAAAATCCTAATGATAATACACAATGCCTTTCACTTAGGGTCTCTAAGTGCTTCACAGGATACTGTATTGACTGTGTATTTCCGCTGACCGACAGCTCCCGTGAATTTTGTATTTGAATGTGGCAGCCAATTTTCACAAAGCAATGTCCCACAAACAGCCATGAGGTGAATGACCCGTTTCATTTGGGGGATTGTTGGTCAGGAGAATGGGAAAAACTCCCCTCAATAGTGCCATGGGATCTGTATTGTCTATCTGAACAGGCAGAAATGTCTCTTGTTAAATGTCTCATCTGAATGACGACATCTCCAACACTCAAATACACCTCACATTTGAGTTGGAGTGTCAGCAAGCCTACATGTGCAGTTTGAACCCACAACCTTCTGACATAGAAGTGAGTGCTACGAACTGAGCCAGACTACTCTACAACAACAAAATACACTTGTACTTCGCCCTTCACATTGGAAAAACATCCCAGGGTGCTGGAGGGTAAGGTTTTTTTTAAAATCCAAGCTGGGAGTTGAGGTCAGAAAGGTTGGAGGGTGTGGGGGGTGGGGAGGGTGGCTGAAGGCTCGGTCAAAAAGAAAGGTCTTTAGATGGGACTTGAATGAGCCAAAGCCTCGAAGGAACAAAGCTATTTTTAGAAATGCACTTTGAGTAACAATTAGATAAGTTGAGGCTGTTGCGTCTTGAGAGACTGACATCTCACTTTGTAAATTATAACATTTAAATGGGATTAAAAATATGAATTAAGAGCAATACTTTCAAAAGTACAAGGCAATAAAATAGGAAGACATAGCTTTACTGTTGAAAGGGTAATTTCAGAACATACACAATGAGTATTTATGTAATAAAGCAAACTATTATTCATATTTGAAACTTTGTTGACAATCAAATTATTTGCTGGAACAGGTTCCAGGATATGCCTTGAACTAAAAAGCAATTAAGAAAGAGCCAATGAGATAAAGACAGGAAATACAAAAAAAAACTGGGAGTGGGACAAATGGGTGTAATTCTGGTTGATGGATTGGAGTCCTGTGACTGAGGATAAAGACATTTACTAACACACCCATGCTTTGGATTGAGAATTATTACGCAACTTGTCAGGAAGGGTTGATACCAGGAAACCGGACTCATGAAAGAATGAATAAAAATTGAAGTTTAAAATCACAAACTGTTGTCTACAAATATTACTGTTAATTGAAGAATTCAACCATTAAAAAAAAAGTAAGTAATCCATTTGGCCTATCACGTCTGTGCTGGTGCTCGCTCCCCATTTGAGCTATTTAATTTATTGTCATTCCCCATTTTTTTCCCTGGACCCTTTTAGATTCTTTTTCACTGAGTATTATTCAACTTATTACTTTTCAATACAAAAGTGGTAGAGAGAGAGCTTTTAACAACTCTTTACTGGTAAAGCATTCTGTACTATGAAAGCTCTCTATGTAAAATTAATTCTCCAAAATAAAGCTTCCTTCTGGTCACAATCCTTATTTGATGACTCCTTGTTACGGATTCCCAGATCATTCAGTCTCTACCATTGCCTAGGTTACACATTGTTCTACTTTTGATAATAATGATAATCCTTGCATTTGATATAGCGCTTTTCATATCTTCTAGACGTCTCAAAGCGCTTCACAGAATATTCTGTAAAGTGAAGTGACTATATTTGTGGGTGAAACGCGACAGCCAATAGCGCACAGAAGTGTCCCACGAGCAGGCGTAGAATGAAGTAACCAATTTATTATTATTTTGTCATTTATTTTGTAAGCCAAAAATTAAATGTTACTTTCTCCCAATCCCTCTGCCTTGTCTCACCGCTCCCCATTTTCAATTCCCGCCTAAAAAGCTTCTTCTTGAACCGTGCTTACGGCCACCTCCTTCCAACCCTTCCCCAACTCGGAGTCAGGGGCCACCACTGTTAACTGCTCTGAGACGCCACCCGACATGGAGGGTGTTATATAAGTGCAAGTGGTTCTTGTTGTTCAAATGTTAGTTCTAAACAACATGAGGTAAAGCTAATTTGTCATTGCTACAGGAGAGTGGGGTGCAGGAGGGATGGGGTGGAATGAGAAGGGAAGGGAGCTGAGCTGCTGAGGTGAGGTAGGGAAAGATGAATGAAAGCCCAGTCGATACCAGTTGTGTTAGGACCCTCCAAAAGGCATAGATTTTTTCTTTTCTCTATGTCCCATCAGTGTAACGTTTCAGAAAATAATCCTTTATGAATCCTGAAATGATGAATAGGAGATTGGATTAATCAGTCTTATCAGCTTTTAAAGGATGTTAAAATAGGTGAAATACAGTAGAAGCCCGTTCATCCGGCACGCTCGGTGGTGGGGGGGGCCGATTAATTGACTGTGCCGGATAATCGGGCGGCAAGTCGCCAAAAACCCAACACGAAAAATTTACTTATTTTAAAACATACCGTATTAATAATATACTAAATAGTAACAGAATATTGTTCAGCTACTTATCAATAAAGATTTCAGCACACTCGGTAAAAACCTCCAAGTTCGTAAGTTTAATAAGTGCACATGTGCACGCATTGCGCGCATACGCAGATTGAGTTTACTCGCGATTGCTGGAATGGGGAATTGCCCTGGGAGTGGGGTGGGGGTGGGGGGGGGGGGCGAGCAATCCAGTTAATCGGGCTTCTACTGTATGTAAGTTGTTTCGCTAGCAATACGCTGGGATAACACTGGGGAAAAGATTGAAACATATATGGTTTGACAGAAACTACCCCAGTGGTAGTTTCATTTACCAAATTACCATTTCAAAATGTGTGTTTCCCTGAAACAAACTCCAGTTTACCCACTGACTGACGCAGCAATAAACAAGGCTCAATGTAACTCGTGATTGGACTGATTTCAGTGCACAATTTTCAGTCCATAGAACTATAGAAACCTTAAAAATCTATGGTAGGATAGGGAGTCATTTGGCTTGCATTATTTCAGTGATTGTCCCTGCAATATGATAATCCATCATAATCCGAATCCCTGTTTTTTTCCCACATCCTCTAATACCCTTCCCTTCAATACGCCGCACCACTGTGTCTGCTTATCTAATTTTTTCTAACAATTTGAGAGAAGTGAGCTTTTCCCAGTGTCTTGGCTAATAATTCCCCCCCCCCAGTGTAAAATTAATTGTTCACTTGGTGGCTGTTTGTGGACAATGATTTGAGCAAATTTGGCTGCCCCGTTATCCTATTAGGTACACGGTCACTACACGTTATAGTAAATCCTGTGAATCACATCCCAGTATGAAAGATGCTATATTAAATGGAATAAATTTCCCCAATAGGCCTTACTTCAGTCAGTACTCTTTCACAATTTGGACAGGACAGTGACAAGGTGCATTGGTCTACCAGTTTTCTTTATGAGAGCGCTAGGATTAATGAACCAGCAGGCGAGTTCCCACACATCAGTATCTAATTTGCACCACTATACGAATATGATCTGGAGGAGGTTGCAAGTTACCTGCAAGGGAGTACACCTTTTCAACTGGAAATTAAATTCTCAGCTTAAGCAAACACTACACTGTGGTGTTTCTCACAGTACAGGCAAAACAAATTGACCACATTTTATCTTCCATTTGCTTTGTTTTGTGAGGGCTCGTGTAAATAAAACCATTCTGCATTCATCTGCTGTACTAACTTAACTGAAAATCATATATGAATTGTTAAAAAAAAAAGTTTATCTGGTTAAACATTAACCGCCGTGATATCCAACAAGGCAAACGTTTTATAAATTATTTCTTAGTACTTCAGCATTCCAAACGTGCGTTATTGTGAAGCCTTCTAATTGGTGGGAGACTGTGGCATCTCAGGGGATCAAAGTGCATGTTATTTTATTTACGGCTGATGAAGGGTTGCTGTGTTGTGCGTGGCTATCGGACATTCCTGACATTCCACATGTCTAATTTTTAACATTTATTGTAGATATTTATAACCGAGTACAGATTCCAGTTTGACAGGAATGCAGAAGTAAACAACAGTTCGCTTAGGAGGCAGGCGAAGCTTGTGAAGAGTAAAGGAGAGTCTGCTCAGGACAAAATGGCTAATGGAACAGGCTCAAAGCACAATTTTACGTCCAGCAATGCTGATTCTTTGTAAGACAAGTTTCCATTTGAAACCAATTTTGTGACATGTGTCAAAAGAGTAGTGTGTGTGTGTGTGTGTGTGTGTGTGGTGTGGAGGAGGTAAAAACACAACATTCAAAATTAAATTGGACCCGATCGCTGTCATAGCTATGAACCCCTCTCAACTAGGTCTTTGCATTGGGGGAAGTTAGAAGAGGGAAGTAATATAGTAAAAAGGAGGAGATTAACCCGGCCAACATCGCCCAGATATAATAGATCATTTGTTTCATGAACGTTGGGATATATCCTGAGAGATGATTAAATTGCTGAATTTATGACTGACCTAAATACGACCTAAATATGCTCAACATTCACAAAATCTCCTTTAGATGATGACTTCCTGGGTAGAAATACGCAGTCTGTGATAACTATAATAAGTTGCACAATTTACAGTTGTTTTTGGCCTGCACTGAGCGGCTGATTTAGAGCTGAGCAGCCTCTCTCCCTGACTGACAGAATAGTTTTTTGCCAAACCAGTCCCAAACCTGTCACTAAGGACATGGCACTGGTCCTTTCCTGCACATAAATGCAAGTTGTAACACATTGCATCCCCCCCCCCCCACTGTGACCAGGACTCCCTCTGGCCCCTCGTTCTCCTCGACCTCTCATCCGCTTTCGACACAGATGAAATGGTTCAGAATTTCCGAATGGATTGACTTCAAGATCCTCTCCTTTCTGACTTGCTAACGCCCACTCCAACACTTAACTCTTCCGCTCAGCCGGCTCCTGCCTCCGGTTTGTCCTTCGCCCGCTCCGCCCCACCGTCCACGGCCGTGCTTTCAGCCACTGCGCCACAAAGCTCTGGAACTCTCAATCCTTCCACCGTGCCCCTCCCTCCCGCCCCACTTTCAAATCCTGCCCTAATGACCTTTTTAATTGTGGTTACATTTACTGCCCACCTCACTCCTCTCCCCCTGGCTCGGGGTCTGACTGTGACACTGTTAGGAACTCCAGGTGAAGGGCAAGTTGTGGTTGTAGCTTAAACTCACCCCTCTGATCTCTTGTGACTCTTGAGGTATGTTCGATACTTACAAAACAGAACAACGGTGTCGTGCAATTTAATACCGTAGTTTAATTGGACACATGGATCCTACATTAATCACATTATAGAATATGACTGTACAGTACATTTGTACAATTGGATGCCCACGGCTCGTTTCCTATTGAAAATGATTATTTTGAACCAGAGAATTGTAAATCAATCATGTATTCTTGCACTGTCCTCCAACCTGTTGCACTCTACACAGTGAATTCCATATTAGTGGAGCTCCCCAGTGTCAATAATTGCAGACACATGCGCCATGTATACTGCCAAGTTCACGCTGGCTTGAGCAGGGATTGCAATCTTAGAGAGAAGCAAATGCCCATAGGAAATATGGCTCAGGGGTGATACCACCACCTAGTGGTTTACTGCTCTACAGAGACCAGAAAAGTGTACTGTTATATAGTGTTCAGTGAGCTGATTTAAATTGGGATGATGGTGAGAACAGAAAAGGTAGCATCAGTAATCTTCAGTGATGGAGGAGATTCATCATTGATCCTATTTCTAGCCATTGTCCATTAATCTTTGCTGGAAAGTGTACACGATCCGAGGACATTAATCAAATAGTGGAAATTCTTCTGTGGTCCTGGTCAATAATCCTCCATTCTATGGTCAATTCCGTGGTGTATTGCTGCGTGTCTACATGTACAAAACACGCCGCTGCGACACTTCACAGTAAATTCCTGCGAAATGCTTTGCACTTCCTTGCGAAAATGAAGTTGTGCAGGCGCTGTACCAAACGTAAGGATGACTATAACATGGGAAAGATGCAATTGGACAATGTGATGCTGCTCACAAGTGAAGAAAGGTCATTCAAACAAAGTAATAAAGAAACTCATGAACCTGAACTATTTTGATTGTCCTCCTGACGCGAAAGGCACTGTACAAATGCAATTTTTTTTGTTGTTGTTGTTGGGTGACCACCTAGAGGAGAACAAGAGAGTAAATAAGGATAAAATTCCTCCCTTTTCTGCTGTATACTTTGTTCAGACACAGTTGTATTATTGGTTTCACACTGACTTATAATAATAAGCCTTGCATTTGATATAGTGCCTTATCACGTCATTGAGGCGTCTCAAAGTGCTTCACAGAATATATTGTAAAATGAATTGACTGTACATTTTATTGGTGAAAGCAACAGCAATGGCCCACAAACAGTCATGGATTGAGTGACCAGATTTTTATGATGGAATGTTGCAGTTTAGTGCTTTTGAATGCTTTCTGTAACAAAATGTCCAGAATTCCATGAGTTATAACTATATATATATATATTTTTAAATATTTGAAGTTGCACAATTGTTCATCTGAAGTCTGGGAGGGCACAAAGCAGGATGTGGCTTTGTGGAATTTGGGCAGTAAACTTAGTAAAACATCTAACCCGATCAAAGCAGTTGTTATGCAAGGATTTTTTTTGGTAAAAGTGACAACCCATCTGATCGCACTTTCCACCTTCTGGAATCACTTGTTTAACTTTTGTTTTTTCTTCTAAATCAGTTTGGATGTACGTTTCTTTACCACAAGAAATTTAAAAGATACACCGCATAATCGGTAATTGCATTCACAATATTTTTCCAGCAATGTTGGAAAGTTTGAGAACTGAGTGTTCTTAAACACTCAGCCCTTGCTCTCAGACCTTTTCTTTTTTGTGTGTGCCAACTTGGCTCAGTTGATAGCACCTATGCCTGTGAATCAGAAGATTGGGGTTCAGGCCCCACATTGGGAATCGGAACTCGTATAGTTTGGCAGATTCCGTCCTTTGGAGGAATTGTTAAGATGAGTTTCCCAGGGCACTATTCGAAAAGAGAAGGGAGTGTTGTCCGATGCTCTTGCCAACCATCCCCCAAACAAAATTGATCATTAATTTCAAGACTGTTTGTGGGACATTACTGTGCTCAATTTGTCTGCTGTGTTTGCCCATCAAATACATAGTCACCACACTTTACAGTATATCCTATGAAGTGCTTTGAGACATGCTCCCAATGCTAAATGTGCTATTTTAAATGTATTTATTTTATTTTATTATTATTCATGGAAAACTAGCCTGACTGGAATTGAGCATGGATGGCCAGTATCTCCTGATTAGGTTTGGTCAATTATTGGTTCTCAAAAGATTTCTGCGCTGAAAAGGAATCTAAGGCGACAACAGCCAGGGCTTTTTCTGCCAGGTTTGACATTGTTCAGAAATTGAGAGATGCTTCAAAATACATTTTAAATGCCGTATTATAAAGACTGGAAATTGTGTGGGATATGTTTGTTGTTCTCATTTGTTTCACCAACAACCCAGATATTATAAGGGCGCAGGACAAGAAGACACAGGATTGTGAAAGTAAATTTTAGGACAGATACAAATAATTACTTTTGTTTATGGAGGAGAATAAACAGCTGGAACTGGTTAGCAGAAAGTGCCACAGGACAGGATTTAAGTTTCACTAAACAAATATTTGATTGCATAATAGAAAGATGGTAGAGTTGGAAACCTGGACAAATAATATCAAATGGACCAAACAGTTTACTTACTATGTAATTAATCTGAACATCTTGTGACTTGTGAGGCCACAAGAGTTATCTCTGTGTTGGCAAATTGATTTATGAATATATGATATATGTGCAAAGAAGGTTTACTAGAATGGTACCAGGATTGAGGGACTTCAGTTATGGGGAAAGGCTAGATAAGCTAGGTTTATTCTCTTTGGAACAGAGAAGGTTGAGAGGAGACCTAATAGAGGTTTATAAAATCATGAGGGGATTTGACAGGGTGAATAAGGAAAAACTGTTTCCACTGGTTGACTCGAGGTCACAGATTTAAAATAGTTTCAAAACGAAGCAGAGGGGAGCTGAGGAGAAATGTTTGCACAGCGAGTTGTTCGAATCTGGAATGTATTGCCTGAAAAGGTGGTGGAGGCCGATTCGATAACAGCTTTTAAAAGAGAATTAGATCTTTATTTATGGTGAACGGGTCCTGTTAGGTGATGGGGAGAGAGCTGGGCAATGGGATTGAGTTGCTCTTTTCAAAGAGCCGGCCCAGACTAGATGGGCCGAATGGGCCTCCTTTTGTGCCGTAAAATTCTATGATTCCATGAATCAGGTTCAACATTTAAGCTGAAAGCAAGTGCAATCATGCTTGAAGATTCCAAAGCGTCAATCGGTATTTTTTTCCTTTTCACCTGGGAAACAATTCTTCCAAATAAAATTGCGCCATTCACTTCATGACCATTTGTGGGACGTCCTTGTGCTCAAATTGGCTGCCACACAAAGTCAAAATACTTTACAGTAAATTCTGTGAAGTGCTTTGAGTCAGATGTGAAAAGCACTATATGAGATGCAAAGATTATTATTTTTATAATTGAGTCCTTTAGAGTAAGAGATAATAGTGATTACACTGTTTGCAAGGCAATGTATAAAATAGCTCTTAACTGGGTTAAAGCACAATATTGAGAGTGCATGTGAGACTGACAAAACATTTGCTAACAAAATACACATTATGCTGCATTTTATAGTAAATCTTGCAAAGTATTCTTTTCAAAGAGCCGGCACAGACTAGATGGGCCGAATGGCCTCCTTTTGTGCCGTAAAATTCTAAAAAAAAATTCTATGATTTGAGACGTCCCCTCATATCAAATGCAAGGATTATTTTTTTAATCAAATGCTGAGCAGAATAATACAGTGAGAGATCATACTCTGTGTTCAAAATAACCGGATGTAACAATTGCATGCAATTCACATTTACTATGATTGTCAAGCTTACTGAAATTTTAATGGACATGATCTGCTTGTAGCTGAAAATAGCTGCATTTTGAAGCGTGTGCACATACGCCGTGTAGATAAAATGTACCAAATTTGGTTGAAAATTTCATATCAATAAAACAGCGGTCACCGAAACGCCTCACATTGCCTTACACATGGGTCAAAAATCTCAACGGCAATCCTGAAGTGTTAATATCCTCAGAGGAAAGTGGGTCTCTTGATCGATACTTTTCTGGGTATGGAAATGTTGCTGAAGCTCTCATTTGTCTATGATTAATTGACCTTTTGTGCTTGAGTTGCTCACGGTTACCCAAAGTGCATTCGTGCTTCACTTGTAACGTGTGTGACTTGAATCAGTGCGCCAGACTCTGCAACGAGGAAGGTATGGAATGACCAATAAGTCACCTGGCTGTGATGGATTTTAAACGTTGATGGTGAACTTTAGAAGTTTTGTTTTTTAAAAAAAAATCCTTGGGAAAATGTAGATTCACAACAGGCGCAGCTATTCAAGGTGGATAAGTCACCTGGTCCGGATGGGATGCACCATAGGTTACTAAGGGAGGCACGGGAGCAAATAGCAGGGACTCTGGCCACGATCTTTCAATCTTCCTTGGACACAGGGGTCGTGCCAGAGGACTGGAGGATAGCTAATGTTACTCCCTTGTATAAAAAGGGGCAGAAGGACAAGCCTGGTAACTACAGACCAGTCAGTCTAACGTCGGTAGTGGGCAAACTTCTAGAGTCCATAATCAGGGACAAGGTAGATCTTCACTTAGAAAGATATAGGCTAATAAAGGACAGTCAACATGGATTTGTTAAAGGCAAATCTTGCCTTACAAATCTGATAGAATTTTTTGATGAGGTAACGGAATGGGTGGATAATGGTAGCGCAGTTGATGTAGTTTACATGGACTTTCAAAAGGCATTTGACAAAGTGCCACATGAGAGACTTATTAGGAAATTAAGGGCCCATGGCGTAAAAGGGACAGTGGCAGCGTGGATCCACAACTGGCTGCGAGACAGAAAGCAGAGAGTTGTAGTGAGCGGCTGTTTTTCAGATTGGAGGGAAGTGAGCAGTCGTGTGCCACAGGGATCGGTTTTGGGACCATTGCTGTTTGTAATCTACATCAATGATCTGGACTTGGGTGTACGGAGTACAGTTTCCAAGTTTGCAGATGACACTAAGTTAGGGAGAATAGTAAATAGTGAGGAGGATAGTAGCCATCTGCAAGAGGATATAGACAAATTGGTAAAGTGTGCAGACACATGGCAGATGAAGTTTAATGCAGAGAAGTGTGAGGTGATGCATTTTGGGAGAAGAAATTAACGGAGGCAATATAGGCTAGATAGTACAATTTTAAATGGTGTGAAGGAACAGAGAGACCTGGGGATTTGTGTTAGTGACTCGTTGAAGGTGGCAGGACAGGTAGACAAGGCTGTTAAGAAGGCATATGGGATACTAGGCTTTATAAATAGGGGTATAGAGTACAAAAGTCAGGAAGTGCTGACTAACCTCTATAAGACTTTGGTGAGGCCTCAGCTGGAATACTGTGTTCAATTCTGGTCACCACACTACAGAAAGGATGTGAAGGCATTGGAAAGGGTACAACGAAGATTTACTAGGATGGTGCCAGGATTGAGGGACTTCAGCTATGAGGAGAGGCTAGATAGGCTAGGGTTATTCTCTCTGGAGCAGAGAAGATTGAGGGGAGACCTAATAGAGGTTTATAAGATCATGAGGGGTTTCGACAGGGCAAATAGAGAAAAACTATTTCCACTCGTGGGCGAATCTGTGACTCGTGGTCACAGATTTAAAATAGTTTCAATGCGAAGTAGAGGGGAGCTGAGGAGAATTTTTTTCACTCAGCGAGTTGTTCGAATCTGGAATGCATTGCCTGAAAAGGTGGTGGAGGCTGATTCGATAACAACTTTTAAAAGGGAATTAGATCTTTATTTAGGGAGAACAGGTCTATTAGGCTATGGGGAGCGGGCAGGGCAGTGGGATTGAATCGCTCTTTTCAAAGAGCCGGCACAGACTAGATGGGCCGAATGGCCTCCTTTTGTGCCGTAAAATTCTATGAATCTATGAATCTATTCCAAAGGGAATCTTTTCCTCACCAGCTGTTATTGTGGGGTTTCACAGATTGTTCTAAAACCAGAGGTTGCTTCTCATCTGCTTTGAAGAATGTGACATATTTTTCTGCCGCTTCACATTGCTCACTGAGGCTTAACAGTGTTAAGTAAAAAAAAATTATCCTAACCTCTGATACAATGCCTTATCACATTATGAAGATATCTTAATGTACTTCACCTGATTGTAAAATGCAATCCCTGTGTATTTGTAGGCACATTTTTGGCAGTTTGTGGGATTTTGTGGTACACAAATTGGCTGTTGCGTTCACCTACAAAACACAAAGTCAGTATACTTTACAGTAAATTCTGTTACGTGCTTTGAGTTGTTTTTCTGATGTGAAAGGCACTATATCAAATGCAAAGATTATTATTTTTACAATTGTGTGTTTTAGCATAAAAAGTAATAGTGATTGCACTGCCTGTAAGGTACTATATAAAATAGCGCTTAACAGGGTCACTGCACAGTATTGGAGAGTGCGTGTAATAATAATAATCCTTGCATTTGATATAGCACTTTTCATGTCTTCGAGATGTATCAAAGCACTTCACAGAATGTACTGTGAATATATTAAGTGAATTGACTTGTTGATGGGAAAACGAGCGCTCTAATCACTGAGTTACAGGATTCCACAAAACATAGGATATAGAAAATATACCTATATAAAGATATCTATATACAGTATATCTATATATACTGTATATAGATATTTTCTGGGCAATGTGGAGCCTTTATTAATGGAAACCAATCTTTGCTTTTGTGTCTATTTCAGGTTTACCAAACCCCTGTCGTTTGCGGATTGTGTTGGGGATGAGCTTCCTCTGGGCTGGGAAGATGCCTATGATCCTCAGGTTGGCATCTTCTATATTGACCACATCAACAGTAAGTGTTTGTTCCAGGCCTCGGAGTTTACCCCCTGAGGTCCATTTTCACCAACATTATGTAGTGTTTGATTCTCAATGTTGACCCGCAATATTCAACACCTTCAGTCACAGTCCACAAAACAGTCTAGTCACTGGGGTTTTCAAAATTTAAAAATAAAATGTATTCACTCAACCCCCGACTGTTTGTAGGACACTGCTGTGCATAATTGGAGTGCTGCGTTTTGCCCACTAAACACACAGTCAATTCACTTTACAGTATATTCTGTGAAGTGCTTTGAGACGACATATTGAAATGAAATGGCGCTCTATTGAAATTAAATCATTATTTTAATCTTTTTTAAAGAAATGCAAAAAGCTTTCTTCCAAATTGCTAGAAACTGTGCACGATTTTGAATGTTTAGATAGTAAAAAACTTAAGACCATGAGGAATATTGAGTCTCTGATCAGCAATCACTTGCAGATTTGGGGTGAAATTGATTGCGTAATCGGGGAGGGAATGAACCAGGCTGAACTATAGCAAACTTTCCTGTTTATTAGTTAGTGCGTTTGTATTTTGCGATCAGGAAGTAACAGAAACTTCTGTACAGGACCACTCGATAGTCCGAACCAACAATGAAATAAGGTTTGTTAATCCGAACATTTGGTGCGATAGTCCAAAGGTTCATTAGTCCAAAGGTTAGGGTTAAGGTTAGGGGAAGCTTCGGACTAACGAACCTTCGGACTATCGAGCGGTAACCGTTATAATACCAGGTATAAGGATATGTATATAGGCGGGCTTTGCTCCAGTGATCCGGGCCGCTCCATATCTCCCGCCCGACCCTCCTTACCATCAGCGGCTGGGCTTTCAGCCTCTCTGCCTCCACCCTTTGGAACTCCATCCCACAATCCCTTTGCATTGCTCCAAGAGACCGGCGAGGAGGGCATTGGAATAGTCCAGCTGAGAGGTGACAAAGGCTTGGACCAGGGTTTCAGCGGCTTTTGGGGCGAGATATTGCCAGACACGGGCGATCCGTCGGAGCTGGAATAAAGTGGTGCTGGCGAAGGACCAGATATGGGGAAGGAAGGACAGTTGGGGGTTGAACCTGATGCCTGGGTTGCGCACAGGTTCGGAGACTTTTAGGGGCCAGGCCGGGAAGGTGGAGCAGGTGAGAGCTGTGCGATTGTAGGCGTTGACGAGAGCTAAAGAGTATAGCCTCCATCTTGTGGAGGAGGAGTTGGGGAGGCTGACAAGCAATGGAGGTTGCATAGTCGACCCTATGACTGCACGTGTGAGGGTCTCGACAGCCTGCAATGTGACACAGTGGCAGAATCGGGCGGTATTTCGGAGATGGGGGAAGGCACAGCAGTTCATGGAGCGGATGTAGGGAAGAAAGGATAGTTGAGAATCAAACAAGATGGTAGGGTTCCAGACTGGTTCAGCGAGGCGGAGTGTGCATCCGTGGAATGTGATGCTTTCAGTGCCTGAGGTGTGGAGGGATTGAAGGGACCCAATCAGGGACTATCTTGGTCATGTTCACCTTGGTCTGTGAAAAGTTGATCCCGTGTCTGCGGATGAAGTTACCGAGAGGGAGCATATAGATATCGAAGAGAAGGGGACCGAGGACGGAGCCCCGAGACAGTGTGGGGGCTAGAGGAGAAACCGTTTGTGGGGATGAAATGCAACCATTTGTGGCGCAGTACAAATGTAATTTATTGTTGTTGGAGGTAAATAAGTTTTATCAATGGTACGCACCACCAACACTATCACCCACGTTATTTCCCTGCCACTTTGCCACTGACCTCGGAGCTGTCACCAGTAACAAAGTGGGTAAGTGAATGGGTATAAATAAGGTGTTGTTCTCTTGTGTGGTCCTTTCATTAAACAATAGTGCACGATTCATGAAATCCGTAAGAATGCGATACAAACAAACCACGGAGGGATTATCCTGTTTTATTTTGGAAACTTGTTAGGTCACCAAAGTGCATTATTGGGTTATATAATGGCCTCATTGTGCGGTAGTAATGTCAACATCTTCTTCTTTTGACGTGCTTTTTCGTACAAAACCAGTGTTCCTGTTTTGACTGCCTGCCAGGTGGAGTCTGAACCATTGTTAGAAAGAATTCTATGTGTTTGAGTCACTGGGAGGTGAGCTGCCTTTGAGAAGGTTCAAAGGTAGGTCAAGTGTAACTTACCAGATGTCAAGAGAATAATGAATGTTTTAATCCACCTGAAAAGAATGCTGATCATAGTACAGTTTGCTAAATCTCTTCATTGTTTTTCAGTGCACTTCTGCAACCTTTCCCCTCCCCCGACTATCCCTCTTCCCTCCTATTAGTTTCTAAAGCTTTACATCCATCCACACTCACCGGATGGTGATTTGATCCATGGTCTCCTAGTTTAGAAATCAATCGTTCACCTCCCAGGCATTGTGATGACTAAAGCACAGTCCTTAAACGTGGAAACAAATTTAAGTTTTAATTTTGTGACATTTTTCCAACAGGTCTATAAATCAGACCACATCTCAGAGATTCTACTGAGGTTCATTGCACAACAACCACCTGAATCTTGAAATGATTAAACGTGCAAAATTGAATCTGTTGATATTCTGGACACCTTTTCTTCCCATTGACAATTACTGCTTAGGGAACGGCGATATGGGATTTTTCCGGATATGGATATATCGGTTTGCTCATACCTGCTTAAACCGATCTATCGAGTTTTTATACTGCGCATGCGCGTGCATTCGAAGTGCGCGTGCATTGATGGCGCGCGCGCATTTATGGTGCGCGCTCAGTCACGGTGCGCGCGCATTGACGGTGCGTCCGCACTGACGATGCGCGCGCAGTCGCGGTGCACGCACATTTCGAAATGCGTGCTCTAGGTCCAGAAAGTTTGTAATGTTGGTGTCAAGGTCTGTTGAATTATACGATGTTGTTTGCTCCCTACCTCCCCCTCTCCTTCTCTCCCTCCTCTCCTCTCTCCTTCTCTCCCTCCTTTCCCACTCTCCTTCTCTCCCTCCCTCCCTCCCCCCTCTCCTTCTCTCCCTCTCCCTCCTCCCTGTCTCCTCTCCCTCCTTTCCCCCTCTCCTTCTTTCCCTCCCTCCCTCCCCTCTCTCCTTCTCTCCCTCCCCTCTCTCCTTCTCTCCCTCCTTTCCCCTCTCCTTCTCTCCCTCCCCCTCCTCTCTCCGCTCCCTCCTCCCTGTCTCCTCTCCCTCCTTTCCCCCTCTCACTCCGTCCCTCCCCACTCTCCTTCTCTCCCTCCCTCCCCTCTCTCCTTCTATCCCTCCCTCCCTCCCTCCTTCTCTCCCTCCCCTCTCTCCTTCTGTCCCTCCCTCCCTCCCCTCTCTCCTTCTCTCCCTCAACCTGGTCTAACCTTTCAGAATCTGACCCAATTCTCCTTTCTCCAATGTAAATATTCCCTACTTCTGCAGTCTGTCAACTTAGCACATCTATCCAATCCAATCAGTGCGGTTCATCCATTCATTATACACTCTCCAATTCTGGGCTGTCATATTGTACTGACTCCTGAACTGTACACTGTATATTCTAAGTACTGATACTTTTATTACAACCCCATTATTATTTGCTGTCAAATGAATCTGTCAATGAGGCTGTTTCCTCGGGATGAGAGTTGATGTGGGGGGGGGAACCTACTGGTATTCTGATTTATACTGAAAAGTTGGGATACAGTTGTAGTAATAATAATAATCCTTGCATTTGATATAGCGCTTTTCACACATATCAAAGCGCTTCACAGAATATACTGTAAAGTAAATTGATTGTATATTTGTGGGCGAAACGTGGCAGCAATTGCGTACAGCAGCGTCCCCACAAACAGTCGCAGATTGAAATGACCAATTTATTATTGCTTTTTTTTGAGGGATTATTATGAGGTGTGTGGTGTAAGGAATCTTGCCCAAGGCTTGGCTCTGCCTGAAATTGAACCCAAGTCTCTTGCTTGTAATGCGAGTGTTCTAACCACTGAGTTACAGGACTCTACAGTAGTCCTTATGCTCGTGGCATAATAGTTTCTTCATACAAACCTTTCTTATGTCTTGTGAGATATACACCTTTGAGCAGTAGTTAATCAGAAAGAGTGAATTTTCCCTCCGGTCGCCCTGCTGTGGCTAATTGTAATGTACCCTAACTGAAATCAGAGAACCTGGGTCATTGAATTTTATGATAGTTAACATTCCCTACTAAACATATGTCCTCACACGTTATCATGAAAGACGCTATATCAAATATAAGAATTATTATTATAGCAATAGTACAGCAAGCTTTGGTACTTTTTTTGACCAGCAAAAAAAACCAGGCAGAATTACCATCCTAGAAGCTGAAAGTTTGTACCTTATTAATATTATTTGGGCAATATACCTGTTCTATTCCAGTTGCCCAGTGGCAGCAACAAGTAATTACAGTACAAGTACATGAATAGGTGTGGAGAATAGCACCCTCTACTTCATCTGAACCATATGGCCCTTTTAGCCATACTGGTCAAGTTGTTTTACAATTAACCCTTTGCTCACCCTATTCTCTATCCCCTCCCGCTTTATGTTTCTCACATCCATAGCCTTTACTCATTATAAAGCCACTCAGTCGCTGCCACAAGAATTCCCTGAGGAATACCTCCTCCTAGAGTAACATTTGTTGCTTCGCGCACCATGTGTCGAGTAAGAAAACCCGCCCAATGTTTCGCCCCTCCGGGAATTGAACCCAGGTCCTCTTGCTTACCAGCTGAGTGCTCTCACCACAAAGCTACATCATTCCATAGTATGGCTTAGAAGATGTTCTGGAGGAATGAGATCAATTGGGCCGAACGACCTTCTTCTTCTGAACCGCTCTTGTGGAGTCCTGTAGCTTAATGATTCACCTCGCAAGCAAGAGGACCTGGGTTTGATTCCTGGGCAGGGCGAAACGTTGGGCAAGTTTCCTTACTCCATCCACGTGCCTCTTGGTTATCTAGCAGTAAATAGTAAGAACGCATTTGTCAGTCGATTGGCAGATCGCTTTTGCGAATCCCCTCAAAACATTTGACCACTCTATCCAAGACTGTTTGTGGGACACTGCCAAATGTTTTGCCCACAAAATATGCTGTCAATTCACTTTACAGTGTAATCTGTGAAGCATTTTGAGATGTCTCAAAGATGTGATAAGTCAAATGCAAAGATTATTATTATCTAATGGCATAAAAAAATGTGAAAAGTGTTTTTTTCATAAAAGCGCATTTTGAAAATCAGCCATGATCAAGTTAGAATGGTGGAACAGGCTCAATGAGTTGAATGGCCTACTCCGATTTACCCGTTCAAACTACAGTTCTAGGAGCCACAAATTAAATATTTGTGAGGTGTGGTTTTTAAAAAACGTTTTGAAAAGACTAAGGGATAATAATAATAATAATAATAATCCTTGCATGTGATATAGCACTTTTCATAAAAGGGGTTGGCAGCAGAGAAATCAGACTCAACTGACAATCCACATACTGTACATGTGAAGGTGTTGAACTAAATAATAATAATGATAATAATCCTTGGGTTTGATATAGCGGCTTTTCACATTTTATTGACGTCTCAAAGCGCTTCATAGAATATACTGTGAAGTGAAGTGACTGCATATATTTGTGGGTGAAATGCGGCAGCCAATTGCGCACAGCAGCGTCACACATACAAACAGTCGTGGATTGAAGTGATTTATATTATTGTGGGTTTTTTTGGACGGATTATTAATATTATTGTTCTGATGATGAACTGATTCTTAGAAGTCATGGCAGTAGGGAGGAAGGAAGGAAGGAAGGGAGGGAGATTTTCAGCCCTAAACCTGGTGTAAGGTACAGGACAAAAACAGCTCAACTGGATACTCAGTCCTCTTTAACAACTATCATTGATGGCAACTATTACCACATACCACAAAATGTCTCCCTTAATCCTATCAGTCTAGGTTGGATTTGGTCCCAAAACCCATAAAGAATTCTTTTTAATAAGAATCTGATTAAAATCTTTGGATAAAAATCTTTTGCTCACATTACCATGGCAGCATTATAGGGGAAGCTTCTCTTCTCAGCATGTGTACCATTCCACGTTAAGTAGTTTAGGATCAAACACTGCAGTAACT
Source organism: Hydrolagus colliei (assembly GCA_035084275.1). Classification (NCBI taxonomy): domain Eukaryota; kingdom Metazoa; phylum Chordata; class Chondrichthyes; order Chimaeriformes; family Chimaeridae; genus Hydrolagus; species Hydrolagus colliei. The sequence goes on along the minus strand of CM068742.1, from coordinate 1,815,362 downwards.
CATTGCAACCCTTGGCTGGTTGTTCTGTTCTCTACGGTGATGCTAGGCTACACTCTCTTCTCTTGCCTCTACTTTTAAATGGCAAATTGCATTATTTTACCTTGCCAGACACCAACAACCACCCGATAAAGAATTCCTGAAATATTGTATGAGGGAAGATATTTGTTTACAGTATACACACACATATATATATATATATAGCTGCCTGTGGTAGGACTGGTTGTTTGTTGTTGCTCATAATGTACGCTTTGCTTAAATATTTCTGGAATTTAATTTGAACCCTGATTGCTTCTGAGGGTCACGCTTCTGGTTAAACTCTTGCCAAAATTGCCCCAGGTTAAAAGGTGTCAAATACACAGCGATGGGGCTGGCGAACAAAATGTCCATTATAACTTTGGAATCTTAGATGTACGGGCTCTGCCCATGCCCTCAGCTATGAGTAAGGCATGAAGTCTAGAGAAAACATACCTTGCCCGTTCAAGCTGTCACTGTGTCCATGTCACGCTCCAGTGCAAACAATGGGAGTGTGCGGTGGCAGATTGCTGAGAGTTTTTTTGTGGTGCAACATGCCACCTCATACTGGCCAATAACAGTCCAGCATAGATTCCTTGTAGGAGGGAGCTACAATTCTATGTTGTTATTATATAATCCTTGCATTTGAAATAGGGTATTCTTACTTAGTCAAAACGGCTCAAAGCACCTCGCAAGATTTTACTGTAAGATGTAGTGACTATGTGTGTATTTATAAGCCAATGCAGTAGCCAATTTATGCAGAGGCAAACAAAAGGGCATGAAATGAGTAACCAAACTCAACAAACAACAACAACAGCTTCGATTTATATAGCGCCCTCCACGCCGGGCGGCATCTCAGAGCGCTTAAAAACTCCCTTTTGTATTCCATAGTGCCTTGGAATGTTTAGCACTAGTAGAGAGGGCATCATTTGATGTTTCTGAAGGATTGCACTTCTGAAAATGCAGCACTCCCCTGCACTGCATTGGAGTTTCTGCTTAGACTATCATCTCATAAAGTCCCGGCATGGGGCTTGAACCCACAATCTTCTGACTCGGAGGGTGTGAGTGCAACTAATTGCAGTCCTGTAAGAAACTCATTGGAGCACTTGCCTCGAATACATAGCTTGCAATACGTACCGTTGCTGTTGTTGTTGTTGTTGTATTCATTAGAGCGCTTGCATCAAAAAGCAAGTAGTCTGGGTTTGGATGGGGTAAAACCTTAGGCAAGTTTCCTTATTCCACATTCCTCTGTTTACTTAGTTGGAACCCAGTTGTTGATTGATTGGTGGATTGCTTTCTTGGTGTAACAATTCCTCCCCCCCAAAATATAATAATTTGGTCAACCAATCTATGACTGTTTGCAGGACACTGCTGTCAGCCTTCCCAATTCCTCCCTCCACCGGTTGTAGATGATCCAGAACTCTGCAGCCCGTGTCCTCTGCTGTCCCAAACCCCACGACTGCTTCTCCCCCATACTCGCCTGACTCCATTGGCTCCCCAGCATCCAGAGGATCCAATTCAAGATCCTGGTCCTCACATTTAAGTGGATATCCACATAGCGGATATCAGCTGGTATCATGGCCAACAATCCTGCAGGTCAATTGGCCTTTCAGTATTTGTGGGATATTGCGTGGGAATTGATTGTGGTGTTTGTCTGCATATTCACAGTCACTACACATAATAGCAATTGCCTACAGTCAATTTTAGGCTGACACTAGTGATTTGGATCTTTCAGTAAAGGGATTTAATACAGCTGTCAAATGCAATCTGTCAGTGCATTGTTTACAGATTTTAATCACCCTGGATTGTAAACAGGCTAATGTTTCAGCGGTTACTTTGATCGAGAAAGTCGACACAATTCACTGGCTCTTTCTTGTGAAGCACTTTTCTTTTTATCCCACTACCTTGGGAATCCCTTCCAACGTGAAAGGCCCTATACAATTGTAATTTGTTGTTGTTTTTTTTATAATTCATCTAGTGACACCTGCTGACAGTACAGAAATACTGCAGAGTTAAAGGTGACTATTTTATAATCGATCATCCTTTTAACAACTCATTGCGTCAATGAAACATCCAAAACGCGTCACAGAATTTACTCTAGTGTAGTAACTGTGTACATTGTCAGTGAACACAGTGGACAATCTGAGTACATAAATGTCCCGCAAACAGCCATGTAGTGAATGAACAATTGTATCTATGAGGATTGTTGGGCAGTGCACCACGAGAAACTCCCTACTCAAATGCTGGATTGAAACATCAGCCTAGACGATGAGATCATAGTCCTTCCTCTGTCATTATTCTTTATTTAAAGTCCCTATATATCCCAGTGTCTTGGGACTTCCTCCTGACGTGAAAGGCGCTATACAAATGTAATCTCATTTCTCAACGAAAGTCCTGACGAAGGGTTGTAGACCCGAAACGTTGAATCTTTTTCCTTTCTCCATGGATGCTGCTTGACCTGCTGAGTTTCCCCGGCAATTTTTGTTTGTGTTTCAGATTCCCAGCATCTGTAGTATTTTGTGTTTTGTTTCCCAGGATTGTGGTCTTCAACTGCACTGTTTTGTGAAGAGAGATCAGGTTGAATACAGCGACTAACCATTGATAGCTCTTTCTGCAAGCTTTCCTGCTGCTTGTATGCTAAGACGACCCTGCCCATACTCAGAGGGTTGGCTCGATTCCAAAATTCTGTTGCCAATCACGTCGCCTTGGAGTCAGTTCAGCTGCAAGGAGATCCCACTTATCCTCCCCTCGCCCCCCCCAAAGGATAACAAAGCTATGAGGAGCTCTACATTATATTTAGAACTAAAACTCGCAAGGAACAATGTAAAGGTTAGAATAGAAATGTTGAAGTTTTGCTAAATCGTAAAAGATTGAGTTGGTTAAGTATCCCCTCCCCTACAAACACTAATCGACTCATGATCTCATGCAAATAGTATGTGCACCTCTTCAAGGTCTGACAGTGTTTTGAAACTAGGCAACAAACAATGGGAGGCCCGAACCCTGGTGATTTGTGACTGCTGCTCTTTCTTCCTCTATCTTTTAAAACAACACTTATAACACAGTGGACAAAGATGGTGGAGCAATCTTAATAATAATAATAATAATGATCCTTGTCTTTGAGCACTTAACAGACTATAATGTAAAGTATATTTGGTATATTTGGTGGGCAATATGTGTCAACCACACTGTTGTCTCACGAACAATCATGGATTGAGTGATCAAATTAATATTTTTTAATAAACTTTTTAAGGGATTCTTATGGCTGACAATTTACTGCTGGTTAGCAGAGACAAGTGGGGTAAGGAAACTTGCCCTACATTTCGCCTTGCCCAGGAATCAGACCCAGGTTCTCTCGCAAGGCAAGTCCTCTAATCATTAAGCTACAGGACTCCACAAATCTTTACTATTAACTGGTGGACCTTCTGTCCTTCTGTCCCCACCCTCTGGAACTCCATTCTGCCGTCCCTCTGCCTCACCTCCTCCCTTGCGTCTTCAAGACTCATCTCAAGTCCCTTCTCTTCGACCATTCCTTCGGTCACCCTCTTTCTTCCCCGCTCTGTACCCTCCCCGAACTCGGGTCCAAAACAATGATTGTCCACAGTGTTCAGACATACTGTTGATGTGAAACGCACTGTACAAATGTAACTTTGTTGTCGTTGTTGTTCACTACGTTGAGCACCAAATACATTTCAAAGTAAATTAAATATTCAACAGGAATATGTGATGGCTAAAACTGCTCTGGCCATGTTTGCTGTAGATTTCTTAGCCTTCTCTATGCTGGTTGGTAGGCTACTGGATTTTTAGAATACATTAGGGTCCATCGATATGGAAATTTTCCGATATCGATATATCGGTGGGCTCATATCGATACATACTGATATATCGATATCACCAGTTTTTTTTATCCTGTGTATGCGCGCGCATTCGGAGTTGCGCGCGCATTCCGATATGCGTGCTCTAGGCCCAGGAGGTTTGCAATGCCGGCGACAAGGTAAGTTGAAAACGTTTTATATTATACCGATATAACCGATATATCGCCGGACACTATATACCGATGTTTTGCAATATACCGATTTTTTTTTATACCGAATTTTTCGATATACAAATATATTAAAATTTCGAATATCGGCATATCGAAATGAAAAATTATACCGATATAATGATATATCACCGGACACTAACATGCATTAATAATATTTCTTGCATTTCATGTTATGAGGGGCATCCCAGCAGCGCCACCTTCAAACACTAGTAGCAGCATTCTGAAATACCGATATGAGGGAAAAAAAATGCGCCACTGCGATTGTGCCGGATAAGATCCGGTTATTCGAATGGGGACCTTTCTTATGAGGTGCCGGTTATACGCAAGTTACGGTTGATCGGATCACGGATAAACAGGCTTTTACTGTAATAAGATGTCATCATCATTTTAGCGAAGAGAACCACCCATGTTTTTTCACTCAGATAGTTGTTGAGATGTGGAATGCCCTGCCATTAGGTTTCAAGAGGGAAGTAATTGAAAGAAAGAAGCTTCAATGGCTATAATGATAAAGCAGGGCAGTGGGATGGAATGAACATCTTGTTCTGAAAGCCGATGGAAACTTCATGGGCTAAATGGCCTTCTTCTGTGCTGTAAATTTCTGTGAATCCTTGTTATGATAATAATAATCCTAGCATTTGATATAGCGCTTTTCACGTCTGCTAGACGTCACAAAGCACTTCACAGAATATACAGGTACCCCGCCCCAACCGCGCCGCGAAACTCACGCATCCACAGTTTGCTAAATGCGACAACCCTTGCTAACCAGGGCTTATAACCCTTGCTTACCCACGGGTTTTAACACTAGCGTTTAGCACTAGGACCGAGTTGCATTAACCAGCCTCGATGTCGCTTCGCGCTAGCGTGTAGCACTAGGACCCAGTTGCGATGTTGCAATCAACCAGCGGCATCGCTTCTCTCTTAGGATTAAGGTAAATAATATGAATTTATTGTCGCTTCTCTGCATCCTCTTTCTCTCTGTGTGTAAGTGTTATCTTTCTTTGACTCACCTTCTCTCTATTTCACCTTCTCTTCTCCCCCCCCCCCACCCCCCTCCCCCACCCCCCTTTTCTCTCACCTTCTCTCTATTTCACCTTCTCTTCCCCCCACACCTCTCCCTTCTCTCTGTGTCTGTCTGTATCGGTCAGTCAGACAGCGACCCCCAGCCCTCCTTGTCACTCCCCCCCCACCAACTCTCCGTGTGTCTCTCTCTCTGTGTGTAGATCAGTCAGTCAGACCACCTCGCGGATTGCTGCAGATCCTGGCAGCCAATGCGCCCAAACTTACTCCCCCTATCACCATGTATGTTGTAACTGTATGTGTTTTTTTTGTGTTTAGTTCTATGAAACACGAACATACACCCCCTATCTCCATGTTTCCTATAGGGCCCTGCATTTTCCAACCACGATTTTACCAACCGCGGAGGTTTAGAGGGACGGTTGGGGAGGGACACCTGTACTGTAAAGTGAATTGACTGTATATTTGTGGCGAAACGCGGCATCCAATTGCACACAGCAGTGTCCTGCAAACAGTCATGGATTGAAGTGACCAATTTATTATTGTATTTTTTTCTTGAGGGATTATTATCGGGTGTTTAGAGTAAAGGAATTTACCCAAGGTTTCGCCCTGCTGGGAATCGAACTCAGGTCTCCCGCTTGCAAACCGAGTGCTCTAACCACTGAGCTACAGGATTCCACCCATCACCACTTAGTCTGCCTTCATGAAGTGACCATTATGCAGACGATCACTCTTCAAGGTGCTGACGGGTCTTGAATCATTTGTATCACTCACTCAGACTGATGTGATGGAATGCTAATTTTCTGTTTCAGAAACCACACAGTTAGAGGACCCACGGGCACAATGGAGGATGGAGCAGGAGAGAATGCTGAAAGACTATCTGATGGTGGCCCAGGATGCCCTCAGCACTCAGAAAGAACTGTACCAAGTGAAAGAGCAGAGACTGGCACTCGCCATCGACGAGTACATGCGCCTGAATGATGTTTGGAAGGACAAGTCCAGCTCCCGCACAAGTTGTAAGTACTGTAAAATAAATGGTGATCAACATCAACAAAAACAACATCAGCAGACAACTGGTAAAGGACTGAGAGCTCAATAGGCATCTAACTCTTATCCACTAATCTTTGCCAGTTATTAACTGTGATGCTTCTTGTTTGATTCCCTGTGGTGCTACTTGTTCTGTGCTTTCATATGTTTTCAATTGGAGCTGTTAAATGAGTGTCTGTGTTACTTAAAGAGGGAGAAAGTTGTCTGAAACTGTAGGGGGTAAAATTGCAGTGTTCCTAAAGATATTTATTAATCATCATCATATGGGAAAAGCACTTTTTTGACTGGAAACTGCTCTTAAAGATAGTTTTGGGATTGAATACCCCCAGGGACTTCAGGGAAATGATTTATCTCTCAGGCTTCTCACAGTCATCATTGTTTAAAAGTTGTGAACCTAGAAAATTTGATTCCTGGCCACCAGAACGCCTATTTAACATTTTAACATTTTACCTTTGAAGTAATTTTTTGGCTAGTATCTAGAAAACATAATCATGTTCCCCACAGCCCAATTACAGCCTTTCAATTGCATGCCATAAAAATGTAATTTATTTTATTTTCTCTTGCTGACAAATCTATACGAGACAGATCTAGATAAATTAATATTAGACATTTTTACATAAACCTATTCGAGTTGGTTTGGCAGGACAGCTCCGGGCTGCGTCTCTCTTTGACGAAGTTCATGTAATGTGTCAAAAAGTACAGGGTGAAGAAAGAGAGAAACCACAGGTTTGGACACGCCATGTATTCACTGGGGTTAGCTGGTTGTTTGACAGTTCTACAAGACAGTCTTACAACAACAATAATCAATACCAACTGTAACCTCCTGAGCTAGAGACTGACTTGGGTTTCACAGAATGCAGGTATTGATTCTATTTCTCGTTTTGTAGGAGAAGGTTTTTTAAAAAATATATATATATATGAACCTCAACAAAGTTTCATTAACTAGACATTTCCTTCAGTATTTAAAACCAGGTCTGTTTAAAACTGTTCCTTGGGAGTTTCCAGAGAGAAGAGCTGTTTTCCACAAACATTTGATAGTATGGCACACTTCCATATATTACCAAATTACTGCCACCTCGCAAAATGCATTGCCCACATTTCGTATTTGATAACTAACAAGACCTTTCACAAAATACGTCCCTCGATGGTTCAGAAAATAATCTTTGCATTTGATATAGTGCCTTGAGACATCGAGATGTTTCAAAGCACTTCACAGAATGTACTGTGAAATGAATAAACTATATTTTGTGGGTGAAATATATATAGAGAGTAACTGAGCAAGATGGTCCAAGGTTATCTGATCACAAATAACGTCAGCACCTGGTGAGCCAGGCGACCCCACTCCTTAACAGGAAACTTAGAAACTTAGATAAGATGTTTGCTTCACGCAAACTCCCATAGTCCATGTAAACAAACTTTATAGGTTCTGACGAAGGGTCGTAGACCCAACGTGTTGACTCACTTTCCTTTCTCCATGGATGCTGCCTGACCCACTGAGTTTTCCCAGCAACTTCTGTTTTTGATTATAGGTTTCTAGTCGTTAATAAAATTTCTGAGATACATTCCTAAAGATGATGCATCATTCAGTGAAGACAGAGAAAGGAAAAAATGTTGAAAATGTCTTGGTATGCTATCGATTGCCGAGTAGTACATGTTGCTGAACATCGCTCCTGATGACAGGCCCATTACATCTTTCTCTGCTGAAACAAAAATACAGATAAACACTCACTCTGCTTTTGGGAGTGAAAATAGAGAAGAATGAGCTCGGTGAGAGCTTTGTTATAGTGAAGGGCAGTAAGTCGGGTTCAGACCACAACAAATCATTGCTGATCTGCTGTCATCAACACAGGAATTCCAATTCACTGTTGATTCTCAGTTGTTGAAAAAACATTGGTCAGCTGGGTGTCTGATACACACAGAAACCCATCACCATGTGTAAGAGTGTTGAACCCAGGCTGTGAATTCCACAATATTTATGCCACCTACACAGCCAGGGTTGCATGTGAAGCTGAGTCAACATCTAATATTCCCGGGGTGAGAGAGGAGAAAACAAGCCTGGAGTTCCTATTTCTAGACCTGCTATAGCAGCTTCTACTGGTAGAATGCTTGTGGGGCACCAGAATGAGGAGAGGTTAGGTTTGGCCCTCCATCATTGAGTGGGCCGGTGAAACCCACTACAAAGGCTCATAGATGATCACTGCTTACTTAGGCAGAATCCCATAGGGCTACTGCACCTGTACCCAACCAAGAAGAGGCAATGGGAGTAAAATTAGAAAAACGAATAGGTAAAAGAGGGCAAATTCATCCACAATCCAGGCAAATTTTTCCAATTTTAAAACTTCCAAATTATCCATATCTAAACTCACACCTCAACATGAGTTGGTCTTATTTTGAAGCCCATTTAATTGCAGATGGCGTCTAGCAGTATAAAGTGGATTGATGTTCATTGTTCATTTCTTGCAGTGTTCTCAGGATCTTCATCGAGTACTAAATATGACCCTGATATCCTCAAGGCAGAAATATCCACCACAAAAGTCAGGGTAAGTACAGCGGTGCTTAACAAAGATCTTTATTTCTGAAGGGAATTTCCCTGCAAGATTTCTAAATACCAATTAAGAACTTTGCTTTTTTCAATCGTTGATGCATTCAGTGCCTTGACTTTTAGAAACTTAGGCACTTTATGAAGTCTCCAGGAGGTTTCACTTGTTTCCTCGAATGGTCAAATACTCACTGGATAATTGTCAAGTTGAAATTCATGTGTAGCATTCACCTGTATCTTGTTGACACTGAGATAGGACGGTTAGTAAGTGCCAGACTCTCTTGCCCATCCCCATACTATGATGGTGGAAATTTTCATACTGTACAATTTAGTGATATTGTATTTGATGTTGAACCACCTTCTAACATTTTGCCACAAAATGCTTTCAGTAATGACAACTTGCATTTATTTAGATAACATCTCAGAGTTCTTTACAAAGATTGGTGTTTCATGCCACGCAAGGGAGAAAGGGACAGGAGAGGTGACCATAGGTGCGATCAAAGCCATGGGTTTTCAGGTGGGACTTAAAAGCAGATACAGAAGAGGTGAGACAGAGGGTTAGGGGCACAGAGTTCTACTGGTTGGGTGCAGAGTAGCTGAAAGCTCAGCCACTATTATTGGCAGAGAGGGGGCAGGTGAGCAGACAGCCCGAGTTAGCTAAGGTTTGAGCAGAGGTTTGAGGCAGGGTAAGATCAGAGAGAGTGAGGTGTTCGCTCAGGGTTAGAGTTGTGAAATCAATCCATTGATATACAGGAAGGTTGGTGAGGACTAGATGATATGTGGAGTGTGTGGAGTTCGTTGTTGGTGAGGATGTGAGTGTTGGAGTTTGAGATTAGGTGGAGTTTATGGATGTTCAAACTCGACAGAACCGGTGTATAGTGTGTTTGAAAAGTCTAGGCAAGATTTAACAAAGGAACGAACAAGAAGTCATTCTTTAAAATGTCATTTTTAAAATGTTTGTTAAAACATGTTTTCAAGAATGTTACTGCACTGGGGAGTGGGGAGGTCCTATTAACAAGGAACAACATGCACTTTTACTTTGCTGGCTGGGTAACATATACTTTGAAAGAAGTGAGGTTGTGGCTGAATTGGTTGTGAACATGAGAGGGTATTTAGGAATGTGAAGCAGGCTTTAGGTTGCTCCCCTCGTAGATAATGTGAGGAAGAACAGTCTTTCCTCATTGCTCCTATTGTGGTACAACCTCCCTCTTATGACAGAATTAGTATTTGAGAGGTGAGTGGGGAGGGCTTATAGTGGTATTACTTCACATGCTCCTTCTCCAGGGATGTGTCTAATTTATTTTTGGTCGTGGGGGGGTTTCTGTCTGCTCCTCACCAGGTCAACAAGCTGAAGAGAGAGCTTTCCCAGATGAAACAAGAGCTGCTGTACAAAGAGCAAGGGTTTGAAACCCTCCAGGAGTAAGTTTCTCACATCTTAAAGCCATTGCACTAAGTGTATAGTTAATTTAAAATTTGATTTAAAACATCAAATTGGATTACCAAACTTTCCATGTCACCGGTAGTAAAATATATAATGTGTTTATGTTAATATATAATATACTAACATGGAGTCCTGTAGCTCAGTGGATAGAGCACTCACATCACAAGTGAGAGGACCTGGTTTTGATTCCTGGCAGAGCAAAATGTTGGGCAAGTTTCCTTACTCCACACGCCTCTGTTTACCGAGCAGTAACTAGAACCCAATTGTTAGTCGATTGGTTTTCTGGGAGTAATAATCCCCTAAAAATAAATAATAATTTGGTCGCTCAATCTACAACTGTTTGTGGGACACTGCTGTGCGCAATCGGCTGCTGCGTTTTGCCCACACATTTTTCATATACGGGTAAGCCTCGATTTACAACGCTTCTATTTAGGACATTTCGATTGAAGGATCATCATTTTTTAACACCTTTTGATTGATATACGACACTTGGATTCGTTTTAAGGACCAACTTTTTTTTGTGCATGCACAGGACATATTTGGAATATCGTGAATATTTTGAATATATTGAATATATTTTGTCACATTTCGCGCGTCCTTTTTGTTCATTACGCACAGTGTATTTGTGGGTAAATCCAAGCATTTGAACTGGCCAATAGCATGTCACCACGTCATTGTTTAAAAGCTGCTGATTTTGAAGCGACACCACGCCACGTCAGTATTACAGTCATTTCCAAACATTCCCGAGTGATTTACAGCCTCCACCGCGATTATAGCAAGTCGGGGAGAGACAGCAGTAAGTGAAATGAGCAGCGGTAATACTGCTAGCGGCCAGAAACCCCGCAAAGTCATCACTTTAAATACCAAATTGAAAGCGATAAAGCGCATCAATTTTTGTAAAAAAAGTATGGACATCAGGAGGGCTTCAGGGCTAGCTAGATCGACGGTGGCTACTATAAAACAGAGTAAGGACAATATACTGGCAAGTTCAAGGTGTGTTACAGCTACAGGTGCAAACAGATTAGCAAAACATAGGAGTGATGTGATGGGAAACATGGAAAGAATGCTGAGTGTCTGGATTGAGGATCAGAACCAGCGTAATATACCACTCAACACCCTGGTTATCCAAGAGAAGGCAAAATCATTGTTTAGGGAGATAAATGATCAGGAAGGAGAAGGCTCAACGGCACCATCTTTCAGTGCTAGCAGAGGGTGGTTTCAAAGGTTTAAAAGACGCTCTGAGCTCCACAACATCAAGATGAGGGGGGAAGCTGCAAGTGCCACTGTCACACTGCCAGTATTAAAGTTTGCCAGTAGTTACTGTATTAAAGTTTGCCAGTATTACAGTACAATACTGTACAGTTACCCCCAAGTAACCCTTCTTACCTATGTGTGTTAATTTGTGTGTTATGTTGTGTGGTTTTGTGTGTTATTTAGTGGGTTTAAGGTCCGAAAATTTTGTGAAAAGAACACATCTCTGGTTATATAATGGGACTGGATGGGAAATCGCGTTTCGATTTAGGACGTTTCGATATACATACAGTTTTTCAGGAACACAACCCCATCGTAAATAGAGGTTTACCTGTATGTTGTCTACAAAATACACTATTCACCAATACTATGTTGCATCCTTTTGGTAACCAGAAGTAAGTTATTATTAAGGAAACTTGAAAAGGTTTTGTTCTGCCTGGAATTGAACCCAGGTCTCACGCTTGTAAGAAGAGTGCTCTAGCCACTGAGCAGGACCCTGCAATTTTATGTAAAGCCAAACAGATGTCCTTTAGCATAAATAAAACATTTCTCTCATTGCTACAATTCGATAAATTTAATTATTTCTTTTTGTAGAATTGACCGCAAGATGTCTGGAATCCAGAACGGTTATGAACTAAAGGAAGCTAAAGCCATCTTGACTGAGCTGAAAACTATCAAAAAGGCTATTACTTCTGGGGAGAAAGAGAAGCAAGATCTAATGCAGGTATCTATGTGCCTACTTTCCTCACAATCACTTTTCTTTTGGATAAACGCAATGCTCTTTAACAAGCGCCTGCTTCATATCCCTTGCCCTGTCCACCCCCATCAGCAGGTGGGTGTTTATCTTATCTGCCCCACTCTAACTGGAACTCTAACCTGGAAGCTAGCTCGGCTGTCCATTGGGAGTGGGAGCTAAGGTGGTGGGGAGGTCAAAGATGACTGAAAACGTGGTCTAAAGGTGGGCCCAAGGCACTTGGAAATAACCAGTATTGATAAGTGCTCAGGTTGCGTCACCCGACGTGAACAGTACAATTATATAAATGTCAATTTCTGTTACGTTGTATTGATATTCATATAATATATCCTGATTTAGAAGTTGCCATTTGACAAGCCCACGCCAATCACGTTGCCCTGGTTATGAGAACATGGCCTTGAATCAGTTTTGTGGTTTGTAATGATCTTCTGTGAATGAAAATGGAATAAAACTGCCAAGAAACTTTATGTTATAAAACCATAAACATTTACAGCACAGAAGAATATTGGGATCATTGTCTCTGTGCTGTTTCTTTGAAAGAGCAAACCATTCAGTTCTATTTCCTGCCCTTTCTACAAAATACACAATTAATCCAGTTTACAGTATATTCTGTGAAGAGCTTTGAGACATCTCAACGATGCGATATCAAGTGCAAGGATGATTATTTATTTATTATTATCTTATTATTATTATTACTGTGGAGTCCTGTAACTCATTGGTTAGAGCGCTCGCCTTACAAACATGAGGCCTGTGTTCGAATTCAAGCAGGTCAGGTCAGGGCGAAACCTTGGGCAGGTTTCCTTAGTCCACATGCCTAATAATAATCCCTCAAAAAAAAAAGAAATTGTTCATTTCAAACCACGACTGTTTGTGGGACGCTGCTGTGCGCAATTGGCTGCCACATTTTGCCCACAAATATACAGTCAATTCACTTTACAGTATATTCTGTGAAGCGCTTTGAGACGTCTAGAAGACGTGAAAGGCGCTTTATCAAATGCAAGGGTTATTATATTATTATTCAGTTCTCTCTTGAAGCTAATATCGATCCTGCTTTGACCACTCCACCCAACAGGGCATCCCACGTCCTAACAACTATTTGTATATTCTCTGGCCTATTTCCAAAATCTATGATCCCAATGTGCAGAGGGTAAATGCATTTGGGAATCTGGGAAATATCTGTTATATAAAAAATAACAACTACTTGTGAGTAATTTCGGGTTTCAAAGGGCAGCTATAAATCTGCTTGGGCTTTACAGTGCCTTTTATGATGTTATCTGAAACCTTTGATGAGATTATTGCTTGGAAATCACTCCCACATGTCCATTATTCGCCATCAGGTTTAAGAAAACAGCTGGCTTTAGCAACTCAAATTTCTAGCCTTCCGGGTTTAAATGTGAATGCTGAATTAAGTCATTATTGTTGCAAAGTGCTTCTATTTAGTGGTAATAGCGACTGTTTTTTGAAATTGGCATTGCAGCCTGAGATCCCGGAGATGTGAAAAGTGCTATATCAACTGCAAGGATTATTATTAATCTAAAATATGCTCTTCTGCTAGTGTTAGTTATCCATTTGATCCCAAACTACAATGGGTTTGACCATTAGGAATACAGAACGGAAAGTTGCCCAACATTATATGCACCGTGACAGCGGGTGAGAGAGAGAGAGAGAGAGAGAGAGTTTGTACTGCTACAAATGCACCCTAACAGGAGGGAAATTCATCTGTGAATATCAAGTCAACACAGTATGTAAACCAGCACCGGCATTTTTGGCCTCATTGTGTGCAGAGGAGCAGAGTGGATGTGATGTGATTTACCTGGCTTTTTCCTCCGCTGCTTTCTGTACTGTGTGTCTCCAGAATACAGTGTTGGCAACTCGTTAGATAACATCCAACGTTACTGATTCAATGTTCTTCTTGGTGTTTATAAAAAATGAAACTGACGTATGAAAACATTCCCTGGAAAGCTGAGAGTGAGTATCATGATGGCCAATCCGAGTAGATCTGGAGTCCAGTGGTTCAGTGGTTAGAGCGCTCGCCTTCCAGGCAAGAAACTTGCGTTTGATTCTTGATAGGGCAAAACATAGGACAAGTTTCCTTCCTCAATCCACGATTGTTTGTGGGACACTACTGTGTGCAATTGCCTGCCGCATTTAGTCCAGGAAATATAGTCGATTCACTTTACAGTATATTCTGTAGAGAAGTCTCGAGGATGTGGTAAGTCACTGCAGTATATCAAATGCGAGGATTATTTTATTTTTGGAACAGCCTGTTGTTGAATCCTGGTTAGCTTTCAGCATCCTTTTAGAATGCAATCGTCACAATTTAAGGGAAAATAGTATTCTCAACCCAAAAATCTCTTGATTCAGTGACACAGGCCCTTTAAGAAGGGAGTCTCGCTCTGACTTTCATTTTCACGGCTCAGCTGCACTTGTCAAAATGCATCACTTAAATGTACCCAGAGTAAAACTTTCCGCACTAACGCAGTTTGAATGTCTCTGACATGGGCTGAAGATGGTTGAGCTTAAATTGCCAGGGTCGGTTTATCTGTATGAGCTTGTGAACTCAAAAATAATGAATGAAACTGGAACCGTTACTCTAGTGGGGGCATCTTGCTCTTCTCTGCGACGCTGCACATATACAATCTTGCCTCCTGCCTGCCCCTGAATTAACGTTACCTACCATTTGGGATTCGAGTAGACCGGACCAGTCCCCACCACCTGCAGCCCGGCCTTTGTTTTTGCAAGCAGCACGTGGCACACTGACACAGACGATAGACTGGTTATAGTGTTTGTCACCCGATGTACCCAGAAATAGGATGGAAGCAAGTGGAAGATACTGGAGACAGGGACTGGATACTGGATTGTAAACCTACAGTGAAAATATATTTTCAAAACAAATGACAGCATACGTATCCTTTAGCTCAACACTATTTTCTATCCTGTTGGATGCTTATCCACTACACTACAGTCAAATCCCGTGAAGACTGAGACGCGATAACGCACCATGCCAATACAGAAAAGTAGGGAATATTCATTTATTCATTTGTTTACTTATTTAAACATTTGTTCCCTTTCAGAGCCTGGCCAAACTCAAAGACCGATTCCATTCCAGTCGGAGTGTGGGAACCTCGGAGTCCGAGTTACAATCCAAAGCATCCAATTCCCAACTCTCCATCTCCAGGCAGTGTCTGGACGCTGGCTCTCAAACGGATATCACAGGCGAAGTGAGTAGCTTCTGCGTGACATTTTTTGAAAAGCATATTTATTTTGCAGCAAATAATCAGATGCAAATGGGAATTTAAAACGTTTTCATTTCCACTACTTCAAAGAAAGAAGATGTACCATTAGGTTGAGAAAGAATTATAAGTAGCTGCTTAATGAGGACAGAACATGAGTTGGAACTGAATATGCATTTACGTCGCATTTCATAATACACACATTTTCTCTTTGGCTAACTTCACCAATATATGAACTCAGATTGATTCTAAATCAGTCTGATTTATGCTATATCCTAACTCAATATGATTTAAACCAGCATTCCAAGAATAAACCAAGCAAGGACACTTTCCTGTCTTGCTAAATGGCAATGGAGATATCACTGGGTTCAATCTTAAGGTATTAAAGCTGAAGCAGAGAAAGACATTCAAATAGGCTTGTATGAAAATGCTCAAGTTGACTTTCCAGGAGCATTGTGTTGCCTGAACTCCTCAACTTGACTTAGTTACCGGAATGAAATTGGCAGCAATGATAATGCTAGACGCATAACTGTCACTGGACTTATCGGCTAGTAAGAAAAGTGCATCAAAAAAAATCACATGAGAAGGCAGTTAAACAACTTTCTGGCCACAACTCAATACTGAAACCACAGGAATTTCAAATATCTCAACACTTTAAATACATTGAGACCAGAGAGTGAGATGGCATCAGTGACATTTCTGATTTAGATTTCTGCCAGGCCTCTTGTCCCTATTTGAATGTCGTTAGCTCGACTATGGAAACTCCCTCCCCGTCGGCCTTCCCGGCCTTTCCCTTCACAAACTGACGATCACCCAGAACTCTGCAGCTCGTGTCCTCTCCCATAAAGGCCATTTATGGCCTTGCCCCCTCCTATCTCTCTGACCTGCTGTCTCCCTATGAACCGGCCTGCCCCCTCCGTGCAGCAGGCTTCGGTCTGCTCCGTGTCCCCTGGCCGACCCGCCCAACCGTCGGGCTTTCAGCCTCTCTGCCCCCACACTCTGGAACTCCATCCCACAGTGCCTTCACCTCGCTTCCTCCCTTGCCTCCTTCGTCAGTCTCAAGGCCCTCCTCTTCAATCGTGCCTTCTGCTGCCCTCCCAACCCTCTCCTTCCCCTCCCCCCTACCCTGCCTCTCCCCCTTGCTTGGGTCCCGACCTGATTGTTCAGCGCCTTGGGACGTCCTCCCAACATGAAGGGCCCTCTATAAATGTAATTTTGTTGTTCGTGTGGTTCTCCGAGATGCTACCCTGTGAGCACGATGCTGTACAACCACTTCTTGTTGCTTCGTGGCTATCCTTGGGTAGAAACAAGAACTAAATGTCAAAGGACTTTCCTGATAAATTAAAAGGATTGTAATATAGACCATAAGACCACAATACCATAAGAAAGAAAACAAGTAGAAGGAGATGTGGGAATGGGGTGCTGTACAGCTTGTGGGGGGAGGTGGGGTGTGGGGGATGCTTTTAATGAGTAGGATTAAGATAATGCTTGTTCTTTTAGGCTCATTCTTGATTGCAGGGCCAGTGAAATGCTTTATCTTATTGGTTTAATGGCTACTATAGATGTGTGTGCTATTGCTGACATATTCTCCTAACCGCCTAGATTTGATAACTATCTTAAATCATTGACCGGTAGAAACAATTCCTCCCTATTAACTCTTATTAAAATCCATCATGACGCTAAAGATCTCTGTCTGTTCACCTCTCAATTTTATAATCCAGCATTCATAATACAATTAACCAACAAAATACATTTTTCGGATTGAATTTTTTTTAGATTTATGCAATAAATGGTTATTTTTCTCATTTAACCTCTAGAGTGAATATCAGGAGAATTTTTGACCTCTAAGTCACTGCATGAAGTCAAATCTTGACCTTGTCCACAATTTTATAGATATAGTTCAGAAACAGTTTTTATTCTCCACCCTATCTAATCCTCTCTCCTATCCACCCTCTGTTCTTTTCTCCCTCATTTATACATAAAGTTGCCTCTTAAATATGGGACATTAATGATGTCCATAAAGAAATGTGCATACTGATACACTACAGTTTCCAATAGTGGTCATTTAGTAAACTGGATAGATTATCAGCCTTTCACAATATTGCCATGATTTAACTTAATAGTATGGGCCTGTTCTCAGATGATACGAGCAATCTTGCAGTGACATTTGCTAACACTAAGATTGCCATATATTTTAACATGCCAAACTTGTGGTGAGCAGGGCTTTTCTTAATGCTGTGAGAACAAACCTGAAATGATAAATCCATTCTTCAATAATCAACTTGTGTGTTAGAACACAATGTTCAGTAAATAGGATCACTCCATTTAGTGCCATTGGGTTTAGAGAGTCCTGCTTCCAAGTGAAAGCCTGCATTACAGCAGCCTTGAAGACCTATTACTGTGCACCAATGTTGTGTGTGGCTTTTTTCCTGGCTACTGAGTTGTTTATGTCTATATTTTTACAGGAACAGTTTAATCATTTGCTTCTATGTTATTCTGAGTGCATCCAAGAGTGACAACCCACCAGTTTAACTTAGAATTTTACTTTTGCACTTGATATAATGATTCAAAGTGTTTCACAGAGTTTTTATGTAAAAAAAAGAGTAAATGTGTATTTGTAGGGGAAAAAAATAGCAGCCAATTCACACACAGAAATTAATATTCTACTCAGCATGAAGTGAGTGGCCAATTTTATCTGGAGGATTGTTGGCCAGGATGAGGAAGTAACCCCTTAGTAATTTTGAATAGTGCTATTGGATCTTTAAATGTCCACCTGAACTGGCAGATTGTGTTTAGGAGAGACCAGGAGGCTTTAAAGCATTTGTAGGTGAACCTTTTACTTTGGATACCAATTCTCTGCTTTTCTCCCAAGCCTTGTTATATTGTTCTTTATCCAGTTCCCATCCAAGAATGGGAGCGCGACTATCATACTGTGGCATTTTATAACCTTCAAACTGCCTGAAAGATTACATTGATTTCCCGACCATAAGAATCTCAGTGATGCCGAGATGAGCACCCTCAAGCCCTGCTTGCACAATAAGGACACTTTGCGACAATTTTCTAAGAAATATTTTTCTTTCACATGTATCTTTTGTGACAATCACCCCACTGGAGAGATGCCAGGAATGTGTACCAAGAGCTTTCATTATTAATCTAATTTGTTTAGCACAGTGTAAATACACAGTGACTTTGGATGCCAACAAAATCTGTCTAAAAAATACACAATATAAAGCTGCACTATATAAAACATTCCTGTAAAGTGTTTCGAGACATCCTACGGACGTGAAAGATGCTATAGTTATTAATAGTTATTTATAGTTATTATAGTTATATAGCAAATGCAAGAGTTATTATTTTAACATTATTAAAACATAGATTTACAAACTGGATTTGTTGCATTGATTCCAACTGCCAGTTTAGAATACAAAATTTAAATCACAAATCCAAAATGAGTGAAATCCCCCAAAAACCTGATACGCAAAGCACTCGGCTGACACACCAGAGCAGTATGGGAAGAGTGTTGATTTTTGGAGATGTCCTATTGTGACACATTAAAACAGGATCCTCTCTCCTGTTCAAGTAGACATTAAAGATCCCAGAACGATATTTTAAAAAGGGGGTTTCCCCTGATGCCCTGGCCAAAATTGGTCCAGGTTAATTGAGCATTCAATCAATTGAAGGTTTGTGAATTTCACTTCCACTTTCGCCCACAAATATACAGTCAATTCACTTTACAGTATATCCTGTGAAATGCTTTGAGACGTCGATAAGATGTGAAAAGCGCTGTACCAAATGCAAGGATTATTATTTATTTATTATTACCGTAAATACCCGCACTTTTTTTCACGTCGGAAGATCTCGAAAGTGGGGGGTGCGTCTATACCTGCGTATAGACGCAGGTACAAGAAATTTTGAGCCTCGGAAATACAGTAAACAGGGGGGGCGGCCGACGCGCTGTCAGCCGGGGTTTGGTCAGTGTCCAGCGGGGGTTGGGGGGGAGTGGGTGACGGGGCTTCGGCCTCGGCCGCCCGGGCAGCGGCAGCGGACTTCAGTGCTGTGCCTGCTGCCTGCCTTCTGCCTAACCCAGTCTGCCTCTCTCCCTGCCTGCCTGCCTCCCTCCCTGCCTGCCTCTCTCTCTCCCTCCCTCCCTGCCTGCCTCCCACCCTCCCTGCCTGCTTCCCTCCCTCCCTGCCTGCCTCTCTCCCTCTCTCTCTCCCACCCTCCCTGCCTGCCTGCCTCTCTCCCTCTCTCTCTCCCACCCTCCCTGCCTGCCTGCCTCTCTCCCTCCCTGGCTGCCTGCCTGCCTCCCTCTCTCCCTACCTACCTACCTGTCTCTTCTGCCTCCCTCCCTTCTGCCAGCATTTTCATCGAAAATGCTTCCGGTTTTTTTCTCCAAGAAAAGGTAAAAAGTGGGGGGTGCGCCTTATACGCGAGTGCGCCTTATACGCGGGTATTTACGGTACTTTGTTTGTGCAAATGGTTGCTGCATTTTCCTACAGAAAACAGCCAGTACACTTGACAGTAATCACTCGTGAAGCACTTTGAGACGCGCTGATGCGGTTAAGAAGGTTCTAGTGGCTGGGGCTTCATTGCAAAACAGTGTTCATAAAATTGCAACGCATGCATATAACCAAACTGTGATAGCAAGTGTCACTGCTCGCACTCACAGCTGATCGACTCACTCCCTGTGATAAATGACCAACCAACATCCGACATAAGGTTACTTTCAATGTCATTTGCTGTTCTTTGGCACCCAAATAACCTGGAATTTGGCTAATTCAGTGTAGAAGCTGGCCAGGCAAGGGAAAGTGAACGAGGCGGAGGAACACATTCAGATCAACTGCCTTATAACCGAATTCACACCATTAAAAAAACACACACACACACACATTGTAACAGGGCTGCACTGTAATGAAATGATAAGTGATTTCTTATAATACTTTTACAATGTGAATGCCCTTACAGAATTGAGCCCCTCCTTCAGGCTATGTGGTCAAATGTCAGTTGTTGCAGACTTGTGCAAAACCCTTGAATTTAGGCTTAATTCGCAGCCCAGTTTTCCACATCTCTTAAAAGGAATTTTAAAAAGTCCACAAATCTGCATTTAAGACAGGCATTCAAAGGCCAAAATACTCTTTGCAGTGTTAAAAATTATTTTGCAATGAAATGCAATGAAATATCAGGGTCTTTTTCCGAGGCAAATTCAGACAGGAATTATTAAGAAATCCCATTAAGAAATATTGCAAATTAATTCCCATTATCTCAGACAATGTTTTCAGCTTGGAGCCCTTACCCAGCAAAACTTCATGTGGTGTAATTTAGGGCCTATTCTGCATGTAACAACAAGGAACTGACCCAAGAGTTTTAACAACAATAAAATTTAAGAATGTCTGCTTTAACCTCTTTTATTTCTCTTCCAGTTTGGCTCAAGAAACCGAGCTAATCTTGCTGAGAAGGTCAGGCTGAGTCTTCAGTATGAAGAGGCTAAGAGAAGGTAATCACTCGACTCCTTTATTAAACACAAATATGATATTCCTTATGTCCCCGAGCGTAGCACGCTTGACAATTGATAATTAATCATCATTAGTCAGTACACTTCTTGTCAAATCAAATATACTCCCAAAGGTTTTTGTAATTTTTTTTTTGCATATTTTCTCATGAAGGTGAGAGCCTTCATCGGATGAGAGCGATTGTTTGGGTCTTTCATCCACCTGTGTCTATGCTAATTTAGGCCAGACTCAAAACACCCAACCCAAGAATAAAGGGCGGCTTCGGTCTCCATTGCGGAAATAAAATCCGCTCTGAATTCTCAGTAGTTTCATCTCTTTGCTTTCCCTTCCCATTTTCCACTTTAGCTTTTGTCTTATTTAACAATTCAAACGCCAATAAAATAATTGATTGTTTGAAAGATGATGGAGATGATGGACACGTTATTCAAAAGCTTTTTGCAATGAAATATCAG
This sequence comes from Hydrolagus colliei, assembly GCA_035084275.1. Lineage (NCBI taxonomy): Eukaryota > Metazoa > Chordata > Chondrichthyes > Chimaeriformes > Chimaeridae > Hydrolagus > Hydrolagus colliei. The sequence continues at coordinate 1,794,067 of CM068742.1, read as the reverse complement.
GGTCTAATTTGCAGTATTTCGTATTGGGATTCGTTAATACAAAATCTAAGTCATGGTAAAACAGGCGGGAGGATTGTTCAGGAACTGATGGTGAACTCAGTCAGTGTTAGTGATCCCTTGCGTCCAAGTAAATTCATGCAATAATCATTAAGAAATCCCATGAAGAAATACTGCAAATTAGACCCCATTATCTTAGAAAATGTCTTCGGTTTGGAGCCCTTACACTTCAGCTATACTTCAATCCATTGAAACCAAAGAAAATTCCAGCAATATGACAGGCCGCAAAAGTATCATCCTGCCTTTTTTCTGTACAGACTTTTCTTCCCTTCAGCGCTTTTGGCTTCCGCACAAAACACATTCTCTCTCCTGGCCTTGTGAATGCTGGCCAAGAACCTCCAGGTTGCCACCAGGTTGTCCATCGAGTTGCAAGCTCAGTATCTACAAAAGCAAATTGCATTTGTTAGAGGGCCTTTCACGGCGGGAGGACAGTTCAATGTGTTGGATAGTCAAGTGGTTGCACCCGCGATGTAGGTTGGCACATGCCTGATGTATAATACAAGAGGAAGGACTTGAGAGATGATATCTAAGCATCTGTCATGTGTTGCTGGTTCAAAGAGCTCTGCACACACAGACACTCATGAAAGAAGTTCCCCCTCGTTTTCGCATTCTATTGATGTTTACATGCATCTTACCGACGAAAAGCAAGGATTGATAGTGTGAGAGATGCTGTCCCAAATCAAGCAGAGATGCTTCTGAACAAACTCTCTCCATAAAAGTCACGCGCCCACGCCTGTGGTTCTGTTGCTTAGTAACTAGGTCAATAACAAAATGGAATATTTATAACTTATTGTTTCACATGCCCTGTTCACTCGCTGGAGGAAGTTATTGAAATGTTGTGGAAGCAGCAGCAGTCATTTCAAACGGAGCGTTTTTATGAGCCCAGATCTCTGCCACTTGGACTGTTGACTAGGAGGGGATCACACCCCACTGAGCAACACATGTGACAGTGTCCCTCCTCGCCATATGGAGGGTAATCTGGCCACCCGAGGAACCGCCATCGCCATTGAGAAACAGTGATTAGAAGTTGCTGGAGCATCTGCAGCAGCCTTTCTGCTCTACACTGTGGCAGAGAAATATACAGGACCAGGAAATACACAGAGTTCCATCTTAATAATAATCATCCTTGCATTTGATGTCGCACCATTTGAGATAAGAAGATCTCTCAAAGTACTTCACCCGATTTACTGCGAAATGCAGGGATTGACTGGTTTTTAAAAACTTTTTTTGTACTCTATGTCCCACAAACAGCCATGAAGCAAGTGTCAGTTTGTTCTGGGAAACTGATGACCAGGGCATTGGGAGAAACTCCCTTCTCTTTTCTAATGCCGTAGCATTTTCAGGCCCATCTGAACAGTACCTGGGCTCAACATCTCATCTGAAGGACGGATGTGGCCAGTCCTAAAATAAACAAAATTGTAATTCTATGCGACTCTATACCTCATCCTTCAATTGATTTCTTAGCTAAATAACTATCAAATTCTCTTCTGAACCATATTTTCTTTAATGTTCCTATTTTTACCATATTGTAATTTGCAGGATGAGGTAATTTAATCAAATCTGAATGCACAGCTTCCTTTAAAAGTGAAGGTGACCATCTGAACTTGCTATTGAAAGAGAGCTCCCTTTCAGGTTGGAAATAGTCTAGCAAATGCCTGCAATGTTGACTTGAAAGCTCGCTGAATATTAAATCTGAACTCTGCAGTCAGGTAACTAGACTTTCATGCTGTTAACTTTCAAATCAAATACATTTATGGAGAACAAAATAAAAGATCACATCTATATTCAATGTGCCTGATAACAGCTAGAAAAATGACAATATCAAACCAGATAATATGTGAAGCAGAGTTTTGACACCAGTCTGTTTCTTGAATAAGGGTCATTATTTCTAGGAAAATCAAATTTGCGGAAACTGACACTGTTTAAGGGAAGATTTCATTTCACAATTCCATGCTGATAGATTACTGTATTTTAGTTTGTATTAACACCCAAGGACCCACATCTAGGCGACAGATTCCGTGCGAGTGCTTTGAGACGTCCCCCTCTAACATTAAAGTTGCTATATAAATGTAAATTAGATTCCTAAGTATGTTAACATTTCAGACTAAACGCGACTGCAGTATATTTCTACCATGCGGTCTGCCGTGCTTCCTAATGAGAATGCATTTACAACCTTTTGTGTAGGCGGAAGAACTAGCATCGTCAAACCCAATTACAGCTGAATGCCAGCGCATCTGTTGGGTTTATCCTGTTGCAGATTCACCTTGGAAGTGCAAACGGCTAGTTAACAGGGAATTGCTGATTGGCCTTGACATTTACTGGGCTTGGGCTGCTTTCTTCTGCACACCCCTGTGCTGTTCTATTCTTAGTCTGAACCAGCCTCTGAGGTTGTACCTTGTGTGAATTATCATCGCAGAATGCTTCGCTGAAGAGAGAGAGAGTCCACCCTTCGCTGTTTCATTTAACAGAGCACGGACCTGCGATTTTCATCTTTTGTGTCTTGTTTCTCATGGTTTGTAAATCCGTTTTTGTGATTTGAAAGAATGAGTGTGTGTGTATAACAAGCTTGGAATCGTTCCAAGGAAATATTTCACCTGATGCAATATAAAAGGTTGCAATGTTATTTTATGGCAGATTCTCAAATGATCAAATGAGATATTTCTGTTTCTAGCCATGTTAGATCTGGTGAAATATTTTTTGTTATCAAAGACCAATAATGTATTCTTTGTGAAAGAATCCATTTACCAATAGAGTGCATGAGAATAATTAGCGTAAAACTGCAGCAGCTAGTAATGTTCCACTTGAATTGTTAATAGCTGTCTCTATACGACACGTTTAAATTTCATGAAGCAGTTTCATTTCTGAATGGCACTGGTGAAGTCCGCTTCTTATTGCTGGGTTTTGGTTGAGATTTGTGGTCTTCCTGGGACGTTATTGATCGAATCTGCAGGTGTGAAGAAGCCAAATTATTCTAAGTAGAATCCCTGCCCTCCACCATATTCCCTGGCCAAGTGCAAATGAAGGAAACACGACAACACTGCATCGTCAATCTGGAGGTTCCAGTCTGTTCAATTTGTGACTATTAGTTGCTGATATTTTGATAATTCTGAGGCAAAGTTATTCCTATTTTCTAAGTGAGTTCTCTCACTGTCTTTTTAATATGTGTCCAGTTGTTTCTCTCCATTGTTGATGTCTTTCTCACCCAGCGTTGTATCTTTTGAAGTAAATTAATTTCTCAAATCAATGCCAGTGCAGATATCAGAAACCAAATGTTACCCCCCTGTCTACCCCCCCCCCACCCGCCCCATTGCCCTCCACCTCTCTTGACTCCATCTGCAGCTTGGATGCAAACCATTCACTGTCCAGCATCTTGGGACATCCTGCTGACGTGAAAGATGCTATTTAAATGCAATTTGTTGGAGTTATTCTTACCACATTGTTTCTTGGTTTCTTTACACACACATATTCTCAACTCTAGTTGCCAAGGGCAAGATCTCCTGTCTTGTTTTCTTCGTATAGAGGGCAGCATATTACAAAATCTCAGCCTGGGAGGGGGTGGGGGTGGGGGGAGTGTTTAAAATAAAAGAGAAACCTATTGTTTGTTTTGCAGAATAGCGAATATAAAAATCGAATTGTCAAAGCTGGACGCCGAGGCGTGGCCTGGGGCTTTGGATGTCGAGCGAGATAAGTTGATGCTGATCAATGAAAAGGAAGAACTTCTGAAAGAGCTGCAGTTCGTGACATTGCGGAAATGCTCACAGGCGGAGCTGGAGAGGCTGGAAGTGGAGAGGAAAAGACTGGAGGAGGACCTGCTCTCTTCTCAGAGCACACCAAGTGAAGCGCTCGCTGTGAGGTCTGGAACACTGTTGATACTGGATTTCCTCGGCCGGTCATGTTGCCATCATGTGCTTTCGTATCAAACATTAATTCACGAAGGGGAAAGATGCTTTCCTTTCCGAATGCTGACATGACATTTGTGGCACTGTGTTAAGATGAATATTAGTTTTAAATATTACTGTATCGGTGCTTTTTTTAAATTAAAAATTAACTATTGATAAAATGTAACTAATTTCAAATTATATTCATAGGCGCTAGAAGCATTGTTAAATAGTAAATAATCAAAATACTGTGTGCAATTGGCTGCTGTGTTTTGTCCACCAATTTACAGTCAATTCACTTAACAGTATATTTTGTGAAGCACTTTGAGACATCGATAAGATGTGAAAAGTGCTATATCAAATGCAAGAATTATTATTATAATCCATGTGTTTGATATCGCGCTTTTCACATCAGGATGGTATCTCAAAGTGCTTCATATAATAGGGTGTAAAGTGGAATGAGTGAGTAATTTGTGGGTGAATGATTATTCGCATCCCAACATTTAAACAGTTTTAAAATAGTCCTGGCCTCGAGTACCTTCCTGGTCACCTGTTCCAGATATTAATTACCCTCCGGGCGAAGAGATATTTTCTGGTGCCCTGAAATTGCCCTTTGCAGACTTAAATCTGTGTTCCTGTTGTTCTGCGTCACCATTTGCTCACAGAAACCTTACCCAGGTTGGACAAGTAGGGCTGCTCTCAGCTTGTTGGTAAAGTTACCGTTCTTGTAGCTCACCAAGAAGCAGCAGCTTAAATAAGCTTATTGCCAAACACAAGATGTTCATTGAGTTTGTTGTAATCGGTTTCTTTACAGACTGAAGTTGCAAGAGAAGAGGAGGGGTTTGATACGACAACTCGAAGATGCCACACAGCTCACCACGTTTTTGCATTCGCAGCTGAAAAGGTACGGCCGTGACAGTCACAAAAAGTCATACCTTGCATTACTACTGTTTCTAGATGCGTGACGATTACTTAAATGGAATTGATTATGTGGGTCACTTTAATGCACAGTATTAGTTTGCCCCCCCACCACACCCCTCCTTCTCCCCCATAAACATCCTTCTAGCTGATGAATAGTGCGCGACAATAGATTAACTGATATGGTGGAAGAGAGTGGTCCATAGAGTAATGAGAGAGAGAGAGAGAGAGAGAGCATTGTGGACTCCTGTAGCTCAGTGGTTAGAGCACAAACGAGATACTTGGATTCTATTCCAGGCAAGTTTCCTTACTCCACACGCCTGATAATAATTCTTCAAAAAGAAAATTAATTGGTCAATCAATTTCACAACTGTTTGTGGCTCGTGTGGAGGAAGTCACTTGATGGGCTGTAACATTCAATGATTCTATTGTCAAGTAAAGGATTGAGGCAAGGCAGAATTACTGACCCTTCCTCTCTGAGTTTTTGCTTACCCCAAATCAGATGTGTGCAAAGGCTTTAAACATAGTACTGTTACCAAACTTCTTAATATTCATGCATGGCAGTGGTTATTTGCTGGCTTTGTCTAAAACAGCAGGTGAAATTCAGCTGAGTTTTAGTTTGTTTGCCCCTTTTCGTTATCTTCCTTCCTTCCTTCCTTCCTTCCTTCCTTCCTTCCTTCCTTCCTTCCTTCCTTCCTTCCTTCCTTCCTTCCTTCCTTCCTTTCTTCCTTCCCGAACACATTTGCTCATGGTCCCCCAAATTCCACATCATTTTCGGGGAAGAGTTCTTGTGTTTCGTCGGGGTAGATTAGCTGCAAGGTTATATACTTGGCAACAGAATATGGGAATTGAATCAATCCTCTGTTGAGGTCTGGTTTCTGAGCCGGGCAAGTCTGCAGAACTCCAGGGCATTGTTGATGACAGATCAGCCAGCTTGCTCGTCGACAGAATTCTTACTATTAATCCTGCAAATCTGTCTGTTATGGTGGACCTAGCTGGACAATAACGGGAATCTTGCCTGAGAGTGATGCATTTTTAGCTGGTTAACTCCAGTGTACACCAATGCCTCTTGCCAACTAATGCCAAACAACAGAATTAGGTAAATGGGCGAGAATGGGGGTGATGGGGTCATGGAGCTTGGAGTGATAAAGGACACGGGCCGCAGATTTCTGGATGATCTGCAGCCTATGGAGGGAGGAATTGGGAAGGCCGATGGGTAGGGCATTGGAGTAGTCGAGCCTGGATGTGATGAAGGCGCGATTGAGAGTTTCAATGGCCTGAGGGGTGAGAGAGTGGTGGAGTCGGGCAATGTTGCAGAGGTGAGGGAAGGCACAGCGGGTCATGGCTTGGATGTGGGGGAGGAAAGACCGTTGAGGATCGAACAAGACACCTAGGCTCCTGACTGGCTTGGTGAGGTTGAGTGAGCAACCATGGAGGCTGATGCTGCCAGTGCCTGATGTGTGAAGGCTCTGGCACGACTCAATCAGGTGAGCCTCGGTCTTGTTGACAACCAACTGTAGAAAGTTAGCTCTCATCCAGGACTTGATGTCTGACAGGCAGAAAGATAGAGTTGGATGTCATCCGCATACATGTGGAAGTTAACCCCGTGTCTGCGGATGTTGTCACCAAGGGGGAGCGTGTAGATATTGAAAAGTAGGGGGCCAAGGACAGAGCCCTGGGGGACGCCGTAGGTGATAGAGACCTTAGATACATAAGCAGCTCTCCAGTACATTGCCCAAACAACCCTTAGTCATGTGGGAGCTAGATAGCGTTGGTGTGGAGGTCATTTCTGATTATGGTGTTTGTGCGTGTACACGTTCTAGCAGCGGTTGCTGGATAATGTTAAGGAGCAGTTTAGAGAAACTCATTGGTGCCTCAGTTGAGCTCAACTAACTCAGCTCAGACAGAGAATACTGCACACAATATTACACAGCACCGGGGAATGATTTTTCCCGCTAGACATGGAGGAAACGAATGAAAGCTTCTTTAAAATAGTCACAAAATGCAACCTGCGTTTACTGTGAATTCTTAAAGGTTTCTTTGATCTCGTTTTTGTTTAAAATGCCTCTTTCTTGTTCTGATGAAATACAAGCTTTGATCATTTCTGTCGATATACCAAGTGGATGACAATTTTATTTCCTATGATCAGGGGCAGGTTATCCAGATCGACTTGCACTGATTGCATTGCAACCATTAAGTCTTTCAGCATCAACAATTACCAGCAAGCAGAAACAGGCCATGCACATTTTTACCAGCCCCTCCTTCAAGAAAAATATGCCCGTGAACTTCCAACATATTTTCCAATAAGTGTCTTGGGGTGAATTGATGGCTGTAATTGTAATTTGCAAATTGCTTTTCATTGGGACATTTACAATGATTTGCAAGCCTGTAAAGTCCAAAATAAATAGTATAGTGCCTTTGACAGGTTTGTTATCAGGAAATCCCAGCACAAATTTCACATCTAATAGTCCTGATAGTCGCAAAATGGAAATCAAAATTTACAAAGCAAATCTGGTTTGCACATATCACATTTTGGATCCCAGTGTTGCCTCTGGGTCTAGATGATACCTGTCGGCTTTTTAAAAAAATAAAGTATATACTGTACAGTAAAAAAAAATCCTGAACTTTTCTAAAGAAATTCAATGTGTTGGGCAAAGGGTTTATCTTTGCACTGAGGGTAGGGTCTTGGACAATGTGAATTGATAATTGAAAAAAAAAATCAATTTATAAATGGAGATTAGGGCTCAGACATTTTAACAACAACAACAACAAAATTACATTTATAGAGTGTCTTTCATGTCAGGAGGATGTCCCAAGGTGCTGAACAGTCAGGTTGGAAGAGGGGCAAGGGAGAGGGGCAGGGTAAGGGAGAGGGGTGGAAGAGAGTTTGGAGGCGAAGGAGAGAGGTGGGAGGGCAGCAGAAGACATGATCGAAGAGGAGGGTCTTGATTCTGGGCTTGAAGGAGGCAAGGGAGGGAGCGAGGCGAAGGGTCTGTGGGACGGGAGTTCCAGAGTGTGAGGGCAGAGAGGCTTAAAGCCTATCCACCGATGGCAACAAGCCCTTGTCCACATCATTGATTCATTTGTGAGTCCGCATTCTCACTCGGTGTGGTACAGGCTCTCTGACGTAGCTGGACAGCACTGTGATACCAGCTGCTTCTCTCTTACAAACTACCAACTGTTGTCATAAATTACAAGTGGGAGAAGTCTTGTGATCAGAGCACCACACTTATGATCTGTAGTCACGGTGAATTTGGCAACTTAACAATTATTTTCCTTTGGCTTTGTATTTGGGAGCCAAAGACTTGTAATGTGTAATCTGATTCACTGCTCGCTAAGTCAGCCCTTTCTGCAGTTTTAACATTATAACCCCTGCAAGGACTCATTAAAAATACAGTAAAACCTTTGTTATCGGGCACCCTCGGGACCAGCCCGGTGCCGATTAATCAAGTCTGCCGGATATTCGAGCGGCAAGTTGCCGAAAATCCTACACAAAAAATGTACTTATTTTAAAATATACCATATTAATAATAGACTGAATAATAACAGAATATTATATGGATACTTACCAATAAAGCATTCCAGCACACTCAATAAAATGATCGGTAAAAAAGCATTCAAGCGTTTGGTAAATTTAATAAGTGCGCGTGCGCAAAGTGAGCATACCGCGAGTGTCCCAGATGGCTATGGTATAAGATCCGTTTGCTGGAATGGTGAATTGTATACCAGTTGGTTGGGTAATGGATAAACAAGTTTTTACTGTACTACACTGTCACATCTCGTTTTTTTTTAAAAAAACATCAGAATGAGGAATATCAACTTGTCTTTCACACGATTGAGATACCGGTTCTCGGCAACATTTGAAGGAAACTGGATAAACATTTATTGTATATAGCATATGGGGAAAGAGGGAAAAATAAATGATTCTTCTAAAAGGCATGAAGCAACCATGATAAATGGGCGTAAATTATTCAGGTGTTTATGCAAACGTATGGCCCGCAAAATATATATAAAGAATAATACAAAGAATCTCTCCTTCCTTTCAATCTATTTATTAAATTGAATTTTTCTTTAAAAGACCTTTGAGTCAGTGCTGCTAAATAGCAAGTCATCAGGAAATCGGAGTCGCCATGACTACAGTTTTATTAAAGGAATATATCACAAAAGCTTTCCTTACCTAATTCCTCTTGTTTTACAGCTTGTCGGTGAGCACGCTGTCCGTTTCCTCTGGGAGCAGCCTTGGGTCACTGACGTCCAGCCGGGGATCCCTCAACACGTCCAGCAGAGGATCTCTGAATTCGCTTAGCTCCACTGATCTTTATTACAATCAGTCAGATCAAGGGCCCGATCTGGACTACCAGTATAAGCTGGACTTCATGTTGCAAGAAAAGACTGGTTACATTCCTTCGGGGCCCATAACCACCATCCATGAAAACGAGGTGGTCAAGTCCCACAAAGACCTGCGTTACGGGGGATCTGCTGACTCCTCTGCTGCAGGACACGCTGTGAAATCACTCATTGAGCCACCAAAATCCGTGACCTCATTATCCTCCAGATCCTCGCTTTCCTCCTTGTCCCCCCCAGGTTCTCCGCTCGTCTCAGATGCAGTATTTCTGTCGTCGGCCCAAGATTCGCCCTTGCATCATCACCTCAGTGCAGACTTCGAAGAGTGTGAAATGCAACGCGATTTCCCAGGTCTCAGATTGTTTGGCAGTAGTGAAAAACAAAGCTTACTCGAGCCTGACCAAGCTACCAGGACTCAAACCCCTTACCTGAACCTTGAATCTGGAATTTCAACCAGAACTGGGCAATACCTGAATGAAGTTAAAGGCCTTAATGATGACCTTGCTGTTCCTCTCTCGACATTAAGTGAAGGCATTGCAGGTAAGGACATCACTGAGAAGTAAGAGTGGAAACATTGCAGAATAACAGTAAATATGGAATTCACAATCTAGGCTGGTACTCCCAACACAAAGCTGGGAGTTTGCAGCATTCACTGAGGTGCTGTCGTTTGGATTCGATATTAAACCACAATCCCATCTGCCTATTCAAAAGAGAAAGATCATTCTCCCAGTGTCACCTCCCAACATATATAATATATATATATACATATAACATGTATGTTACTCAGACTTCTAAACCTTCAGGTTTGATGCAATTGTGAGTTGGAGATGAATCTTCTCGCTTAGGAGTGACAAGCAGGGACTTTACTGCTGAAAACAAGAATTTACATCAGGAGGTGATTATTTCCTGCGTTCCTTTGGGAAGGGAAGTGGGATCTCCTTGGGGCTGAGATAAATTGATCCTCTGTTGTCGTTCTCCGTAGTCTGATTCTCTAGTCAGGTTGGTCCACAGTACACTGAATCACAAGCAGTCAGCCTGGCCTCGTGAGCAGGACTTGGAGAGGCAAACTGGCTAGAGAGATTCTTTCCACTCAGTTTTTATTAACCCCAATAACAACAACTACAACTTGCATTTATATAGCACATTTCACAGCGATAACATCTTTGAGTGCTTCACAGTTATAAGGTGTGATACTAAGGAGATGTTGACCATAGTTGTTGTTAAAGGATGGGTGGGATGGTTTAAGTTGGAGCTTGATGACAGACAGAGATGAGACGGAGGATTAGAGAGAGAGCTCCGAAGGAGAAGAATGTTGAATATGAAAGCTGGCCACTGAAAGGTAAGGAGTTACACAGCAAAACCAGAATGAACCAAGCAAAGGAGATGAACAGAGGAACAAGAGAAAAGCAAGTGAGATAAAGCCCTGGTGCTTAGGGTAGTCCCAACTGGACTAGAAGTGTCATAACACTTTGCAGTTTTAGCTGATACAGCTCCACTAGAACCCCCAACTTACACTACCTCGGCTTTAACTACCTTCCTGAAATCCATTCGGCCAGAAAGAGCCCTTTACATTGCAGACATGGGGGAAATTTACATGTGTATCAGATATATGTGCGTGGAACTGTCAGTCAGCTTTGCATACTCTTAAACATAGTTACTCAGTTACCAGGTATACTAGACTGATACCCCCACCAAAAACAAAGTTAATTTGAAGGTGAATGATGTTACCATTCAAGGAATTTTTCAACACGGTTTATTAGTGATCAAAATGCTGATCTTCCCAAACAAATGTAATTCAGCTAAATTTGAGATAATACTGATGTTGCTTGGTGAAAGCTACTCACTGTCTGACATTGCAGTTCATGTTTCAATCGGTCACCTATGAAACACAAGTCAACCACGCATCACCACACTTCAAACAAAATGCTATTTCCATTTAACAGAAACTATTGTCACATTCTTTCATTTATGTTTTTACGATCGGTTTGGTGCGGATATTTATTTTAATAATCTTGATTACGTTTATTCTGGCACCAATATATTCATCGCTAGAATCAAAAGGTTCAACTTTGATCACTTTAACCATGTTTGAGCTAACCAACCTTCCGATGTGTCACAAGACCAGGTCAATTCATGAGAACCAATTACAGCTTGTCACTAACCTGAACTACAACCTGTTACTTAACTAAAAAGATTGCTCTTAAAAGAACTAGCGCAGAAGTGATGAGCCGAACGGTGTTCTTCTGTGCAGGAAATTTATATGATTTTACGTTGACCCAAGAACCGGAGTGGAGAAGAGCATTAATGTATCAAACTATTTCCAACATTTTTTTTTTTAAAAAGAGGAGAAAAACACAAACGTACCCATCATTATATTACATTTCTAATTGTCAGAATATTTTAAAAAATCAAATTAGTAGTGCCATCTCTTGGCCACTGACAGCAGTGCAAACAAACTGCTTCTTTTACCCAGTCCCAGTAAGAAATGATTCTAACAAATTGCATTTCTATAGCACGCCACATTCAGGAAAGCTCCATCGTCTGGTTCCCTAGTCAGGTTTGTCCACAGTGCACCAATCAGTGTCCCAGATTAGTGCTTTGTGACTGGTTTATTTTCCTACGAATGAGACAAAACGTCTCTTTTCAGCTTAACCCTGAGTTGAACTTCAAACGCCACACCTAGTCCATTCTTCCCCCTCTGGAACATTGCTGACTTACCACCCCTATAACTTAGCTTACTGTTGTAGGAATCCTTACTTTGCCTTTACCACTATTCTAAAGGATATGCCTTTCGAATACTCTTTTCGCTAGCTGCATTCTCCAAAAACTTCAACTGGCCTAATTTCTCTCCCACATAAGGCTCCACACCACTGTCGCCCCCAATTCTTACCTAGAACCATGGACTTCCTCTTGCAGATGGGATTGATTTCATGATCCTCGCTCTCACTTACAAATCTCTTCACGCCCTGGCACCTCCCGATTTCTTCGATCTACTCACACCCCTCTCCTATAGCCACTGCCTTTGCTCTCCTGGCATCCCTCATATCCTGTGCTTCACAATTGGTGGTCGTGTTTTACATAAGAACATAAGAATAAGGAGATGGAGTAGGCCATTCGGCCACCCGAGCCTGCCCAGCCATTCAATAAGATCATGCCTGATCTTCTAATCTAACTCTATCTGCCCGTCTTATCCCCATATCCCTTACTCCCTCTATCCATAAGAAATCTATCAATCTTAGTCACTATGCCCCAAGTCGCTGGATTCCTTGCCTTAATCTCTCCGTTTGTCCATCTTTTGGCCTATGTTCGAATCACACCTGAAAACATTCCTCTTTGATTGAACCATTGATCACTTCCCCCCTTTCTGACTCGACATCAATCCACACCACTGTTAAGCTCTCGCAGATGCTAACCGCATGAACAGTGCTGTGTAATTGGGCTCTGAGATGCCGTCCGGCTTGGAGGGCGCTATATAAATCAAAGTTGTTTGTTGTAAATGCAAGTTATTGCTATATCCACATTCTCCACCAAACTGAGTTGGTTCCTCAGTGAATTAACATTAAGATCCTTGGCTTCAAATTCCTCCACACCAGAAATGGCAATACTTCCCAGCCTGTAACCTATTCTTTTCCAATTCTGGTTTATTGATGTTTCCTCATTCCCAGTGGCTGAGTCTTAGCCACCCTACCCATGTCCCCTGAAAATCATGTCCAAAACCACAATGCCTTATTGCCTATCTCCCTTCCTTCACAAACCCATGAAAAAAAAGCATATCCCCTGACCAAAGGATACAACCAACATCCTCAAATCTAAACATTACAACTTCTTTTGCACGTTAAAATAGGTAAAGCTATATCCTACTACTGTATTAGCTTCACCCAAACGTTGATCTAAATGATCGGAGTAGCAGCCAAACACAGAGCATTCGGGGGCGCGATCATTACTGAGAAGTGTTTGGAGGTGGGGAGTGGGTGGGTGGGTGAGGGGAGGCGGAGGGCGAAGGTGACCAAAGGCACGATCGAAGAGGAGGTGGGGAGGGGGCGGTTTTGAGGAATGGTAAACTGCATTGTGTCCGTAGGGATGAGAAATCCGTGTGCTGCTTCAGGTCAAGTTGACGAGGTCTGCATGCTCTGCGTTTTGTACAGCTGTCAATCTGCAAAGAGGACCCGTGGGTCAGGCCCTTGAAGAGAAAACCACATGTGTGTCTGCTGCCGTTTCTGATGAATCCGTCGCTGGAGACAGTGGGATTTACGAGGCTTCTGTCAAACGGTAGGTGCGATCTGTCGGTACATATCACAAGAGCAAAAGAAAAAAGCGCAGCCAGATACCGCGCCAATTATATCCCTGGATATCAAATGTCACACAGCTCTCGCTCAAGAAATATTCCAGAAAAGGCTCAGGAAGTACATTCTTGTTTGGTCTACTCATATATTTTACAGTACAATTCTCCCTCCCCCATCCGCTGCCCTCTTCCCTGCTCACTGCTGCTGCGTAGATCTGCTCTTGCAGGACTTAGCGTGAACCTCTGACCTCCCTGGCTTTTATTACCCAGTATCAAGTTATAATGCAGGGTGGTCCAAGCCTTTTGGCAACTCGGGACCGGATGCCGGATATTGAGACCGCTGTGTGGTCATCCAATCTGTGGGTGGGAGCCAAGGAAGGTGGGGGCCGATTAAGGTGGGATGGAGAGGGGAAAAGATGACCAAAAGAGCGGTCAAAGAGTTAAGTACTTTAAGTGTTCCTTGAAAGAAGGGAGGGAGTCGGAGGGAGGGAGTGGTAGGGAGGGAGTGGGAGGGAGGGAGTCAAGAGGGAGGGAGGGAATGGAACTCCAGAGAGAGGGGGCAAAATGGTGATGGTGAGGGTAGGGGGCACATGAAGCAAGCCAGTGATTTTGGGGCAATGGGAACAACTGGGTCAGAAGGTCTCAGAGGTGGGATGGGGTGGGGGATGAAGGTTTCTCACTGGGGTAAGAGGAAGTTCGCTGTGAGGAAACCGCATGGTACGTCTCTCAGTGTCTGCCCTTGGGCACCCTCTGCACTGTCCTGACGGTGAACAGTGAAACACTGCCCTCACTCGTTCTCTGCTCTCTCTCCACCTCTCACTTTGTTTCTCTCCCCCCCCCCCCCCCCCCCCCTCCCCGTAGCTCAGACTCTCTCTATCACTCGCTCCCCTCTGCACTATCAATCAATCACTCTCTCTCACATAGTCTCTCAATTATACTTTCTCACACTCTTTCCCCTCTCTCTCTCACACATGTTCACATAGACTCTCTCTCTCTCTTTCTCTCTCTGTGTCTCTACTCACTCTACTACTCACTCTGTGTGATTGGCTTGGTTGGATGTGGCCTAAATCCACTGAGCCATTTTGATTGCTTTTATCCTTGGAACTGTACAGCTTCACGTTTTAGATTTCAACCATGTTATCGGGCGCTATACAAATGTAATTTTGTTGTTGTTGTTAATTAATCATAATAATAATCCTTGCATTTGATACAGACGTCTTCTAGACGTCTCAAAGCGATTCACAGAAATATACTGTAAAGTGAATTGACTGTACATATGTGGGCAAAACGCGGAAGCCATTTGCGCTTAGCAGATTCCCACAAACAGTCGTGGATTAAAGTGACCAATATTTTCTTAAGAGATTATTATAAGGTGTGTGGAGTAAGGGAATTTGCTCAAGGTTTTTGCCCTGCCTGGAATCGAACCAAGCTTTCTCGCTTGCAATAGGCAAGTGAGGTCTCTAACCACTGAGCTACAGGACTCCACTTTTCTTTTCCTGCTGTTACCCTTTGATATCATTTGTAAGTTTTTTTAAATGTTGATTTTCTTGTCCTGCTTATTATGATTATTTTGTTGCTTCGCACACCCCATAGGGTTGTCTATCTGCAGCATTCCCTTGCCATTGCATAAGTCTTTTTCTTTTTGTAATATCCGCCAACGCAATGAGAAAGGGTAACAGTATTGTTGAGATATGATGTTTTAGAGATGTTGATACTCTGTTTTCCTCCGCCATTGAAAGATCAAGACAGCTGCTGCAAATGGGTGATCTTCCAACTGTGACTACAAGTCTCTTGAAATATTGAAAAATTGTGTATATAATTCTGCAGTTATGAAGAGATTGTCAGAATTACACAACTATTGAGAACCAGGGTTTGATTCCCAGCAGGGCGAAACCTTGGGCAAGTTTCCTTACTCCACACGCCTGATAATAATACCTCAAGGAAATTAAAAAAAAATATTAGTCACTTCAATCCACGACTACTTGTGGGAACACTGCTGTGCACAATTGGCTGCCACAAATATAGAGACAATTCACTTTACAGTATATTCTGTGAAGCACTATATCAAATACAAGGATTATTATGATTATTATCATTAAAAAAAGTGTAAATATGCATGAGTTACAAATCATACTGTCATCTGTTTTTATACCCATCACAAATATAGCAAAATGAGCAATAGAGCGTAATGTGGTGTGTGTGTGTGTGTGTGTCCTTTAACATAAACCAACACTGCAGAGAATAACTTGCACATGGCAATAATTTAACACCCGGAAACATTTTCTTTGTCAGGTCAAATGAAGCTGAAGATGCAGTTTACGACGATGATGATCTCAACACTTCAGATGCAGCTCAACTCCAAATAGGACTGAAGTAAGTGGTTGGTGTAATGAAACTGTGCTTATATTAACACGATCACAAGAGAGGTTCAGGTGAATAAGGCCCTTTGGTCCATCTTAAGGTCACTCCTTCCAAAATCCCCACTCAGCCATACTACCATCATAACATCAAACCATTTCTTGAATGAGTCCAGCGTCCTGGTCTCACACATTCTTCTTCTAAACTATTCCTATTTTTAATTACCTTATGTGTAACAAGGTTCTTAGTGTCTGTCCATACATTGCCCTTTACAACCCTGAATCAGTTCCCTTTAGTTCTGCTGCCATATCTGAAAGTATTGTTCTGGATTTACTTTCATAATCTCATTTAAAATCCAAGGTATCTGTATAAAATCTGAGACACCCCTTTCAAAGATGAAGGGGCTCAGCTTGTCTATTCAGTATTCAGGCTCATTCCTCTTAACACTAACTTTGTTGGGCTCCTCTGTACAGCTTCTAGAATTAGGGCGATACCCTGTTTTGGGCAAACTTTTGACACGCCATACCTTTGGGATGTCTTCTAGCGTGAAAGGCACGATATAAATGTAATTTATTTTTATTTGTTGTTGTAATGGCAACTAAATGGTACTGTATATAGTATACCAGGTGTATCCTGACCAGAGCACTATACAGCTTGTACACGCTTTCTGGTGCCACTGAAATACATTTACATGTTAATAGTAGCCCGTGTGTACGGCTGCCTGCTGGGAGCAAAGTAATATTAAGAATTTATTCTTTTCCCTTCACATTATATCCAATTGGGACTGATAATAAACAATCACACTCCGCTCAAGTTCTCCAAATGTGACAAACATACAAAATAATGAAGCATACATTGCATGCTTGTGTCCCCAATGGCCCGGCTGGTAAAAAATATTTCCTAGTGATTCATTAGGCCATAAGAATGAAAAGACCGAAGATTTGATTGTTCCAGTCTGTGCTGAGTTAACTGGTGATGCAAATCACCTCAGTTTAAGCCGGCGCTATTGAGGAGGGGAATCATCAAGGAACCAGAAGGTTGTACCTCTGGGATTGGTTCATTCAGTCCTTCATTCTTTAGGGGGCCAATAAAATTAATAAACTTTTAAAAAGTATTCTCCTGAGTGGGTGAGGTAAGCAATGTCTCAGTCAGATTATTGCTGACTCCAGCGTTGTTCATAATGAGTCTAGGAGATGTAGGTATATTCTCAATGCTGTGAGTCAATATCATAACCAGTTGGATGGTCCTTGCTGGACAAATCTTGTGTGTCAGCTTGGCTCAGTGATTCTAGTCTTGCCTCTGAGTCAGAAGGTTGTGGGTTTAAATCCCATGTTGCGACTTGAACTCACATAGGCTAAGCTGACACTCCATTGCAATGCGTGGAGTGTTAGATTGTCGGAGGTGCCGTCTTTCGGGTGAGATGTTAAAACCGAGTTCTCGTCTGACTGTTTCGGTGGCTGTTCAACATCCCATAGCTTTATTCGAAAATAGAAGCAAGTTTCTCTCGGTGTTCTGGCCAACAATCCTCCAAATAAAATTGGCCACTCACTTCATGGCTGTTTGTGGGACATTGCTATGTGCAAACTGGCTGCTGCGTTTTGTCCAAAAAATAGTGAATCCACTTACAGTACATCCTGCGAAGCATTTGGAGATGTCTCTACGACACGATTAGACGCTGTGTACAATGCAAGGATTATTTTATGGTTGTTAACCTTACCATTACAGACAAATAGCCTGTTGACGCTCACTATCTAGCATCACATTGTGAATGGACACTTGTGGGTGGATGATATCCGCGGATGTGCACTCCCATGAGAAGCACTGAGAGGAGAAAACGATCTCGGTGGTTGAATTTGTTGTTGCGCCGTGTTTCCGCATTGGAATTTTTAACTTTACTTTTGTTTACCACAGATATGATACCGTCAATGCAAATTTTATTTTAATTGTCATGCAGCTTAGGAATCCCACTGCTCTGTTGGTGCCAGAAGGCTCTAAAGTGTAAGTATTTTTTTTTTCTGTGGAGACCTAAATAATTTTTTATTCATCAAAATACAAGGAAATAAATAACAAATAATAACAAGTAAAGAAAATATCCCCAGTCTATATCTACCCATGGTGTTGAACCTATTTTCTGATATTCCCATATTGGTCTAATTCTCCTGCCAATCGTTCTCATATAGAAGTTTGTATTTGGATCCCGCAGGTACATCAGGGCTGCGCTGCTGCCGAGTTCATGTAACTCCAGCAGTCTCTTCCGCACAAAAGTTCAAAGTGTTGCAGAGAGTCTTGTCTTCAGCGAGATATTCAGGGTAGCCATCGCCCAAGCTGCTTTGCATCAAAAGACCTTGCGAGTCGACGTCTGCTCTGTGGGCAAGTCACAGACAGAGGATTGCCTGGTGAGTGACAATGGAGCCTTTACAACGCATTTATATAGCGTCCTTCGTACCAGTAACATCGTGGAGTGGTTAACGTAAGCGTGGTTTGATCCCGAGCTGGAGAGAGAGAGAGGGGAGGTGACCAAACGCATGGTCGAAAAGGAAATTCTTCAGGTGTGATTTGAAGATGGGTTAGGAGGGGCAAGAAAGATGGATTGAAGCAGGGAGTTCAAGGGAATGGGGGGCATAGTGGCTTTACATCCCGGTTATTAAGTAACAATGACCAAATATCTGCTGATGTGTTGTTTTGCTGTTGAACACTTAGCTATGATGTGAAGCTGGGTAGACTTGGGTTATATTCTTTGGAGCAGAGGAGGTTAAGGAGTGATTTGATTGAAGTAGACTAACCAATTGTTTGAAGACTCGCCAATATCTAGTGCTAGTTTGGATTCACCTAGTCTATGTCAAGGTTTAAACACAATAGCTCTCTTCCACCCCTCCCTTCTTTTGCTCATCACTCCTTTCCCTCCAAACCTTGCATACTTTTTGAATTTTACTGAAATTCTTGAACATTTCATGCTGTTTATTTGCTATTTTGTGCAGTCAGAAAAATTGCTGTATTCCTTATCTTCTATAAAGGCTGGGACCCAAATCAGTCTGGCAGAAGCCTCCTGCTCTGGCGAGACATCCACTAGCTGGTACAATATGCTTCATTT
The DNA here is from genome assembly GCA_035084275.1 of Hydrolagus colliei. NCBI lineage: Eukaryota > Metazoa > Chordata > Chondrichthyes > Chimaeriformes > Chimaeridae > Hydrolagus > Hydrolagus colliei. The sequence goes on along the minus strand of CM068742.1, from coordinate 1,775,139 downwards.
CGAGAGCGTAAACATTCAGAACCCAAATAACAGAGAGCAAAGTGAGGAATCTTCAGTCAAACCTCACCTGTGCAGTGACTCAGATAAGGTAAGGATTGTTGGGTTTGGTGGGAACTTGTTACAGAGCTGAATGTAGAGATTACAGATGGCAGAACTGGAATGGCACATATCGAGAGAGTGAAATTTAGATCCCTTCTTTCAGATAACTAATGCAAGGTTATTTTTTTTAAAATCTGGTACTGGGTCTTTCACTGCTGGATGATGGGAGAAGGTTGATGGAAGATAGTTAGATAAGTGCTCAAGCTTAAAATAAATCATTCTAAGCCCACAAAAATATAACAAAGCTCAGAAGCTTCTTTGCAAAGTTCAAATACTGAATACCACATCAGGGAAAAAGTTATCTGTGTATTTTGTCTCAGTTTGCTGTAGCGCCCATTCCTCCTTTGTGTTCCCAACAGGATGCTGTGTCTCAACTCCTGGAGAGGACATCTGCTGAACTGCAGGCAGTGGAACACGAACTGGCTACTGAGGAAGGAGACACTACAGAAGGCGAAGACTGGTATTGGGAGCCCTTATGACGTTGTTTATGTAAAATGGCACATTTAGTTTTCATTGTGTAAACTCCATCCGATATCTATAAGAGCTTTGTGATGTGTTTGATGCATTGCCAAATCCAGGTTGGAAATGCTGGTGGAAGACACTGCTGAGACATTGGAAGAAGGAGATGAAAATGGCAAAGAGGCAGAAGAGGAACAATATGTTACAGAACTGACCGTACCTGAGGAGGCAACCATGCCTGTGACTGAGGCAGCGAGGAGTGATGTTGGGGAGACTCGTACAGGGTTGCCAACTCTGGTAGGAATGTTTAGCTTTTACTCATCTAATATCTGTAATGAAAGATCAGGGCTTTTAGCGGAAAGAAAGACAGGTAGTGGGAGCTCTTACGACAGTCTATATGTCCCGCCTGAAAATCTTCCTCTTCGACCGGGCTTACGGCCACCTCCCCTTCCCCCCACCCCACCCACCACCTCTTGGCTCGGTGGAGGGCGCTATACAAATGCAAGTCATGGTCGTCGTTGTTATTTCTTGGGCAACATTCCTTACTCCACGTGCCTAATAATAATCCCTCCCCCCAAAAACACAATAATAATAATAAAATGGTCATTTAAATCAACGACTGTTTCTAGGACATTGCTGTGCACAATTCGCACATAAATATACAGTCAATTCACTGTACAGTATATTCTGTGAAGCGCTTTGAGACGCCAATAAGATGTGAAAAGCGCTATATCAAATGCAAGGATTATTATTATTATAATTTACATGTTCACTAGTGTATTGGTTTTTCACTGTCTAGACTAGTGCACTGGCACCTCTTTATGACATGACAGCGAGTGTAATTTGTTGTTGTTGTAGTTTAGGCTAATTATTGGAAACGTGAAGATTGGACTGAAAGTAACCCACATCAAAGATTGGCCGTATAGATTGCAATGGTCTTTTATGCTCTTTCAGATCTATAGCTGTCTCTGCAATATTGGTTTGTTGCAGTTTCTGGATTAGTGCTGCCTTAGGTGGATGGCTTCCTTGTGCCGTGCTCATGTTTGAACATGATGGCTGCTTTTGCAGGTACCACTAGAGTATAAATAAGGTAGCCTTTGGCAGTCGGAACCGCGCCCAGCAGTGGGCCACCCTCTAGCACCGCAGTGCTAGCCACCGACACATCCATTCAGCATTTTCCATGTCACTGTCATGTATAAACCGGGGCCAGAAAACCAACATGATTTCCAAATTCAGAATGAACTCTGTGTGCGTGTGAACTTGCTTCCGTGTTGCTTTAGAGCTCACCCTGCATTGTAAATATCAGCCTTTAAGAGGGAATTGGATAAAAACAGCAACAATAACAACAGCAAAATTACATTTGTATATTATTAGATAAATATCTAATAAGAAATATCTGTAAAGGAGAAATATAAAAGGCATTGGAGAGAAATAGAAGGAGAATGAGATGTAACAGATGGTTCTTTGTGAGAGGCAGCACATGTTCCAATGGCTTCCCCCTGTGTTGTAAATTTCTGTGATTCTTTAACTTGGACAAATCTACAGCAGCATCGGAGCTCTGCTTTGATTCAACGTAATGTTCCAGTGTAAACGGGGCATTACTCTTTTGCTGAGCTCTTCCCTCCAGCTGTCCCTTTCGTTCCCATTGAATGGCAGCTGGTTAAAGTGTCACATGCCATGTCTGCAGGTGGACAAGGAAATGAACACAGAGGAAACGGTGCCAGAGTGTGTGGCCGTCAGGCCGAAGGACAGAACCAACCTGAACAGCAGGCAGAGGAGTTTTGTGAGGAACAGTATGATTGTAAGATCGCAAACCTTTTCTCCAGGAGAACGAAATCAGTACATTTGCAGGGTAAGAAATTATTCTTTGTTGTATGTGAGTGGTGACTCACACACGTGGATGATTCAAAAGAAAATAAACTATCTGATAAATATTTTTCCAATACTATTTATTGCGTATTCTGGATCAAAGCTGGAAACTGTTTATTTTTCATTTCTGCTTCCACTTGTTCCTTTTCTGTATCAACAGCTGAATCGAAGTGACAGTGACAGTGCAACTTTAGCCAAAAAGTCTCCTTTTGTGCGTAATGCCACAGAACGACGAAGTTTACGAGTTAAAAGGGTGCGTATTGCGCGCATTCTAGGTTCATTAGAAGGGAGTGATTTGCAAAAGAGAACCATCTTATGTTGTGTTTGCCAAGTAAATTTCAATGCCAACGCTGGCAGTCTCTTTTCATTGTGTCTTTGGAATGGGAACTCTCATTACAAACTATAACAAATTGTTATATAAAAAAAAATTAATTTTCATTTTTTGCTAATTATTTACAATGAAAATCCCATTGGAGTTTAAGTGATTTTCTTCCTCTGGCTCAGCCAAATGTGCCAAGTGAAAGGTCAAAACAGAGGGAGAATTGCGAAGAAATTGAACATTAAAACAATGCCATGTTGTTTTTGCTGCACTATTGCAATTCACAGCCCTCGATTCTACATGCGCAGTGTGGGCACTAATTAATGGATAAAAATAAATTATAGATAGAAATACAGCAACTAACCTATAATTCTATCTATTTACAATGAATGGAGGCTGTTACATTCAATAAATCTGCCAACTAATGTAAACTAGGTCTCATAATGTTCAACACTAAGATGATATTAACCACATGAAAAGAGACTCAAATTACATAAAATTGAGGCTGGAGTGTTTAGGACCAACTGTTCTGCTGAAATAGTTGATGGGTTTGGCATCCATGGTCGGTTGCTAATTATGTACTGATTGATTCTTAATTTCAGTTTGTATGATAATTATCACTTTATATGTTGTATTTTTCAACACTGAAGTACCAAAGAATCATCCTAATGATCTATAAAGCATTATTGAGATAGAGGTTTATGTCCGCTTTTGTTTACTACCATAATAAGGAGGCAGGAAGGAAGCAGTAGAGAAAGATTCAAGGAAAACAAAAGGGAGTTTAAAATTTGGGATCTCTGAGCAATGAAGACAGACTAAGGAAGGTCAGCCATTCCTCACAGGAGAAGCAAACGTGGATGATCCAAGAGTTTTGAAATGATGTAAACAATGATTATGGTGGCTGTAGAGTGTATGTAATGTGTAAACCACATTACCCGAGCTGGGATCAGGGAGGGTGGAGGGAAAGGGGGGTGGATTTGGGGTGACCGATGGGACTGTCAAAGAGGAGGGTCTCGAGGCAGGACTTGAAGGACACCACACAAGAAGGAAATGGAAAGACTTAAGCTTTCTCAATGAGAATAGACTTTGAATTCAGTGTGGGAGGGATGCTACAACAACAACAACAACAAAATTACATTTGTACAGCGCCTTTTATGTCGGGAGGACGTCCTAAGATGCTGGACACTCAATGTTTCAGACCCGAGCTGGTCTAAAACATAAAGTAAAGTTAATTGACTGTATATCTGTGGGTAAAATGCGGCAGTCAATTACGCACAGCAGTGTCCCACAAACAGTCATGGATTGAAATGACCAATTTTTTGGGGGGAGGAGGGATTATTATCAGGCATGTGGAATAAGGAAACTCGCCCGAGGTTTCGCTCCTGCCTGGAATCGAACACCGGTAAGACGAGTGCTCTTACAACTGAACTAAAGGAGTCCACTCCAAGACGTTACATCAATATGAATGGTATTATATTGGGGATGATCCTCTTTTCTGTCCTCAGTCCTCTTCTCGGGCCTAGCCTTACTTACAATGTGGTGAGTGAGCAGACTGTGTCCAGAACTCTCAGGGCATCAGAGCTTGATTTGTTGTTTTCTATTGATGTTGTGTACAGGCCCTTTGCCAACCACTTTTGAGACGGGCAACTCCAGAACATCCTCTCCGCACCTCTCTTGACTTGGAGCTGGATCTCCAGGCATCACTGACTCGGCAAAGTCGGCTGAATGATGAGCTCAATGTGCTCAGGGAACTGAAAAACAGGCTGGAGGAGGTGAAAGCTAAAGGAGAGACGGAACTACCCTCTTGGGTGTTGGAAGATGACAGATTCCAGAAGCTTCTCAAACAAGCAGAAAAGCAGGTATTGATGTGGACATATTCAAAATTTGTAGGCATCGAAAATGTCCTCTTGGACCTTCTAGTCTGTGTTTTCGTTTCACCACCTTAATAATAGTGATCTTTGTACTTGATATAGCACCTGACCATGTCATCAATATGCCTCAGAGTGCTTGATGGTTTATAAAATACACTACTGTAAAGTGTAGAGACTATTTTATACGCGAATCCAACAGATTTGCACACCAGTGTCTTACAAAAAACATGAAGCGATTGACCAATATTATCTGATGGTGCATGGGGAAAGATTGCTGGGAAACTCCCATCTTCTTCATACCTCCACCTCCACGAACTATCCTTCCTCCCCCACAATAGCTCCATGACCAGCTAAGCCTTCCATCACCTCCCCAATATTGCCAGACTCCGCCATTACCTCACCCCCCTCGCCGCCAAAACTCTCATCCCCCAGGCCTTTATCACTTCCAGGGTCGACTATGGGAACTCTCTCCTTGTCGGCCTCCCCAGCTCCTCCCTTCACAGGCTGCAGATCATTCAGAACTCTGCAGCTCGTGTTCTCTCCCGTACCAGGCTTCGCGACCACATCACTCCCCCCCCCCCCCCCCTCGTCCGGCTCCACTGGCTCCCCGTCACCCAGAGGATCGAATGCAAGATCCTCACTATCAAGGCCATTCACGGCCTGGCCCCCGCCTATCTCTCTGACCTACTGTCTCCCTATCAGCCTGTGCCCACACCCTCCGTTCAGCAGCCTCAGGCCTGCTCCGCGTCCACCGCCCTAACCTCCCAACCATTGGGGGCCGGGCTCTCAGCCTCTCTGCTCCCACACTGTGGAACTCCATCCCGCAGCCCCTCCCCCTCGCTTCCTCCCTTTCCTCCTTCAAGGCCGGTCTCAAGACCTTCCTTTTCAACCGCGCCCTCTGCTGCCCCACTAACTCCTCTCCCACTCTCCTTCCCTTTCCCCCTTAATATCCTTAATACCCTTAATTTTCCTTAAAATCAATCAAGATTGACATCTCCATATATGCTCTTTGACAGCGAAAATTCAGCATCTTATTCTCCGCCATGAAATAACTAACCTGACTTGAGATTGGGGAAACCATATTTCAGAGTTGCCAGACATGACACGCACGGTGCATATATTTGAGAAGTTATCTTTAATGCGCAACAAATAATATCTTGCACATAGGCCGAGCAAACAAAAGAAGAACAAAAACAAGAGTGGAAGGCGGAGAAGCTGATGAAGAAAGCCTCGAAGGAGGTGTGCAGACTGCGTGAGCAGAGCCAGAAGGTGCCACTGCAAATCCAATCATTCAGGTCAGGAGCTATTGTCAACATGGAAAGGGTTCAGAGGTCCAGATGAGATTGTGTCAGTGACGGTCAAAATACAAGCTCTTAAGAATAGGCTGACGCGCTTCTTTGCTGAAATTCTGGTTCTAGGTAGCTCCCATTCCATGGGGGAAATAAGACAGTAAAAGTCCCATTTATCCGGCGCCCGATCAACCGTAACTTCCATATAACCTGCATTGCAAAAAAAAAAGTCCGCATTTGATTAACCGGAATTTATCCGGAAAAATGCTTCTTTTTTTGGCGTTTATGGCCGAATATCCGGCATGTGCTTTAACTGGTATTGGCCAGGTCCCGAGGGTGCCGGATAAATGGGCGTTTACTGTATGCAGTAAAACATGCAGATTTCTTATCTTTATAAAACATATAATCATCTAAGTCCTACGTTCACACGAGTCCCATTGAGTTCCCTATTGAAACCACTTAGATTTATTTGCACTTATTATCTTATTAACCATCTCCTATCTCGTAATGCAGCTCCCCTATCCTACATTACTCCCAAACTTATCGGCTGCGTTGAACTGTAGGAAATGAGGTCCTGCACACTCACTATCTGGCTGCACCGAATGGCAGGAAATGTAGTCTTTCTCTGTTGCTGTGCGCATTTATTTCCTGTGGTTCAGTGCTTGCTGGTAAGTGCGCACGCAGCCAAGTGTCAAGAAGCATTGAATCGTTGGAAATGTAGGCTTGACCCTTGACCGCATATTCATTTACCTGCCGCAGTGACAAACTACCACATGTGCTATTGCCAGCTGCACTGAATTAAGTCTCTGTAGTGTAGATCAGTGATTAAATCAGATTCTCTATGATTTAGACAGTTTGCCTGCGACTCAGACTTTGCATGACGAACTTCAAAAATAAACAACTAATCAAAATTGAAACCAATATTTTTTTTTCTGATTACAGGGAGAAGATGGCGTTTTTTACCAGAGCAAAGATCAGCATCCCTTCCCTTCCTGCTGATGATGTCTGATATCTTTTATTATATAGATGACAAAGTATTTTTCATCATTTTAGCAGATTTTGATAGTTAACTTTCTGGTGGTATAGATATAACATATCTGTAAAATAATTGTATTTCAATACCTCTATATGTAAAAAAAAATGTTTTTTAAACAGAAAAACAAAAGTAGTGTAATTCTGAACCAGTTTCTGCTACTTTTGTACAGTTTGTATGTATTATTGATTTGCTTTTATTTTGTAAAGATGGGGTACGGGAATGGTGGTAGTTCAGAAAATGTATTCTGTTGAACAGCACTGCATTTTAAAGAAGAAATTCCCCGTTCAACAGAAGTTATTTTATTCTTGTCAGTGTTTTCATAAGATCAGACTGTGAGGATGGCTGTGAGCCACATAATATTTTTGTATAAGAGTGTGAAGTTGTGGCTTTGGTTCCTTTCAGGAAGTGTGCTCCTCAGCTCTGCTTCTTAAAACTGGCGCTTGCAACAATGCAATATCCCTCTTGCTTTTTTGCTTTTCTTTTCTAGTGCTCTTATTCTCATATCGTGAAAGGATGGAGTGAATTTGTGGGTGTTGAATCTGTAACTCTTTTCTGTATGGAGTGCAAAAGTATTGGCCATAGCACCACAGATGCCTTTCAATGGTATTCTAGTGCAGGCAGTGAGATATTTACCCCACAGCCCAACCCCCCGCCCCCATCCCCCATCCCCTCCCATCACTATCTGCGACCTTGTGTATATGTGCTGCTGTTCATTTTACAAAGGAGAAAACAAATCAGTTGACCCTTTGTGTATTGCTTTTTGGCTTTTATCTATTGAATAATAGGTTCTACCACACATGAAATACTAATACTAGCAATCTTTTGGTATCATTTACGTGAAGGCATTACCAATTATACAAATGTAAAGATTGCCAGTGTCAATAATTGGCCTGTGATAGCCCCTAATATATGAAGGATGGGTTTTGCGTAATTTTCCAGTCCTGATCATTGTTGAGAGAGATTTGGGTCTTAATTGGCATTGGGTGGAATTATTATTCTGCTGTTTAAAAATATGTTTTTTTTTGTTTAAACTAATAATTCTCTGAAGCAGACTTTTAAAAGTAGGCTATTCAGGAACTGAGCCTTCCTAAAATTCCCTGCAACAAAATATAAAACCTCCTCCATTAAAAAAAATTAATAATGCAAATATGGAATACCACTTCTTTAGGTAGATCAGAGAGACCAATGGAATAATAACCTCTTCATCTTCATAGTGTTTCACAAATATATATTTTTTATGCCAGAGCCTCATTTGAGGTTGTTTTTTTGTGTGTTGCTTAAGCAAAAGGTTAAAAAAGGAGCTCATGCAAATGAAATGTTTTGAGTGAGTTGAAGAAAGATAATTAAAAGTCCCTGTGTAAGTGATAATTGTGATGGAAAAATATGGGGTGATGATTTTATTACTCTGTTGCTGGATCCCTACAGTAAACATGTACATTTTCCAATTACTCCAATGATTTGTTTTTCTATTCTTACAAACGTGCTTTCAACAGATATGTTACAACTTGTTTTTAAAGTTGTAAACTATAGTGAAATTATATGTAGAATAACGAATACAGCCAGATATACGTTACAAAGATACCAAGTGGACTAATAACACATATAATCAGTACCACTCGTCCACATACAAACCTAAATTATTTGATGTAATGTATACTTCACTGCAAGTAATCTATCCTCTCATCATCAATGTATTTTTGTACAATATATATAAAAATAATATTTTTACACATCCACTTTATTTTTTTTAAAAGAAAAGTTTAAAAAAACAGGTTGAGTTGACTGATAGGAACAATGTTTTACATGAGGTGAACAGATCACAAGGGATGATGTGTAAGAAAAGAAAAAAATTGGCCTTGAGACACCAGAGGTGAAAAGATATAAGAATTCCATATTCCAACATAAGAATGTGCAAATTGTAGCATTTTTCCAGAAAGGATACGAGGCTCGGTTGTGTATGCTATATTAGAATAATTGTTGGTATGGTGTATTATATTTTTAAGAAGCTCTGGTGTATTTAAATTTATAGATATGTAAAAGTTTGCGCTTTTTTTTGTAAAAGTTTGCGCTTTTTTTCAGTTAAGCACAAACTTTTAACGTGTAAATTAATGAATGAAAGGAAAAAAAACTTGAAAAGGATCTAACAGCAAAGTAATTATTTCTGCTCCTCAATACAGCTGGTGATTTAACCTGAGTACTGTATTTGGGAAACAATTAAAGGAACTGTACTTGGTTTTCTGACTTTTATCCAAAGTAGTAGCCAGTTCTCGCTTGGCAGAATCTGAAGCAGGAATTTGAATGTTGTATGAAGGCTACCTGTGTCTCTTGTGATTCGCGTACATGTTTCAGTTGACCCTATGTTTGTGTTAAGGTGGTGCATGAAAACAAAGTATTAAAAATCCTCCCCCCCCCCCCCCCCACTCCACCGCCCCGGTCAACATAACCATTATTTCAGGTCATCATTACTTCTATTTTCTATTTAGTTGACTACTAGAAGTTCTGTCTCTAAAATCTTCCAAGGTCAACATTAAGCTGGAAAATTCTGTGACTATTTAATGTAGAACTCGATGGAATGAAGGTTGCTGTTTCAGCTTGCATGTTTATGTCTGATATGTAAAAAGTATTTAGAATGATATGCTTAGAATTATGCCTTTGAAAGCTGTGTTTATTTATTGCAGTCTTATTTATGTTTGGTTCTGTATAGTTCAGTTCTGGGCATTTAAAAGTTTTATTTCCCCTGTGAACACTTACTTCAGTTGGTGCATTCTCGTGTTTGTGGTTGTTTTCAAAAGAGCAGTTAAAAGACGTATTCATATATTACTTTATTTAAAATAAACGACTCAACAGGTGGGCGTATAATCTGTTTCGTGCCCTACCATTCTCAAAAATGAGCATTGTGTTTTTCAAAATGTTAAACAGTACTATTAAAACCAGCAAGAGTTTGGCTGTAACTGGCAGTCCACCTGTGATGCAAAACACTCATCTGTTTGTTCTTTGTTTCACATTAGACCATAGGACCTGAGGAATTATTTACGAAGCCTAAAATAACCCATTTTCTGTATTTAAACTGTAGGTTGACTTGTGAAATATGCAGATTTCATTATAATAAGCGAGGTAGCCATCACTCTGGTAGATAAGAAACTAGTAATCTAAAATTACCCTCGATCCTATCTTTTCCTACAATGGGTTTGCAATTTTCTTTCTCTATATGTGCTGATTTGCTTTCTTTCTGATGACTAGTACAAGACATATATAATATAGTTGCATATCTTACTGATTTACCAGTTGTAACGACTAAAACTCACATCTTTGAGTCTCACACTGTGAATTTTGCTTCTACACAGAAATGAAAGAACAAATATTTTAAAAGGTCTTGTCTTTCATATTGAGTTGCATTTAAATGACCATAAGAATGTGAGTTACGCTGTTGTAGGTGTTTCTTTCAACAGTATATCAAAGATGGTACCTTTTTTAAAAAAAAAATCTTAGGTCTTAATTCAACCTTCCAGCCTTTTGCTCTTGCGAGGAAAGAGTATTATGCATATTTGAGGTCAAATGCTCAGATCTGATCTATTTGAACTGGTTATCCTAAATCTATGCTTTTCATTCTAATTTTTAGATCTCCTGTAGCGTTCAAATAAAATGTCACATTGAGTATTGTGGTCTCCGCACTTTTCCACGTTTCAGTGATTGATTAAAAAAAATAAGTTTTGGAAGAATTTTTTTATTTGTAGCTTTTTTTTTGTGTGTGTGTGTGTGTGTATGTATGTGTGTGTGGGGGGGGGGGGGGGGATTCAAAATGTACTCTTGGTAAAGCTAAGATCGTATGCTCAACTTCATGTTAAAATGGGGGTGTAAGCTTGCAAACCCTTCATCCCCACTCTATCTGGTCTCAGTTACCTGCTTGGGGGTCAGGCCATATCTTTGTCCACCACTCTGAACTGTCAGCCTAGACTGTGAGCTCAAAGTCCCAGTGCTTGGCTTGAACCCACCACCCACCCCCCCCCCCCGCCAATTTTCTGATTTAGTGACGCGAGAATCTCATCGTACGAGTCTCGCTCTTGACACCTGTGTCAAACGCAAAGGGTTATTCTTACATTCTGGCCACACCGCTCCACCGAGACATGATTTCAGAGTTTTCCGTTTGCGTGTATATTTCGATGATTACAAAAAAAATTAAACCCCCCAAAATTCATTCCTTTGTCGCTTTGGTTTTGTGCCACTATGAGCATCACGTTGGCTCCAGCGTGGCGACCTCTGCCTGCGGCGACCGAAGCCTCAGTCGAGAGACCGATTCACTCCCTTCTACACTTTGCCAACAGAATAAACCACTTCAGATTGCTTTCGCGCGGCTCGAATCCAGCAGAGTCCCATAGCTGTGGCTCGCTGGTTAGAGCGCACGGCTTACAAGCGAGAGACCTGTGGGTTCGATTCCAGGCAGGGTCAGGTGGGGGGGAAACCTTAGGCAAGTTTCCTTTCCCTGCGCGCCTAATAATAATCCCCCCCCCCCCCCCCCCAAAAAAAAAAACACATCACAATAATAAAATTGGTCATTTCAATGCACGGCTGTGGTGTGGGGGGGGGGGGGGAGGCTGCCGTGTGTAATTGGCTGCCGCGATTCGCCCACAAATATATATATATATATATATAGTCACTTCACTTTACAGTATAGTCTGTGAAGCGCTTTGAGACGCCAGGAGCCCCTCCCCCCCCCCCCCCACCCCCCCCCGTGAGGGCCCTGCGGTGAGCCCCTCCCCCCCCCCCACCCCATCAGCGGGGGGCGCTGACCGGCACCGCTTATTTCCACCTGCGCAACATTGCCAGGCTCCGCAATTACCTCACCCCCCGCGCTGCCGAAACACTCGTGCCCGTGTACATCACCTCACGGCTGGACTACGGAAACTCTCTCCTCGAATGGAGGAACTGGCCTCCCCAGCTCCTCCATTCACAGGCTGCAGGCCAACCCAAACTCTGCAGCCCGTGTACTATCCCGCACCCGCCTCCGCGACCACATAACCCCCACCCTCGCCCGTCTCCACTGGCTCCCCATCCTCCAGAGGATCCAGTTCAAGATCCTCGTCCTCACCTACAAGGCCTTACACGGCCTTGCCCCGCCCTATTTAGCCGATCTACTCTCCCCCTACACGCCCACCCGGACCCTCCGTTCAACAGGACTTGGCCTGCTCCAAGCCCCCCGCCCGAACCGCCCCACCATCGGAGGCCAGGCCTTCAGTTTCTCCGCTCCCACCTTATGGAATGCCATCCCTCAATCCCTCCGTTTCGTCTCTTCCCTTTCCTCTTTCAAGGCCGATTTGAAGACTTTCCTCTTCGATCGTGCCTTTTGTTCCACCCCAAACTCTTCTACCTCCCCTTCGGTGTTTCACCCCTTCCTAAACACTCCCCTCCCAGCTCGGGTCACACGCCTCCTGTGCAGCGCCTTGGGACGTCCTCCCGACGTGAAAGGCGCTTTATAAATGTAATTTGTTGTTGTTGACTGGGGGGGGGGGGGGGCGCTGTGTGTGTGTGAGTGTGCAGTGTGTGCCTGTCCCGCGGGGGGCGCTGTGTGTGTGTGTGTGTGTATGTGTGTGCAGTGTGTGCCTGTCCCGCGGGGGGCGCTGTGTGTGTGTGTGTGTGCAGTGTGTGCCTGTCCCGCGGGGGGCGCTGTGTGTGGGTGTGTGTGTATGTGTGTGCAGTGTGTGCCTGTCCCGCGGGGGGCGCTGTGTGTTGCGGGCGGGGGGAGTGTATGATGGCGGCGGTTGGGGAGGAGGACGATCAGACGGTCTGTGAGTTTCTGCAGCAGAACCAGGGCCTGGCGGCCTGGGCCGAGGGCCTGAGGAGCCATCACGAGACCGAGAGGCAGTGGCGGCTCCGGCGGCAGTTCATCCTCCGCAACATGGAGCAGTTTAACATCAGCAAAAGCCAACCCGCCCCCCCCGCCGCCAGCACAGGCCTGGACCGCCTGCTGGCTCTCTCCATGGTCTGGGTCAATCATGTCTTCATGGGCTGCCGGTAAGAGGGGGAGGTGAGGGGGGGGGGGGGGGGGGGAGGTGAGGTGAAGGGTGGGGGGGTTGAGGGGGGGGGGGGGGGGGGTGAGGGGGAGGTGAGGGGGGGTGGTGAGGTGGGGGGGAGGGAGGGGGGGGAATGTGAGGGGGGGGGGAGGTGAGGTGGGGGGGGGGAGGTGAGGGGGGGGGAGGGAGGAGGGGGAGGGAGGGAGTGAGAGTGAGTAATGGGTGAGGGAGGGTAAGGGAGGGAGTGAGGAGAGGGTGAGGGGAGATAAGGGAGGGAGGGTAAGGGAAGGAGGGAGGGAGGGAGGGGTGGGATTGAGGGAGATGAGAGGGATGGACGGTGAGGAGGGAGGGTGAGGGAGGGAGGTGAGGGGGTGAGATGAGGGAGTGAGTGAGTGAGGGTGAGGGAAGGTAAGAGAGTGAGTGAGGGTGAGGGAGGGAGGGAGTGTGAGGGAGGATAAGTGAGTGAGTGAGTGAGGGTGAGGGAAGGTAAGAGAGTGAGTGAGGGTGAGGGAGGGAGGGAGTGTGAGGGAGGATAAGTGAGTGAGTGAGTGAGTGAGGGTGAGGGAAGGTAAGAGAGTGAGTGAGGGTGAGGGAGGGAGGGAGTGTGAGGGAGGATAAGTGAGTGAGTGAGTGAGGGTGAGGGAAGGTAAGAGAGTGAGTGAGGGTGAGGGAGTGAGTGAGGGTGAGGGAGGGAGTGTGAGGGAGGATAAGTGAGGGAGTGAGTGAGGTGAGCGGGGTGAGGAGAGGGTGAGTGAGGCTGAGGGGGGGAGGGTGGTAAGGGAGTGGGAATGGGTGAGGAGAGGGTGAGGGAGGGAGTGAGGTGAGCGGGGTGAGGAAAGGAGTGGGGGTGAGGCGAGGGAGTGAAGGAGAATGTCAGTGACAGTGAGGGGTGAGGGAGGGAGTGGGGTGAGGAGTTGGTGAAGGTGAAGAGATGTGCTTGAGGAGTGGGTAGAGAGAGAGAGAGAGGGGTGTGATACCTGCCCTGTGTGAGGGGTGAGGGATCAATGAAAGTTACGCACGTGGCGTAAGAGTTTTGACGGGAGAGAGGATGAGGAGTCAGGGATGCCAAGGTGAGGACGGTGAGTGGTGGGGGTGAGGTCAATGAAGGTGTGGAAAGGGGATTGGGGTGGGGGGGTGGGACCGGCGTCATTTTGTTGTTGTTGTGGTTGGAGAGAGAGAGATGCTTGAGGAATGAGGATTGCAGAGCGACAGAGGAGAGTTATGAGAAGGAAACTAATGGACAACAACGTTACATTCATAGAGAGCCTCTCACGTGCCAAGGCGCTGAGGTGAGGAATGAAGTGAGGATCCGGGGGGAGGGTGATAACAGGGCGAGTGAGGAGAGCGAGTGAGTGTGCAGAGGAGACCAGGAGTGAGGATGCAGAGGGAGTGAGATTGGACAGATGCTGGAGATGTCACATCCACGCAGTGGTGTGTCTGTCCCACATGTCTGCCCACCGCATGCGGGAACCTGACTAGTTGGTGTTGAGAATAGAACCACGATACACCCACATCATTATTGTGATAACATAGCTATTGTGAAACGCTCTTGAGACGCCCGGCATGGAGGGCGCTGTATAAATCAAAGTTGTTGTTGTGGTGGTGGTTGTTATCATTAGTGGAATCACTCTATACCCAAGTGTGACAACAGGGTTCCCTGCAACAGCAAATTGTGAAGATGTGCAATTTTTGAGGGTCTGCCGGGTGTCTTGACAGGTGGAAACCCATCGCCATGCTTGCCATACCAAACTCGGGTTTCCAGGCATCCCACCTACCCATGGAAATCTGCTGTAAGGAGACCCCACTTATCCTCCTCCCTCCGGGATGATAGTCATTAGTTGGTTGTCCGACATCTGACAAGCGCGGGTTTGGCCCCTCGCTAGGTGGATACCCTGGGACCTTCGTGGTGAGCAACACATTTCAAAGTGAGAGCATTACCACCCACGTATTGTCGGCGGTTCGGATGCACATCCCTTCCCGTTGAGCGATGGTTCCATCAGTTGGAGGGATAAATAATTTGTTCTTGAACGTTTCCTTTAGTCCGTCGAAAGATGGACAGCCTGTGGCATCAAGTAAGTTCAGAGGCTTTTATGAGACAGAGGCTGCGGTGTTCTCGACAGTCTGCAGCTGGGGAGGCCGGTAGCAAGGGGTTGGAGTGATCAAATACTGAGGTGATGAACGATTCATCGTAGAGCACCATCTACTACCGTGTTGCTGAAGTCAGAAACCTAGCGCAGCATGAGCATAGTGGGAAAGTTATTATTGTTACTCCATCCTTGGGTTTTCAGTCTGCAGCTCGTGTAAGGGTAAGACCCAAAAAGCACTGAAACAGCGATAGGTGTTGCAGGGCCCCACGGTGGAATATAAAACTAAAGTGGAACCTGATTTTAAACTAGAGTGTTTCTTACCGGATGGTAAATCCCAGTAGAGATTGAGCCCTGGAAACTGGTTGAGGGATTGACCTATTTACTATAACAGGTCTGCCCAAGAAACAGATTTAAAAAAGACAGGCGAGGTTAGGCAATGCCGTGGTCAAGTGGACTGATTACCATGGCTTGTGAGGGACCGGGGATTCTTCATAACGGAATTAAGGGGACTCGGGAAAATGCGAGTATTGGTGGGCTGAGATCAGAAGCGAGGTTAAAAATTACATTGTGGGATGCGTGAGGTGTATACAGGCAAATCCCCAAAATTTACTTAGGAATAAACAATTGGAGTCTACCGACAAAGATTACCCATGGGAGAGGGTCTATTTAGACTTTGTCGAATGCTTACTGAAAACGGCTGAAGATGATCAGCCTTTGTACTAGGGAACGGCGATATGGGATTTTTCCGGATATGGATATATCGGTTTGCTCATACCTGCTTAAACCGATCTATCGAGTTTTTATACTGCGCATGCGCGTGCATTCGCAGTGCGCGTGCATTGATGGCGCGAGCGCATTTATGGTGCGCGCTCAGTCGCGGTGCGCGCGCATTGACGGTGCGTCCGCACTGACGATGCGCGCGCAGTCGCGGTGCACGCACATTTCGAAATGCGTGCTCTAGGTCCAGAAAGTTTGTAATGTTGGTGTCAAGGTCTGTTGAATTATACGATGTTGTTTGCTCCCTACCTCCCCCTCTCCTTCTCTCCCTCCTCTCTCCTTCTCTCCCTCCTTTCCCACTCTCCTTCTCTCCCTCCCTCCCTCCCTCCCTCCCTCCCTCCCTCCCTCCCTCCCTCCCTCCCTCCCTCCCTCCCTCCCTCCCTCCCTCCCTCCCTCCCTCCCTCCCTCCCTCCCTCCCTCCCCCCTCTCCTTCTCTCCCTCCCCCTCCACTCTCTCCTCTCCCTCCTCCCTGTCTCCTCTCCCTCCTTTCCCTCCCTCCCTCCCTCCCCTCTCCTTCCCTCCCTCCCTCCCTCCCCTCTCTCCTTCTCTCCCTCCCCTCTCTCCTTCTGTCCCTCCCTCCCTCCCTCCCCTCTCTCCTTCACTCCCTCCTTTCCCCTTGCTCCTTCTCTCCCTCCTTTCCCCCTCTCCTTCTCTCCCTCCCTCTCCTCTCTTCCTCTCTCCCAACTTTCCCCCTCTCCCTCCCTCCCCTCTCTCCTTCTCTCCCTCCTTTCACCTCGCTCCTTCTCTCCCTCCTTTCCCCCTCTCCTTCTCTCCCTCCCTCTCCTCTCTTCCTCTCTCCTTCTCTCCCAACTTTCCCCCTCTCCCTCCCTCCCCTCTCTCCTTCTCTCCCTCCTTTCCCCTCGCTCCTTCTCTCCCTCCTTTCCCCCTCTCCTTCTCTCCCTCCCTCCCTCTTCTCTCTTCCTCTCTCCTTCTCTCCCTCCTTTCACCCTCTCCTTCTCTCCCTCCCTCTTCTCTCTTCCTCTCTCCTTCTCTCCCAACTTTCCCCCTCTCCTTCTCTCCCTCCCTCGCCTCTCTCCTTCTCTCCCTCCTTTCCCCTCGCTCCTTCTCTCCCTCCTTTCCCCGTCTCATTCTCTCCCTCCCTCTCCTCTCTTCCTCTCTCCTTCTCTCCCAACTTTCCCCCTCTCCTTCTCTCCCTCCATCTCTAAACACAAAATAGAACACACACACACCAAAAACAAAATCTA
Source organism: Hydrolagus colliei (assembly GCA_035084275.1). Taxonomy (NCBI): domain Eukaryota; kingdom Metazoa; phylum Chordata; class Chondrichthyes; order Chimaeriformes; family Chimaeridae; genus Hydrolagus; species Hydrolagus colliei. The sequence continues at coordinate 1,758,120 of CM068742.1, read as the reverse complement.
GAGATTTATTCTCCTCCATTTCTTGCTTGAAAGTAGCATGTAATGTCCACGTGTAAATGAGATCTATTACAATAGAAAAGAGAGAGACAGACAGTCTGACTGTTAGAGTTAGAAGCCAGATTATCACTGCTGTGTGTGAAGAAGTGATAATCTGGCTTCTAACTCTCTCACACACAAAAATAACACTTACAGCCACAAAATGCCACTTATTTTTATGTAGTCTGAAGTCTGAATTAATGTCCTTCGCCATTGGCAAGCTCTCCTTTGCTATGCAAAAAGTGACAGCGTTCGTGATACTTTGCCACTTTTTGTCCCCTCTCTGGTACAATGTTCTCCTCTTAAATAAAGCAGGAATTATTTGAGCTGCACTGGCCCCACTACCTGTCGCTTTCTCCGAAGCGCTGGTTCGACTTCTTGCTGTTGTCGATAATGATTTCGCTCTGAGGGCAGCGTGCTGGGCGGGGTGGTGCTGCTTAATGTGTTGTCGCAGGTTGCTCGTGCTCGAATCAGATGTCTTAACCAAGACCTTGCAAACTGTACATCTATACACACCATTACTGACTGCATTGTTTTCAAAGTAGTCCCATACGGGGCTTCTTTTCCCCATGATGAGAAAGGTAAATTTTCAAACTACAATTTTCAGCGATGCGACTTTGTTAAGACGCCACGACTCACGTCGAGTATACACAGTAAAGTGTGCGCGCGCATCGGATGTGCGCGCCCGTTAATTGTGCGCGCGCACCGAATGTACGCGCATTCCATGCTCTAGGTCTAGGAGGTTGCAATGCCGGCGACAAGGTAAGCTGGAAAAGATCGCATTACACTGATAATACCAACAATATTGATATATTGCCAGGAACGATATTAAAAATATATCGATGTATATTTTTAAAATCGAATCTCTCGATATAACAGTTTTTCTGGAATCACCATATCGGCATACCGATCTGAAAATCATATCGGGTTTAATCGAAAAACCGATTAATCGCCGTTCCCTACTTTGTACATTATTTTACTGTTGCTTATCCTTCTAAAAGTTCTTCAACAAAAACTGTGTTACGGTTGTTAACTGAGGAGCTCATGCCCCAGTATGGTTTATTTAAGATTCTTGACTACGGAAATTCTCTCCTCGTCGGCCTCCCCAGTTCCTCCATTCACAGGCTCTGCAGCCCGTGTACTATCCCGCACCCGCCTCCGTGACCACATAACCCCCACCCTCGCCCGTCTCCACTGGCTCCCCATCCTCCAGAGGATCGAGTTCAAGATCCTCGTCCTCACCTACAAGGCCTTACACGGCCTTGCCCCGCCCTATTTAACCAATCTACTCTCCCCCTACACGCCCACCCGGACCCTCCGTTCAACAGGACTTGGCCTGCTCCAAGCCCCCTGCCCGAACCGCCCCACCATCGGAGGCCGGGCCTTCAGTTTCTCCGCTCCCACCCTATGGAATGCAATCCCTCAATCCCTCTGTTTCGTCTCTTCCCTTTCCTCTTTCAAGGCCGATTTGAAGACTTTCCTCTTCGATCGTGCCTTTTGTTCCACCCCAAACTCTTTTACCTCCCCTTCGTGTTTCACCCCTTCCCAAACACTCCTCTCCCATCTCGGGTCACACGCCTCCTGTGCAACGCCTTGGGACGTCCTCCCGACATGAAAGGCGCTCTATAAATGTAATTTGTTGTTGTTGAATCAGACAGAGGCGATTATTTTACTGCAAACGATATACAGTTGGTGACCAAAAGCTTGGGCATACGATATGTATCCTAACCACCCAAAAAGCTCTAGTAAAGTGGAATGGATTGGTAAAGAACACTGAAGAAAGCACACATAAAAAGAGGAAACAAGTAGGACGAGAGAATTCCCTTGGTGCTGATAGGGGTGAACAATCGGTCACTGAGCGACAGGCTGTTCTGGTGGCAGGGAGAAAACCAATTGATTTCATCAAAACGGGTACATTATGTGATTACCGTGGCTCACGAGAGACTGAACGGTCATCATAACACTTGAGTTACAGGATGTGGAATCCTGGTTTCACTAAAGATGGCTGGAATCTTACTTTTGACAAGTCAATGTAACAACACGTTGTACTTGTGAATTCACCTTTCACGTACAATCTCAAATGTAATTTTAGAAGTTGTAAACAGTAATAATTGTAGGTGAATTCAACACAAATGCGCAATGACATCAGTGAATCACCTTTTTCTAAAATTGCAAAAATGTTGTACTTATACATCCAGATAAAGAGTCATTGTAGAACGTCACTGAAACCAATTTACTTATTCAGTAAACCAACATACACTGTGGAAATATGCAAAACTATACAACATACAATTGATTCTAAACTGACACAATTCTCAACTCTGTCTATGGTTGGCAGTGTCATAAGCAGGATTTTAAAAAATAGATTAGGCTTCATTGACCCAACTCATAAGTGAGAGTGCTACCAATTAAATCAGACTGCGACCAGGCATACGTTTTTTAAAAAAAGGGTTCAAAAATATATAGCACTAAATCAGATGTTTTACAATGCTTATATTATTTTTTTAATCCAGTCTGATTCAATCATTGGCTATTTGTTGCAGTCTATTCACAGCCTTGCCCCCTCCTATCTCTCCGACCTGCTGACTCGCTGTGAACCTACCTCCCTCTCCGTTCAACGGGCTCAGATGTGCTCCATTTCTCCCGCCCTACCATCGTTGTACGGGCTTTCAGCCTTTGTGCCCCCATACTGGAACTCCATCCCAGTCCCTTCGCCTCACTTCCTCCCGTGCCTCCTTCAAGGCCAGTCTCAAGACTCTTCTTCATTCTGCCTCCATCACAACTCTCTCCCTCCCCTCTGAAATCTCTCCCACTTTCCTCCCACTTGCGCCTCCCACTTGCTCGGGTCCCGACCTGACTGTTCAGTGCCTTGGGATGTCCTCCCGACATGAAGGGCGCTCTATAAATGTAATTTTGTGGTTGTCTACAGTGTGGATGTTGTTGTATACCCGATAACCATTTGCCACTTTGTTATTTGTAACTTAGGTACTCAAAGGAGGTGATGGATAAAGTGCTGGAAATGGGGGAGGACATCAAAGTTAAAGATGCTCCGAGCCACACATTGAGAGGCGACATAGTTGCTAACAAGTTGAAGAAATCAGAGCTTGCAACCAGCAAAGGTCAGCAGATTAACTGTATGCTTTGTACAGAGCTGCCAACCAGTACTATTTTGCCGTATTTAGTGCAGTAAATTGAAGTAAATACGGCAGTACAATTTTTCTTGGTAAAATACGTTTTTTGGAAAATCCTAATATGTTCCATGCTCTGTCTGTCTGTCTCTCCTTCTCTCTGTCTCTCTCTTTCTCAGTCTCTCTCTCTCTGTCTCCCCTTGTGTCTCTCTCTCTCTGTGTGTCTCTTTCCCTCTCTGTGTCTCTGTCCCAGTCTCTCTCTCTCTCAGTGTCTCTTTCCCTCTCTCTGTTTTGAGTCTCTCGCTGTCACAATCTCACTGACAGTCTCTCTCTGTCTGAGTCTCTTTCTCTTTAACTCTCTCTCCCTGCCTTCAATTGCAGTTCTACCTACCTTCTGCCGTCGCAAAAAAGATCATTTTCGTCGCTGGTACACCGGAAATGTTACCGTTGGGCTAAGCGCAAGGCATTACTGGGAACGATTTTTTTCATATACGGAAACCTCCCTCCCAGGGAAAATACTTTTTCTTACTGCAAAATACTGTTTTTAGCTTTCAGGGGTACTTTGTTTTGTTAAAAAAGGTTGGCAGCTCTGTTTATAGGCTGTTTGCGATCTTTCTTAGCTATTTCAGTTCATTACCGTATATCTCCGCGTATAAGGCGCACTTTTTTTCAGGTCGGAAGATCTCGAAAGTAGGGGGTGCGCCCTATACGCAGGTACAAGCAATTTTGAGCCTCGGAGATACAGTAAACAGGAGGGGCGGCCGGCGCACTGTCAGCCAGGGTTTGGTCAGTGTCCAGCGGGGGTTGGGAGGAGCGGGTGACGGGGCTTCGGCCTCAGCCGCCCGGGCAGCAGCAGCGGACTTCAGTGCTGTGCTTACCTTCTGCCGAACCCAGTCTGCCTGTGTCCCTCCCTGCCGCTCTCTCTCCCTGCCTGCCTCCCTCCCTCCCTCCCTGCCTCTCCCTCCCCCCCTGCCTCTCCCTCCCCCCCTGCCTGCGTGCCTGCCTGCCTCTCTCTCTCCCGGGCTGCCGGCCTGCCTCTCTCCCTCTCTCTCTCCCGGGCTGCCGGCCTGCCTCTCTCCCTCTCTCTCTCCCGGGCTGCCGGCCTGCCTCTCTCCCTCTCTCTCTCCCAGGCTGCCGGCCTGCCTCTCTCCCTCTCTCTCTCCCGGGCTGCCGGCCTGCCGCTCTCCCTCCCTCCCTGCCTGCCTCTCTCCCTCTCTCTCTCCCAGGCTGCCGGTCTCCCTCTCTCTCTCCCGGGCTGCCGGCCTGCCTCTCTCCGTCTCTCGCTGCCGGCCTGCCGCTCTCCCTCTCTCTCTCCCTCCCTGGCCGCCTGCCTGCCTGCCTCTCTCTCTCCCTACCTACCTGTCTCTCCTCCCTTCTGCCAGCAATATCATTGAAAATGCTTCCGTTTTTTTTCACCAAGAAAAGGTCAAAAACGGGGGGTGCGCCTTATACGCGGGTGCGCCTTATACGCGGAGATATACGGTAATTACATTTTATTCACTAGTGGTAGAGCAGCATCTATCAAGTATACAGTTGTTGCCCATTTTTGTGGTTAAATTCTGACGAATAATTTATTTCTTATTTGCACAGTTTCTATATACAGTAAAAGCTTGTTTATCCAGCACCCTCGGTACCTGACCGGTGCTGGTTGATTAAATATGCCGGATATTTGAGCGGCAAGTTGCCGAAAATCCTACACAAAAAATTAACTTATTTTAAAACATACCATATTAATAATAGACTAAATAATAACAGAATATTGTATGAATACTTACCAATAAAGCATTCCAGCACACTCAGTGTGCGCAAACTGAGCACACTCACAAGTGTCCCGGTATGAGATCCATTTGCTGGAATGGTGAATTGTATCGGGAGATACCGGTTGGGGGTTGAGCATTCCGTTTCGTTGGGTGCCGGATAAACAAGGTTTTACTGTACAGGTAAGCCCCGATTTAGGACGCTTCTATTTACATTGTTTTGATTGAACGAACATAATTTTTTTTACACCTTTTTATCGATATAGGACACTAGGTTTTGTTTTAACGACCAAAATTATCTTTTTTGCGCATGTGCAGTACATATTGTTTATTGCAGTCGTATTTGGCGCGTCTTTTTTGTCCATACGCACAGTACACAGCACAGTGTATTCGCGGGTAGATCGCGCTCGCACCTGATGTAGTGTATCCAAGCGTTTGAACTGGCCAATAGCACGTCATTGTTTAAAAGCAGCTGATTTTGAAGCAACACCACGTCAGTATTACAGTAATTTCCAAACATTCCCGAGCAACTTCGAGTGATTTACAGCCTCTACCGCATTTCTACCATGTTGGAAAAGAGAGCCATATGTGAAATGAACGGCAGTAATACCGCTAGCGGCAAGAGACCGCGCAAAGTCATCACTTTAAATACTAAATTGGAGGTGATAAAGCGCATTGAGTCTGGCGAAAAAAGTACAGACGTCGGGAGGGCTTTAGGGCTAGCTAGATCGACGGTGGCTACTATAAAACAAAATAAGGACAATATACTGGCAAATTCAAGGTGTGTTAACAGCTGCAGGTGCAAGCAGATTACAATACTGTACAGTTACCCCAAGTACCCCTTCTTGCCTGTGTGTGTTATTTTGTGTGTTATTTAGTGGGTTTAAGGTCCGAAAGTTTTGTGAAATGAACGCATCTTGGATTATATAATGGGACCGCATGGGAAACTGCGTTTTAATTTAGGACGTTTCGATCTGAGTACCGTTTTTCATGAACGCAACCCCGTCCTAAATTGAAGTTTACCTGTATTTGTTTCAGATATTCCTGTTGCTAATGCAAAAGATGAGCAGGTTGCCAATAAGGTGAAGAAAAGGGAGCTTCCCAACAGCAAAGGTTAGCAGATCAGCTATATACAATAAAAGCCAGTTTATCCGGTACCTCGGGACCTGGCCAATGCCGATTAAAGTGCTTGCCGGATATTTGGCCAAAAACACAAAATAATAAATATAGATTTTTTTAAGTAATACATTGTGCCGGATAAATTCTGGTTAATCGAATGTAGATTTTTTTGGGGAGGTGCCAGTTATACAGAAGTTATGGTTGATCGTATCACGGATAAATGGACTTTTACTGTAAAACAATATTTTACATCCTTTCATGTTAGGAGTACATTTCAAAATGCTTCACTGCTGATTCGAAGATCGAGTTGTGTCTGTGTGTGTGTGTGTGTGCGTGTGCGCGCGCGGTGGTTGGGGGAATGGCTAAGAAGGGTGAGGAGGGAGGAAAGGTGACTAAAAGCAAGGTTGAAAAGATAGATATTGAAGTGGGCTTTAAAGGTGGGAATAAAGGGAGTAGTTCCAGTGGGCAGAGGCCGAATGGCTAAGAATTTGCAAATTCATTATGGGGCAGATTGTGTGAGAGACATGAAACGGGCCAACAACAACAACAACTTCGATTTATATAGTGCCCTCCACGCCGGACGGCGTCTCAGAGCGCTTCACAATAGGGGATCCTGGGACCGAGCCAGGGGTAGAAAGGTGACCAAAGGCACGGTCGAAGGGAAAGATCTTTAGCTGAGACCCGAAACTGAAGAGAGGGGGCGAGGCGAATGGAGTTAGGAAGGGAGTTCCACAGCCTCGGGGCGTAGTGGCTGAAGGCACAGCCGCCAATGGTGGAGCGGAGGATTCGGGGGTCGAGGAGGCCAGACCCGGTGGAGCGAAGGAAACAGGAGCTGGTTTGAGGGGAGAGGAGGTTGGAGAGGTAGGGGGGTGCAGAAAACTGGAGAGATTTGAAAACAAGGGTGAGGATCTTGAAGTCAATCTTCTCGGGGACAGGGAGCCAGTGAAGTCTGGCAAGGGCTGGGGTAATGGGGGAGCGAAGTTGGTGTGGGTGAGAATGTGGGCGGCAGAGTTTTGAATGAGTTGGATTTTGGGCCAGTGAGTTGGGCCAGTGTTATCTGAGTAAAGGGAATGGCCAGGGCAGTAAGCAGGTTGCTGAAGTAGGATGGGTCAGGACAAGAATTCAAAACTATACTTGGTTGCCGAGTTTTGAATGCCATGTAAAATTTAACACAGATTAATGAATTGTAAAAATATCATAAAACCACTGATAGCTGCCTTAACGTGTGTATCATTTTAGTATTTTGAGGAGAAATAAAATTATAAATATAGAAACATTTAAAATTGGTCATTCACATGGTGCTGTACAAATTAGCCTGTATGTCACCCACAAAACATGTTCACTGCATTTTACCGTATGAGCAATGCTTTTGGGAAATCTTTCCTTGACGTGAAAAGCACTATACCAAATGTAAGGCTTATCATTATTATTATAAATATAGAGCTCATCTGGCACTCAATGCCTCTTATATTGTCACCAGTGCTTTGAAATGTTTCAGATGCAATAAGTGAATCTTATTAAACAATCCTGTTAAATAGGAAGTAGCTTCACACTGAAATATATTCTATAATGTAGACTCCATACACCACTGTTTGTTTCAACAGAAGGGATAGGAGAACAACCTTGTCCAAAGAAACAACTAGTCAAGGAAGATGCACCTGGAGGATTTGTTTTGACCTCTGAAGGCACTGGAAATGGTGGCCAGGATTTTTGCCTGAACAGAATCCCAGGACTGGATGATTTTTCCACCAGTGGATCATCAGATGCTTCGCCAAAGCCCCAAGAGGATGCCCAGGTTGCTTCAGCACCGACTGCGAACTCAAACCAAACAGAGACCCCAAAAGGGAGTGATGGGAAACTAATCGTCACTCAAGAGTCAGATCCCATCTGTCATCAGCAGGCTGTGCCAAGTCAGCCTGTGCTTTCAGCACAGACCATGGCTGGTCCATCTGGAGAAGCCAAGTACAAAGTTCAACCAAATATTCAAGATGGTAGCAGATCTGTGGAGAGTTCCCAAAAAGTTGTTCCATCTTCTGCCCCACAAAAGCCTGTTCAGACTCCTCCTATCGCACAAAAATCTGCTACCACTGTTATCCCACAAAAATCTGTTCAGACTTCAGCCCCACACAAACCTGTTCCGACTTCCATCCCACAAAAACCTGTACAGACTGCACCTAGCTCACAAAAACCTGTTATTATCCCACAAAAACCGGTTCCCACCATTATCCAACAAAAACCTGTTATCTCACAAAAGCCTGTTCCCACTATTATCCCACAGAAACCTATTCCCAACATTATCCCACAAAAATCTGTTCCCACTATTATCCCACAGAAACTTATTCCCAACATTATCCCACAAAAATTTGTTCCCACTATTATCCCACAGAAACCTATTCCCAACATTATCCCACAAAAATCTGTTCCCACTATTATCCCACAGAAACCTATTCCCCAAATTATGCCACAAAAACCTGTTCCTACAATTATCCCACGAAAACCTGTTACCAGTATCATCCCACAAAAACCTGTTTCAACAACTATCCCACTCAAATCTATTCATAATCCTCTCCTGCAAAAACGTGTACAGACTCCCATCCCCAAAAAAGCTGTTCAGGCTTCTGTCCCGCTAAGAGACGTTCAGGCTTCAGTCCCACAAAGATCTGCTCAGGTGTCTATCCCACAGAGAGCGGTCCAGACTCCCACCTCACAAAGCTGCAAAACTTCTTTAACTGTTAATGTAACTGCTGAAGTTATGAAAGAAAAGCAAACATTCTACAATAAACTCTACAAGGCTATAGCGTGGAAACTTGTCTCAGCTGGTGGTTTTAGTAATGACATTAAACACTTGGAGATGTTGAACAACTGCATTAAAGCAGCGAAGAATACCCTGGATTCTGTGTATGTTCCTTTGAAAGACATATCTGAACTGCACCTGCCACAAAGCTCTGCTCGTGAAGGAATTGTTTGTGAACTCAGGTGTAAGTCTGTTTATTTGGCTACAGGCTATGGAAAATGTAAAGTGAGTGCCACAGAAATGGCTGCCAAGGAAGCTATTAAGTTGTTCTTGAAACACAAAGTTACAGTAAAGATATGTAAAAGAAGATTTAAAGGAAATGAAATCGAAGACTTAGTACTTTTATGTGAAGACTTGCCTCGGTTAAATCTTGCTCCTGCATTAATAAATCCCCTAGAGCCCTGTGCAAGGTAAATAAAAACAACCTCGTTAATGTTTTTGATGAAGAAAATAGAACACTTTAAAAAAAATGCACTTGTAAGAACACAGTAAATGGATAATTGTGGAGTTATTTTGAGTGTAAGTATTTTACAGCTATTGTCTCAAAGGTGAGATAGAAATAACTTCCTATAGCTTCTGTTTTTTCAAAAAAGTTAAAACTTTTTTGGATATTTGGACGAAGTTTAATATGAAAATGAACTTGTGGTCTTTTCCAAAACAAGTACCAGTTCAAATACGGCACCAAACATCTTCTGGTAGTCATTTGAATTACAATATTATTTTGAAGAAGCTGAATGTTAATTTATTATATTTCCAAACAATTCATATACAGAATGTTTTTTCTCTTTCCTAATTGAAATTAGTTTGTGCAGCCTAAACCTGTAATCTGTGATGTGTGACCTCACAACCTGTGAGAAAATTGTTCAAAGTTAGCATTCAAACTTGGGATTTAGGGATAGGATAGAAAATGAAGAGGAATAAAATCACAATTTTCGGTAAAGGTGTGATTCAGAGATTTATTATAAGGCACATTGTTGAGTAAGAGGGAGTTTTATTTTTCAACTTGTTGTCCTACACCTGGGTGTTTGGTTTCTCTAAAACTGGAAGGGCATTCCATAACTCATCACTGACATTCTTCACTTTGAACTCAAACATTTAACTCTCTTCCCCGCCACCCGAAAGGAATTCATGATGTATTTTACCTTGATGTATTTGAATCTGTCTTCCTTTAGTTAAGTAAGAATGACAGAACTGATGGGAGTCCATTTCATCTGTCCCGTGTTTGCTTGCTCGGCCTATTCCCTCAAGGTGGTAAGGTATTAGTAACTTCTCATCTGTTAATCTTTCATTTGCATTCCTGTTTTAAAACAGAATTGACTGTGCTGTCAGTTTGATATTAGCTGTGCCAAAATAAAGCTCCTTTAACATCCTCCACCATGCTTTCACTTTAAAGATCCTTTAACACCCTCGCTCGTGCTTTCATTTTAATATTTCATTTTTCCTTCTGGTGTCTATTGATTTTCTATTGTGTTCAATGTATTAACATCCTGGTTATAAATTAATTCCATTTGAATTCTAAGCAAACTCTTCAGGCCCTGAACCAAGATGTCCTGCAGGATATTTGACATCAGGTAAACATCTAATCTCTTAATGATGTATTTGGCAGCATCCAGACGAGCTATTTTGACTTACAATATCAGAATATGTGAACAAGGCTACCATTGGAATATTACACAACAAGGAACTTACTGTCCTTTGGATGAGACGTTAAATTGAGTTCCCATCTCCCTGTTCAGGTGGATGTTAAAGGTCCAATGGCACTATTCAAAAAGAGAACGGAGCTTCTCTCAGTGGCCTGGCCAACTACTTATCAAATAAAATCGGTCACACATTCCATGTTGGACCTTACTGCCACATTTTGCCCACAAAATACATAGTCAGTCCACTTTACAGTATATCCTCTGAAGCGCATGTCTCAACGACATAATAAAGCGCTATTATCAAATGCAAGAATTATTACAAGTGCTCACATTGAAAATCAACAATTGAGCTTAAATAAGGAGGAATTTTAGAGGTATTGACACCATGTTTTAGTTGGGCAATCTGATGAAATCTTGGCTGTTGAATTGATTAGCTAAGTCTGTTAGTTCCTTATTTAGAAACTAAAGCAAAGCTCCAGAATTTCACCCTGCAATTTATATGTGATTCCAGTGGGGATAATGTACATCTTTTGGTTTTGATTCTGCACATTTCTGCTTGTAAGTTAAATCCAAGGTGCGCAGGTAGCCTATATTATATTAACAAATTGAGGCAATATATTTCATGAAATATTTCCATTGTTGGCTAATTAGTTACACTGAAAATATGTGTTTCGGTTCCTTTTTTAAGAACTGTTATCGATTCTAATTGTTTGTGATGCACCTGCCCCCTTTCCTCAGGTTTATGTACAGTCTTACCAAATCATCATTTAGAAATTGGAGATGGGAGTTTGATTTCTGCATTTAAGTGAATTGTGATTTAACTGCAAATTAATATAATCTGTGTGATAGTGTTCTGGTTGTATATGTTTGATGGAATCCTGGTAAGTTTATGACTAATTTACTAGAAGGATATTCTAGTGACAAGATTCAATAGACAACAAATACACGTATTAAATGAGTCAATTTTACAATGTTGGCTCAAGAAATGTTGTGCCTTCCATCAGATATCATATTTTTAAAAGGCTACCTATAGCAAAATTGTTCAGGAATTGTAAGTGGTTAGGGATTAATGTTTTGAATGCCTACTGAATAATGACTAATTTGAAATGGTAACAAAAATATACAGTACACAGAAAAATAGTGCATAACTTAATTTGTTTTTATTTCTTTGCGGTGAGGAAACGGCAGAAATGGTAATGATAAACTTTTCAGTAGATGTTGTTGAAATGGTGGAAGATTATATTTGTTACCTGTACAGTGAAATTGAAAATAAATTCAAACCGATTTAATCTAATTTCTGAACATCTGAATGCGATGAATATTCAGACCGTCTTTGTTTTTAGGTGTACTGCAATGAGTAACTTCGTATTTTGCATTTGCATTACATGACTCATTTTTCTCTTCTAATACACATACTGGGTTAAGGTTCCATAACTGTCACTCTGGTATTGCATCTAAATGGCTATTCATGTATAAGTCAAGATAGTGAGGGACAACAGAGTATCGGTAGCAGAACGTTTAGTAAGAATACCTATAACGTCTAAAATTCCCTCCCGTCCCTCATCGGTCTTTCTTTCTGAATTTTTCCCCCTCTGATTCCTGCAAGTTGTGTTTCATCTACGCACGTTCACTCTTATACACTCAGTCACACTCTTTACACATCTGTCTCTTCCCTATACCTTGTGTTTGACATGCATTTCTGTCTTGTAGCTTCTATATGCGTAGAATTTTAAAAAACCATTTTGAAATACTTGATCAGTCATTTTAGTGTGTAAACTTTTAAACTTAAACTTTTAAACATCATCATCTTATTAAACTCACTATGACTTACTCATTCAACAAACAAATTCTGATCTCTCAATTTATAACTTAAAAAATGACCTGTGAAACCCAATCGGAGAAAAAAATCCCGAACTTAGCCTCAGTTACCGTTAACTTACTCATGATATACTTCCCTCAAGCATGCCTTATACAAAGCAAATTATCAGCCACAGAATTCAAAAATTATACTGTGTGTCATAGTTTCCAAATCACTAGTTTTAACAAGAAAGTAGTTTAAATTAAACATAAAAGGCACTAGATAAATGTAAATTTGTTGGTGTTCACTGACTGCTCCTTTTGTTGCTTGCAAAAATAACAATAAAATGACACTTGTAAAGCGCCTTTCACATTGGGAGGACATCCCAAGGCGCTGGACAGTCAATGTTTCAGACGTGAGCTGGGGCCGGGATCGGGGAGGGAGGAGGAAAAGGAGGGGATTGGGGGTGACTGATGGGACCGTCGAACAGGTGGGTTTTGAGACAGGACTTTAGAAGGCTTAGTAACACAAAGAATCCTAGAAAAAGAAATTATAGCCTATCCTATGCTGGAGCTAACAACTCCATTCCCAATGCCCTGTATCCTTTATATTGTTTATTTAATTCTCTTGTGTTTGCCTACAAAATCAGGTATTGGTTTCATGTCTCAGCTAATGGATCACATCAAGCATTTTTGTTCTCAGGTTCTATCACAGGGTCAACACATAGCTGTTTGTGGAGCATTTCTACATACAACTATCCCGCACCCGCCTCCGTGACCACATAACTCCCACCCTCGCCCGTCTCCACTGGCTCCCCATCCTCCAGAGGATCGAATTTAAGATCCTCGTCCTCACCTACAAGGCCTTACACGGCCTTGCCCCATCCTACCTAACCGATCTACTCTCCCCCTACACGCCCACCCGGACCCTGCATTCAACAGGACTTGGCCTGCTCCAAGCCCCCCGCCCGAACCGCCCCACCATCGGAGGCCGGGCCTTCAGTTTCTCCGCTCCCACCTTATGGAATGCCATCCCTCAATCCCTCCGTTTCGCCTCTTCCCTTTCCTCTTTCAAGGCCGATTTGAAGACTTTCCTCTTCGATCGTGCCTTTTGTTCCACCCCGAACTCTTTTACCTCCCCTTCGTGTTTCACCCCTTCCCAAACACTCCCCTCCCAGCTCGGGTCACACGCCTCTTGTTCAGCGCCTTGGGACATCCTCCCGACGTGAAAGGCGCTCTATAAATGTCAATTGTTGTTGTTCATTGTTTGCCTAGAAGCGAAGTCACTCTTCAATAATTACACGTGAAGAGCTTTTTTTTTCGAATGCAAAGATTACTTGTGGTTGGCGTGTAATTAAAATCATGGAGCTCAAAAGAGAAGGATTTGTACAAATGCTGGAAGAGCTCTCTTTAGTATCAAAGTAATCTTCAAATCTCTTTACGTCATTTCAATATCAAGTGCTAACTTACAAGTCAGCAAGTTGGAATACGTGACTTTCAAAATCTTTATTTTTAAAAACCTAAAAATGAACTAAATGTGTCCCAAATGAATGTTGAAAATGAAACTTGGCAGCAGTTGGGGTTCTTTCGTAGAAATGCAAATGAACAAAGTCTGATCAAGCCAACAACTGTACACTTAAAAAAAAAAAAATTATTGTAGGATTTTTTAGAGGCAATTTCCCCACTATCCTGAAGATGATAACTTGCTGGGATGCAATTTCTGGCAATGACAACCACTTATCATGTCTGAGCACAGAGCATTTCAACTATGGGTGTAGTGGGCATGGCATCTCCTCCAGGTGCAGTTTTCAGTAGATACAGGATGTTCTTCAGAAATGCTAAGTCTGACTTATTTTAGGAATATCCCTACCTTAACGGACAAGCAGTAAACATCTTGCCAGTCAAAGCTCACAATGACAAGGCTGTTTTAGTTGGTTAAACTGTTTGGGTGAGGGGTGGGGGATGATGGGATTGTGGAGTGAGAGGGATAGAGGGATTAGGAATTCAATAATGAAGGAAGAGGGCGGAGGATACAATCAGGAGAGACTATAGATGACCAACTGTTCTCCAAACCAATGCAGAAATAAAACTTTGATTGCAGTGGGAGTTCTTCAGTTGGAAATGCAAATGAACAATGCCTGTTTAAGCCAAGAATTGTATACTTTTGGAACACTTTTTACAATTAGTATTTTAAATGGTTATTTTTATTCTCATATAGGTTAAACTCCAGCTCACACACACTTTCAAGTTCCCACGGGTTGACTCCTGCCAACTCTGTTTAATATTCTCTCGAATTAAGTAAGCAGAGAGTGCGCCCCTCTAGACAGGGAGAGAGTATGTATTCCATCTGTAAAATAAAAGCCTCAAAGCGCATTACAAAACACAATGTAATAAGAACAAATTACAGCCTTTAACAACAACAATTAGCACCCACTCATGCAATGTAGCATCTTTGAGTTCTTAAGGATATCCCACGGTAGGCATGTTTTATTGCAGGGCAACTCATGAGATATTCAAGTAGGATGTGTGTGTTTGGACAGTGATCCAAAGGGAATCCAGTACACCTGTATCTTATCACTTCTCATCTTTGTCTTGTCCATGCTCAGCCTTGTAGCCCAGTATTTCCATTTCCTAGTTAGGAGGTTGTCAGTAAAAGCTCCATAAGAAGACTTGTTGGAGGTCAAGGAGATGTTCCGCATTGTAAGAAGTGATATTCTTCAGATTAGACGTCCAACGTCTGCCCGTTGACGTGGACGTGAAAAAACCTGTGCGACTATTTGAGAAGAGCTTCTCCTGCACTTCACAGTGAAATCCCATGAAGAATTTTGCGACGTTTTGACAACCGCAAGAAAATTACATTTGTATCCTGCCCTTCACGTCAGGAGGAGCCGCGCCAAGGTGCTGGACAGTCAGTGTTTCAGACCTGAGCTGGGGTCGGGGACAGGGAGGGCGGAGGGGATTTGGGGGGGGGGGGGTGGCTAGTGACCCATGGGACCGTCGAAGAGGAGGGTGTTGAGGCGGGACTTGAAGGAGGCCAGGGAGGGGAGGGGGTGAGGCGGAGGACTGCGGGATGGAGGTCCAGAGGTTGGACTCCCGGCTCCCAATCAAAAAACTAAACCAAATCTAAACAGTCAGGACCGTGTCCCTGTCAGTTTCAGGGACTGACGTGAATCTGACCATTTAAGGGCATCCTAATTTGCATTTTTTTTGCGCGCGCCATGAAACCTTCGCAAGTATTTATTTTTAAAGCCTTTATCTGGACCAGTCAGCCGCCCGACACTATCAAGTGTGAGGCGTCCCCCTGCGCGTTCACTTTTAAAGCAACTTCTCAATATCCAAAAACGGGAGTTTAAGTTCCCTTTGCCACCCGCCCCCCCCCCACGACCAGGCCCAGCCTCACCGTAACCGTGAGGTGGTCCTGTCTCTGCGGGTATTTAAGGCAGCCGAGGTGGCCACTCTAGTGAGGCGCTCTGAAGACCTGTTCACTAGGCTACCGACTGAGGACTTGGTTTCTCTCCCTCCCTTGTGTGCCTAGGGGAAAGTCCCCGGACCCCAGAGCAGCGAGTGCTCCCGCCTCAGCGGCGGTACAGCCCCCACGTCTCCGCTGCTCACCTTGTTCGCCAAGACGCCTTTGGGCCGAGCGTGTGAGCGCTGACAGGGGGGCTCCGTCACAGCTGGTAGTTACGCAGGTAGTGTGGCTTCCCTTCCCTCGTGGAGAGAGCGCACCAACAGCACGGGGCTCATTCTCAGGGCGCTGCCTTTTTTTTAAAAAAAGTGCAGTGTTTATCAAATGCAAGTATTATTTCAAAGCGCTCTGAGGCGCCGCCCGGCGTGGAGGGCGCTCTGTAAATCGAAGTTGTTGTATTTCCCACTAGGCCCCTCCTCCTCCGCTTCCTAACCGCCAGTGGACGGTCACTATGGCAACCAACCGCTTTTTAGGGCTGTAAAGAAACCCAGACTCGCGCTCTCCACACCCCCCCCCCCCCCCCCCCTCTCGCTGGGTCACGTGGTGCCAGGCGCGGGCCAGTCAGTTTGTAAGTGACGGCGGTTTGTTAGGGCCTGACTGACCTCCTCAGGGCAGCCGCCGCCTCCCCTCCCTTCCCCTCCCCCCCCCTCACCTCCCACTCCCCCCCCCCCCCTCACCTCCCACTCCTCACCGCCCTGACCTGACCCCGGGCACACAGCCACAGCCCCCGCCATGTTACCTCACTGCCCGGCTGTCGAGAAGCCCCTCACGGCCCGCTACGTGTCTCACTACCTGGAGAGTGTCGAGGCGCTGCCCCTCGACCTGCAGCGCGGAGTGTCCCGGCTCCGGGAGATAGACACCCGCTACCAGGGTAAGGTCCAGTCGAGGGGGGTGGCAGCCAGGCCGTGGTGGGTGGGTGGGCACAGGCCCGGGGGTGGGGGAGTTGGGATAAGGACACGGAGTAGGTGGGGTGTGGGGAGTTGGGATAAGGACACGGAGTAGTTGGGGGGGGGGGGGGGGGGGGGGTAGGGCTGTGAGAGCCCGAGGTGGTGAAAGCAAGTTGTTGTTGTTGTCGTCGTTGCTGAAGTGGCGGCGGAATGGCGGGTTCGAGCCATCCCTCCCTCTGTGACCCAGCTCCCCAGCCCAGCGGGGTCCGCAGTAGCCCGGGGCACGGCTAACGGCAGCCCAGCCTGGCTCACCATCACTGGGTGTTAACCCTGCCAGCCAAAGCCCTCACGTGTAGGTAGGGTGGTCCCAGCTGGATCAGCCGGCCGGCAGCGTCAATGGCAACGATGCCGTTGTGGCTGTGTTGACTCCGGCGTTACCCGAACACACATTCTGGGATCTGCACCTAAGGCTTTCTGGAGTTGGTGAAACAGGATGCGTCTCTCCGGCAATCTGCCGGTGGGGGGGGGATACGTGGAATTCTCGGTTTGGTTTGGAACCTCATAGGTATGATAATGGCTCCCAAGCTATACTGTAACTTGAACATTGAAGTTAAATTCAATAATGGAGTAACCCCCCCCCCAGCTTACTGGAGTCTGTGAATCTGGAATTGAAACCTGACCAGACCAGATCTGAAACCCCCAAATTTTAAATATTTCTGTTAAGCCCAAATTTCCACAGGCCCGAGTAGAAAATCTGACTCCAAACTGTCCTGGTGTATTGGTGTACTCCATCCAAGTGGTGTGCACTCGGAGTGAAGGGCACTATATCAGTGTAAGTTGTTGTTTTAAGAGCTGGTCAGATAGAATTATTATTTTTCTTAGTTGCAGGATAATGTAATTTTAAAAACTACAATATTGAACATACACTATGATTCTTGCTGTGTCTATTGTATGTTTATATATCTTCTCTCCTTTTCAGAAATCTTAAAAGAGGTTGATAATGCCTTTGAAAATTATAAAAAGGAAACCGATACAAGTCAACGGAAACAGTTGTTGAATAATCTACAACAAGCATTGATCAATAGCCAAGAGCTAGGAGATGAGAAAATTCAAATAGTTACACAAATGATGGATCAGGTGGAAAATCGTGCGAGGCAGATGGAAAGTCACTCTGAATGTTTTGAGGACCTACTTGAACCAGAGAAGCTCAAAGCAGAGCTGCCCCAATTGGAAAGATCTTCCAAACGGTCACGTAGACTGAGAAACGGGGATAACCGTGACTTGTGCCAAATCAATAATGACACTGAAGAGGGAGAGGACCAGCCAAAGGAGAAGAAATCCAAATCTGCCAAAAAGAAGAAACGTTCAAAAGGTAGACAAGAGAGAGAAATCTCCCCTGTTGACTTTCTGATAGATCCTGACGAACCTACTTACTGCCTCTGTAACCAAGTGTCTTATGGTGAAATGATTGGCTGCGACAATGAAGAGTGTCCGCTTGAGTGGTATCATTTTTCTTGTGTAGGACTAACATATAAACCAAAAGGAAACTGGTATTGTCCAAAATGTAGAGGTGATAATGAAAAAACCATGGACAAATGCCTAGAAAAATCCAAAAAGGATAGAAGATCAAGATAGTGATTAGTTTTTGAAAATAAATTGGATACCATGTATAATTTTTTTAAATTCAGTGTTGGGCTGCAACATATATAAAGCTATGCAATGACATTTTGTCTATAGTTTTAGCAATAATTCAGCAAAATATTAATATAAAGTGATTTATGCATTAAAATGCAGTGCTGGTGTGTTTATTGAAAATAAGAAACATATATATTTCAAATAGTTTATCTAAACCAGATTTGATTAGTGATAAAGTATTAACCTAACAAACTATAATACATTATGTAGAAAAATTGTAATGCTCAGTGTCACCAGCATCACGTTTTGGCTAGGAGGGACAATAATTTATTGCAATTAATTCTGTGCTTGTTATATATAATAATAATAATATGGATCCTTGTTGCTTTACGCTGTGGTACATTCCATAATGTACCATAGTGTAACTGTCTGATAATAGTGCTTTCAGTAGAACCACAATATTTGTAATATTTTTACAATTCAGTTGCCTAACTTTGTAATATTTGAATAAACCAGTTAGACAGGAAATTGCATCTTTATTATGAAATGATAATAATTCTTACATTTGATAAAGCGCTTTTCAAGTCTTCTGAACATCTCAAAGCGCTTCAAAGAATATACTGTAAAGTGAATTGACTGTATATTTTGTGGGTGAAAAGGGCAGCTAATTGCACATAGCAGTAACCCACAAACAGCTGTGGACTGAAATGACCAATTATTGTGTTTTGTTTTGAGGGATTATTATCTGGCATGTGGAGTAAGGAAACTTGCCCAACGTTTCGGCCTGCCTGGAACTAAACCCAGGTCTCTTGCTTACAAGGAAAGCGCTCTAACCACTGAGCTAGTGATGTTTCTGCAAAGATAAAAAATTGCTTTCAACAAAGCTGTTTGCTCATAATTCAATATGTAATAACAATTATTTTGGTTATGGATCTAAAACAATTTTGATCAGTGGATGCATGACGGAAATGCTGGCAGCTTACACATTAGAACCTAAAACAATCAATTCTGTAGCGTCACTGTTACTGACATGATTTTGATAGGGCCAACAATAGGTAACCACTATATTAATGCGAAAAGTCCAAATTATGTTCTCAAGTGCAATATGTATAAAGAATGACATCTGACTATGAATGACCTTCTCTTGTGATATAATCAAAACATTGTTTGAATTAGCCATGGTGTAAATTTCCAGCTTGTTCTCCAGTAGGGTGCTGACGTGAGCAATGCTATACAATCTGCTATGTAATTTTGTTGTTGTTCTAAAGTCCCTCACCTGGAACTAAACCTTGTTTTTTAAAAAACAATCCAGCAATTCAACATAACTAAAAATTTAGCCCAATGAAATATGCCCTTACGGGCCTAGATTCCAAGGTCAATCTTCCACTTAATTGAGTTTCCAATTGGCTCCTGCTGCAGGGAAACTGATCCTGAAGCTGCCGCCTTCCTAAACTACCGAGAATATCCGGAGAGACCTTGTGCTGCTTTTGGGACATTCTGTCCAGGTCAAAGTCTCCCAACTGATTTCAGTGAAATGGGAAACAAGTCATTTTTGTTTGAGCGGCTGTGTGTCTAATTACACGTGCAAATTTGATAATGGTACAGTACCATGTTTAAGAGCATGTCTAGTTTGAAGGGCAGAATATTGCCAAATTGCAATTTAAACAGGGATTAGATTGAGTTGAACATAAAAAAAAGCAATTGTGTGTGTCTGAAGCTTCTTAATATTAAAGAACAAGGCAACAATTTTTCAGTCATTCAGTTTGAGCTACAGTTTTATACTACAGTATATATTTTTAATAAATATCCAATTTTTGTGACTACTTAATGACTTGCTCCATTTCAGTGTAGCAGTCAGTCATTCGAAGAATGGACATTAAACATGTGTTTGCTTAGGAATTACCCTGTACTTTTAAATTGGAATTGTCCTCATCCTCACTGCTGCCTGTTTCTCCAAATAAGTTCTCTTTTGAACTCAATTTCACCGTGTCCTTGGACATCAACTTGAGTACAATGAGGGCAGCGTTGTCACTCATGCCAAGAAGAATATGGTTACTTTCGAAGGCCAAGGACATGCACCGGATCACACTGTCAGGAGTGAAAATTGACTGGACCGTTCCGTTTTCCAAATCCCATAGACTCACCTCGTCTGAGAAGAAAACGAAAGAAGGAAATAATAAATATTAAAATACTTTCATGTGTTAAGAAAACTACAATTTCACTCTTTTTCCTTCCAAATCCTGGGTGCTCAATCCAATTGTAGCACTTATGGTGAATAAGTCCACACCCTGCCCAATTGAAAGTTTCCCACAATATTACATGTAGATGTGTAAAATGTTATATTAAAATTAAATTTGCATACCTGCCAAAACTACAGCCTTTGTTCCATTATCTGTCAGGTGCACTCTGCTGTTCATATTTAGGTTAAACTTTTCATATCCTGAAATAGTCTTGTGGCTTTTTTTGAATGGATCCCACACTTTTAATCTTTAAGCAAAGCAAACAAGACTCATCTACTCAAAGCCACAGATCATCATTGTAGCGAGCAAATAGGA
The DNA here is from genome assembly GCA_035084275.1 of Hydrolagus colliei. Lineage (NCBI taxonomy): Eukaryota > Metazoa > Chordata > Chondrichthyes > Chimaeriformes > Chimaeridae > Hydrolagus > Hydrolagus colliei. The sequence goes on along the minus strand of CM068742.1, from coordinate 1,737,306 downwards.
ATCCGGAAACAAACTAAAGTACTTGATTGTTAAGGCTGTAAGAAAATCAAGAGCCGTGATTTTGCTACGGAAGCTGCAACTTTTAATAGTTCTCACAACTTTTTAAACGGGACAATGCTGCGAGTAATTTACTACTGCCTTTTGCCTACAAAATGCATAATCAATCGACTTTAAAATATATTATGTGAAGAACTTTGAGACTTCTCAACGACTTGATAAGGTGCTACATCAAATTCAAGGATTATTAGTCTAATGTCAATAGGTGGCACCACAGGACAATCCACTCCCAAACCAAGAGCTACTCAATACTGGATTGCATTTATAATTTACTGTACAAATTTGCTTCCATAATTTTAATTAGGCATTCATTGCTGACAAGTCCAAGTCAATTTTTAAAGTTACTGAATATTTGATTCAATCCATATACTGGGCTCAATTTTCGCTTTGAGAAATGTGCTGTATCAAATCCAAGGATTATTACAAACTAAATAGACAGATGTAGAAGACAAGAATGAATAGATTAATAAGCCTTTCAATGTCGATCACTAATTCCTGTTGAATTACATCTTTAATATTTTATGAATAGTAATAAAGTGTAATTGATTAAAAACAACAATGAAAGCCAACAACAAAAGTGGTTGCACAAGTAAGATCTGGAAACTTGAAATGAAATTGGTGGCCTACACATTTTTACCGATCATCTTCTAATATGATATGACAACAACAACATTTATATAGTTGTTTCACGTTAGGAGGCTGTCTCGAAGCACTTCACACCACTCACTGGAAACTCAATCCTTGGGAGGAATGGGTAAAGTGGCTGAAATACGGTCAAAGATAATAATACAATAGTAATAATAATCTTTGCATTTGATATAGCCTTTCCACATCTAGACATCCCAAAGCGCTTAACAGAATATACTGTAAAGTGAATTAAAATCGAATTGTACATGATCTGCTGAGGGATGGGAAACCAGAGGAGTCGAGCAAGGATAAGGACTAATGGATTTTCAGAGCTTTGTGAGGGAGGGAGACATAGTCTGCAGAGTTCTGGATGGGCTGTAGGAGAAGAGCTGTGTAGGCCATTGGAATAATGTCTGAAGGAAAGGATGAGAGCCAAGTGTTGAATAATCTGTTGACACACACACTACTGTGGAGAATAACTAGTTTAGGAAATTAGCAGAGCTGTCAGAATCCATTTATCAGCAAAAGTGATGCTTTCAGGATAGAGAAAGGATAAAGTGGATAAAACTGGGCAAAATTTTACTTTTGTGGTTTAGCTTACAATAAAATGTCACATAACTGGCTGCTTGATTCTCGCTGCTTTTCTGGTACCTTATCTTTGACTCATACTCAAAGATGTAAACAAATTAAAAACTTATTAACAATTCAGATTTTCCAATATATTTAAGATACAGAACTAGTAGATAGATGCAGGGTAAGTCTTTTCTACCATAACATTGTGCCTCAATCAACAACAACAACTTGCATTCATATAGCACCCTCCACACTGGGTGGTGACTCCAAGCACTTAACAATGGCGGAGCCTGGGGCCGAGCCAGGAGGAGGGGGAAGGTGCCATAGGCGCAGTCGAAGAAGTTTTAAGGCATGTGATATGCATGTGAACACCTAGGTTCCTGACTGGCTTGGTGAGATTGATGCTGCCAGTGCCTGAGGTGTGAAGGCGCCACTGCAAGCCATTCAGGAGGGCCTCATTCTTGTTGACATTCAACTGTGGAAAGTTAGCTTTCATCCAGGACTTAGTGTCTGACGGGTAGAGCAGTGGTCCTGGAATCGAGGGTAGAGGCAGAAAGATGGAGATGGGTGACATCTGCATACATGTGGAAGTTGATCCCTTGTCTGCTGATGATGTAACCAAGGAAGAGCATGTAGATATTGAAAAGTATGGGCCAAGGACAGAGCCCTGGGGGATGCCACAGGTGACAGTGCGGGGACTGGAGGAGAATCCAATAGTGGCGCAAAGTGGAGACGGCGAGAGAGGTAAGACTGTCAAACCAGGCAAGGGCAGGTCCATGAAGATTGAGCCGGGAGGAGAGGTGGTGTAGGAAGATGGACAAAAACTACTTGCATTAATATAGCACTCTTTATATAGATGATGTCTTGAAGCAGTTCACGGTAATAGGGTTAGAAGCCAAGAAAGGGAGGAGGGAGGGATGACCATCGGATGATCAAAGATGTAGGTTTTAAGGTGTGAATTAAACGTAGAGATAGAGAGAGAGTGAGAGAAAGAGAGAGGAAGGCAGCAAGGTCAAGAGATAGAGGCAGGGAGTCCCAGCAGTTAGGAGTGTAATGAAAGCTGGGGCACATGTGGTGAGCAGAGAACAGGGTTGTACAAAATAAAAGATAAAATAAAAGAATCCTTGCATTTGATATAGCACCTTTCACATCTGCAACTGGGTTGTGGGGGTGTCAAGGAGAGAAGGAAGCTAATTTCATGGTGCAAAGTCTTTCTATCATAGAATGTCTCTAGGCTTTCAGTACAGTGTACCTTCCTTATGGTGAAGCATGGCTGTGAGTTGGAGGAAAGCCAATCTGTTGGGATCGGTGTAATTAAAGCTGCTGTCTTTTGTCATGTCTCTGAATCTGTCTGAGGCAGTGAAACAATAGGACTGTCAAGGCATAATAAGAAACAATTGGACTGTCAAAACTTTGCCATCATTACCTGTTTGCTTCCATGACACCGAACACAATTCGATCAGCCCCATCCATGATCGCACTGCAACACACGTTGGGTTCATTTTTTAACCGCTTTGCGACCTGAACATCGAATGTCAAGAAAAAAAATCCTCTTTTAATTTCCAAAGAGGAATAGGAAATGCACGTGCAGTGGCACAGTCTATATGCACAATAAAATCTCACTGAAGATGACTTAATCTTAAATAGCATGTTATTGACGGAAAGTGAACCGACAGTTCAATATTCATCATTCAGTGTGCCACTAAATGATACAGACTAGGAAGGTGACCTGAATTCTGTCCTGTATTGTGATAGTTAGTTGATCTCAGCTGGAACAGTCAGGGGAGTCAACAATTGCTCTGTGTTTCTAGGTTGAGTGGAGGAAAGTGGTAAATGGACAGTAAATTCAAAGTTTACCTGGGGAGTAATCCTTCAACCCTTACACGCCATATCAGCCAAAAATATATTCTAGTTACAATATCAGAACTCTGTAGAACGCTGCCGAATGTTGTATTGCAGTATCTACGTTGATATTACCTTACCAGTGTGCAGGTCCCATAGAGTGACATAACTCATTTTCTGAATTTCATTGTAATTTGAAAGCACTAGATAGCTGCCGCTGTGTGTTAGTGCAGCACAGTGCAAGAAAAGCATTGACTTCCTGTCCTCGAGGGTGTGAGAATGAGACTCGGTGTCCAAGCTGAAGACGGCAAGGTGATGTGCAAAATAGGAGCAGACAATTATCTGAAAGAAAGATTCACAGTTAAGGTCTCCGAGATGCAACCCTACCTTGAGGGCGCTTTACAAGTTACTGTTTTTGTCGTTGTAGTAGTGAAATACCGCTTTCTTCTTTTCTCCTCTGCTAACTCTAGAACTTTCAGCACCTCATAATACTTCAGCCTGATGCTGTTTAAAAAGGACTGAACCACTTAAATGGGTTGTGCCACTTATCAAATACTTTTAATTTATGCTGAGATGTACTCAACCCACAGCATGGTTTCTTTTATAATACATAAATTTGGATTTTGTTCAATCTCTGAATTTCTGATCTGACAATGTCTATCTTTGGTCCGGTGGCATGTGACCACATAAACTTCAAAAGTGGACTGCACGTGAGTTGGACTGCATGTAGGATATCATCTTAATTTAGCCAACAAAAAATGAGAATTTTTTACATTTGGTATAACACCTTATCATGTCTGGCTCCGGCTCACGCTTCCATTAGTCAAGTAGTCCAGCCGGCCAGGGTTTTAGTGTATATTAATAATAATATTACTGTACTTTACCTTTTTTTGAAATCTGGGGTGAAATCATAGAATCATAGAATTTTACGGCACAAAAGGAGGCCATTCGGCCCATCTAGTCTGTGCCGGCTCTTTGAAAAGAGCGATTCAATCCCACTGCCCTACCCGCTCCCCGTAGCCTAATAGACCCGTTCTCCCTAAATAAAGATCTAATTCCCTTTTAAAAGTTGTAAAATATAAACTGGGAGTTTACTGTAATATGTTTCTCACCTTCTCATTCCCACTGAGCAGGTACTGATCGATACTGTTTGTTTTCTCATCAGCGAATTGCTGTAATCTTTCTATTTCTTGTCTCGCATCCTTCTCGTGCCTCCTCTTGCGAGCTGTCTTTGTCTCACTACGCTTTTCCCAGGGCGTGAGATACGCTGAAATGACACAGGTGTTATTATTTTCATAAATAGGAAAACCAAATCAAGCTACCCTGACGTGTGAGCAACACGATACTCCCTGCATAGCTACCTGTCAGGTCTGGTGTTTGGGACCCAGGGATACCTGGTATTCAACCTTAGCAGTCCCAGGTCTACTGGGTGATTCTTCACCCCACTTATATAGTCATGTCACACCAAAAGGAAGGGAACAACAAGCATAATTTGCTAGCTGGGCAAGCATCGGCACTGGCAACACTCGTCTGCCAAAGCCAGAGGATTTCTCAGCCTTCTCCTCACCTCATTCAAACTAAAGAGAGAGATGTGTGTCATAAAGCATGGTAGAAATGTTGAGCACAGCCGTAATTATGTGAATGATAATGACAATAATCCTTGCATTTCATATAGTATCACATTATTGAGACCTCTCAAACCACTTCACAAAAAAATGTAAAGTGTAGTGAATGTTTATTTGTGGGCAAATGTAAAACGCCAATTTACACATTGCAACGTCACACAAAGAACCATGACCTAAATGATCAATTTTATCTGAGGAGAATATTTCACTATAGCTAGAAGGGTGTGAGGAATCTCATTTATGGCATATCTGTCTACACCGCAGCAACAAATTGTGGGTTATACAATACCTATTACAATAATAGCTTACTCTCACTATACAATACTAAGCATCTTTGCAGTCATACTCATGCTGATAATCTATCTTTCTTGACTTGCTATTTAGTTCCAACATTTTCTGAGGACTTTCATTTCAGATTGCCAGTTTATTTATCTCTGTGAAATATCTTTACCTCCTGATCCTTCCACATCTCCTGATTTTCTGCTCTTGCACAGACGTTCTTTATACAGATTGTCCATGGAAGTCACACGAGAAGGAAAGTTTGTGTCGTCTTTGTACACAGGACGAATACGATTCTTCAGAATTCCAGTCTCCAGGTTCCAGATAATAAAGTGATCTCTTTTCACAAACAAATCGCAAGCATTGTTATAAACATATATACATTAGAATCAATTGCTTATTAAGAAGACAGAGCTATCAGTGCTAAGGAATGGAAAAAGGAACTATTCTAATTCCTAAAGCCATATATCACACTCTACTATATCAAAACAATACGGTCTATGATGAACTTAGTTCCCTCACTATAGCTATCTCAATCCATTCTCTTCTTATTATCGTATACCCTTTATTACATATTTTCAAGTATTTGTCCAATACCACTATAGTTGTTGTTGTATAGATTAGACTCTAATACATAATGTGAGATACACAACATAGAGTTGCACAGTTTTTGTGTGTGTAATATTGGAAATACAACAATAGCCTATCAAGTCTAGCACACAGTGAACAGAAACAATGTGAACTGGTTTTGTTGCTAACTCTGGCCTTCTTTTGAAAGGGCTAAACACAGTATAAAACACGCCAAACCTATTCCAAATTTTCCCTGCACGGGATGTTTTAGACAACACATTTTACATCACTCTGTGCAGGGAAAATTTGGAATAGGTTTGGGGTGTTTTATACTATGTTTAGCCCTTTCAAAAGAAGGCCAGAGTTGCCTCCAAAGGAAAACAGACTCCATTTATATTAGCAGAAAACCTAATGTTAAGTTATAGTATGTTCAACACAGAAAAATTGATCTTGGCAGCTTTCATTATGATTCTCAGTTTGCACTACATTACATTAAATATGTATTCATTGCCATCAAAGGTCTCCCCACCTGTTTTCTGATAATCCTAGAAGTAGATCTCCCTCCAGGATCTTATATTCATGTTTAGGACTTGGCACAATGTAAAGGGAAGACATTTTCTTGATGTATTTCTTCTTAAGGAGATCATACACTAACAGGGTCTGAAGGACACACAAGGTAAACAGTGAACACTTAACTCTGGAAAGCAGAAAGTGACCAGATTGGCAAACAGCTAATCTGCATTCATCAGACAGATACAAGTGGGCGAAAATCTACATAGGTCTAGAATTACTCTATTTATGTAAAGTCCTAGATAATCCAGGATGTGACTGATTGTTGAATTCAGTCTTAACTTTGAGATTAGTTTATTGTAGTTCTTAGATACACATCAACTGATATAGATCAAATAATAGATTGTGTAATAGTGCCCATATTACTTTTGTGTCTACATTTAGTTGAAAAAGTACTGGGTGCTGAGGCTGGAATTATAATTGGTGTTTCACCTGAAAAAACTGTTCCTGATGTAAACTGATTTCCTCAGAGATTTGAACATGGTGTGTAATCGGGACATCAGCAAACAGCTAAGAGCTAGCAACTAAGCCATCAAAGTCATTCCTAGTCCCAATTCTTTGGTGCTTACCCATTATTTCATTAGATCAAAAGTCCCACTAGTCCACATGGTATACAACAGATTACACGTTGAAAATTTAGTTGATATCAGGATGTATGTTTCCACCAGCAACTTGTACTGGTTTCATCGTCAGTGGCTCTTCAACCCCATTGTCCAGTGAAAGGAAATAAGAGGACAGACACATTTAGGTTAAATACCTGGAAGATAGGTCTATGTGTTCCAGTGAAAGTGACTGTGGCCTTGTCTGAAAGGATGTACAGCTTCATATCCTTCACCAATACAATGTCTGTACTTTCAAACAGACCCCTTTCCACTTGGACAGGACTCCCTACGTACTTTGAGTTTCGTATGTTCCACACAGTAAAGGTCTCAGCATTCAAGCCACTGCACACTACATAGCTGCAAACACATAACAACTTAAAACAATTTAAAGAAAAAAGATTGTACCCACATTTCTCTTTCATTTGCTTCTAGAATTTTTCCCCCAACCTTTTCTTAGCAAAACAGAATGAAGTTAGTAAGAAAGGCAGCCGCTCTGACACTATTGATCACCCGGCTATGGTGAAGAGAAAGGAGCAATCTTAGGTGTAATTGTTTCTAATTACATTCTCTACACAGAACTGTAGGGGGCTTTGAATAAGGTGTATAGAAAACCCTCACCTCCCATTATCCCAGATCAACCAGCCATGAGTCCAACAGAACAAATTGCATTTATATAATGGCTTTCACGTCGAAAGGAGGTCCAGCACCTTTGGGGGAAATGGAGCGGTCCAGCACTTGCCGAACAGGAGAAATGGATGGGTTAATAAGGTTTCAGGGGGGGGTCACAGAGGTGTACACTGCAAAGCAAATTCCCCGTTGAAAATGTAGTTAACGTCAGGACATCTTTTTCAATCAGCAATTCACCCTCTAGGGGAAACCAGGCTGTAAATATCTGTCATGATAGAGATTTGGTCTCCTTGTTGAGCATTGTGTGTTATTTTATGTGTTCCTGACGTGAAAGGTGCTCTATAAATGTAATTTTGTTGTTGTTATAATAAGCTACTTAAATATAATCTCAAGTAATCATAATCAGAAGTTAAATAAAAACAATTTTCACAGAAGCTCAGGAAAAGTGAGAAGGCGGATATTTATTTCATAAACTCTTTCAACAAGAAATTCTATCTTAGTTTATTCAAACCCACATGTATATAAAATATGATTGGGATATATTTTGGCAGATTAGATGAACTATAGGAAATAGGAACAAGAGGTTACCATTCAACTCACCAAGCCTGTTTATTAGGTCTTGGCAAACATTTTAGTTATAATTCCTTTTCCCCCTTTCTCCATAAAACTATAATACTTTAACAACAACAAGCATAGCGGCTTTCACGTCAGGAGGACATTCCAAGGAGCAAAAATGCTTTACAACAACAACAACAACAACAATTTACATTTATAGAGCGCCTTTCACGTCGGGAGGACGTCCCAAGGCGCTAAACAAGAGGCGTGTGACCCGAGCTGGGAGGGGAGTGTTTGGGAAGGGGTGAAACACGAAGGGGAGGTAAAAGAGTTCGGGGTGGAACAAAAGGCACGATCGAAGAGGAAAGTCTTCAAATCGGCCTTGAAAGAGGAAAGGGAAGAGACGAAACGGAGGGATTGAGGGATGGCATTCCATAAGGTGGGAGCGGAGAAACTGAAGGCCCGGCCTCCGATGGTGGGGCGGTTCGGGCGGGGGGCTTGGAGCAGGCCAAGTCCTGTTGAACGGAGGGTCCGGATGATCGTTTAGTCGTTTACTCAGATTTAACACAGCTATTTCATTAGCGATGTCTAGATATCCGATTATAATTTTGCTTACATACAGTAGGCTTACTGTGTGTGTACACAACTTAAATGAAGAGGATAACAGTTTCAAAGCTGTGACATTACAGAGCAAAACCAAGACAATTCCTAATATTAATTCAATACAGCGATTGGCTTTCCTGCACTAACCTGGGATAGTTCTTTATAGGAAAAATGTCCTCAATCCCTATTTTTTTCTTCATCTTAGTTACGCTGACATTCAAAGATTGATCATTTATTTTAGAAGCCAGATTCCACACTCGCAGGAAGCTCTCTCCTTTGCAGACAGCTAGGCAGAACCGCAGGTCAAAACATACACCTAAATTTGGGAGACATCAATTATTCAACTAGATATATATTTATTCTATCTAATATTTGTTCCAACGTAAGGGAAACATATTAAACAGAAAGAGTTTATGTATCTCCCTTCATTTTTTTCTCTTAACCCTCTCCCCCTTGAAAACAGTGATCGTTTAGTCGTGTAGTACAATTTTATAAGAGTGCTTTGACAATCTCACCCAAGGGCTCATTCTCCATTTTGGAGCTTGGATCGTGCGTGACAATATATTGTATGCTCAAGGAAGGCATTATAGCCCAAAAAATCAAGCTATCCTCGTTCAATGTTCACAAAGTTCAACTAAGGATCTTCCTGGTCGAGGGAGAGACCAGCTGTAGCCTTGGTAACATAACTAAGCCCAGGGTATGGATGCTGTAAATAACCAACTTTAATAAATTGTTTCAATATGTGTTGTGGGAAGCAAGTTTTAAAGTACTGAGTTTTAAATATTCAGCATTGTCTTCCAGTTTTCAGAATAACAGGAAAATATCCACCAACCCTTCTTGTCCATTCATTGGATAAACAGTATAAAATGTGATTCCCTCTGCCTTTTATCACAATGCTACAAGGAAACCATGGACTTTCGTGAATATATTACAACAGTCTCAAATCTAGATTGAAAAACCTCTTGACAAGCCACAATTTAACACACTATCCATAATCACAGTATCAAGTATCTCATTCCACAACGTAACAAAGCTGTATAAATAATCACGGTCACTTTATTCCTCGTCTAGAATGCATACTAATGGGAAGATCCTGTGTGATCGTCTACTCATTGTTTTAATGTGGCATTTCAAAGAAACCCATGTAAAATCTTTCATCGAACAAAAGGCTGACAACTCCCCACACCCCCCACCCACCCACCCCCAACCTCCCCACCCTCCCCACCCACCCCCACCCTCCCCACCCACCCCCACCCTCCCCACCCACCCCCACCCTCCCCGCCCACAAGTATTGGTGCTGGGGTAGTAAAATCACTGAATGCAACACATATAGAGAATTGAATATCTCCATGAAAATTCACTTACCTGCAATAGCAATAGAAGAGAACTTGGCCAGATGTTTATGTTCTTCTGTTTCTAAATTCCATGAGATGATCTCTGTGATGTTTGTCTTAGCACAGGCGCACAGAGCAACAATATGAGAACCCGACTGGTTCACAGACAAGATGGAGATGCGATCATTACAGCAACCTTTAACTGTGCGGATGTATGCAAAGTCCTGTATGCTAAACAACTCAATATGAATTATTTCTTGGACTCTCAGATAGGGGTACCTGGAATGAAGCCATAACAAATGCAAAATATTAATCCACTACATGTAGCCAGGTAGGCTTGGGTTATTGGTAAATGTACAGACCTAGGATCCTCTGCTTGTTGGTAAATTTAATGACGCAAGTGATATGGTGGCAAACACAGAATAATACATGGTCTCCACTCAGGTTAGTATATTTGTCACCAGACAGTCATTCCATAAGGTTTCACTTATACTTAAAGTATTCATACTTAAATCAGTCAATAATTAAAGTCAAACTTCAGATACATTTTTCAACAATGATAATAATCCTTGCATTTGATATAGAACCTTGTTCCATGATTGAGATGTCTGAAAGTGCTTCACTGAATATATTGTAAAGTGAATTGACTGTATAATTTGCAAGCAAAATGCAGCAGCCAATTGCGCACAGCAGTGTCCTACAAACAACAAAGTCAACACTTTACAGCAGTCATAGATTGAGTGAACAAATATTATTATTTTATATGAAGAGACTATTACCCCCAGAAAAGCTATCTGCCAATCGACAAAGAACCGGGTTCCTACTACTGGTAGGTAAACAGGCATGTGGAATAACGAAACCTGCCTAAAATTTCGCCCTGCTCGGGAATTGCAACATGTTCCTCGCACTCGCAAGGTAAGTGCTCTAACCACAAAGCTAAAGGACACCAGTATAATTTACGAGCTTTCATTCTATCCCTTATTTTTATTGCTGCTACTCAATTCTCAAGACCCAGATAAGGAAGAATACTATACCTGCAGACAACCACAAAATACTGGCTGGTCACTGCCACTCCTTGGATGGATGCCGCTTCATCACAGGCTGATAATTTGGCCACTACTGTTCCCTTTTTAGCACTGAATACCATTGCTTCTTTCGCGCTCCTGACAAAGGAATAATATGTAGAACAATTAATGCATGATAATCTAAAACAGGTCATCATATTTCAGGATAACCTGAGACAGCAAGCATTTATTGAAGGAAATCTTCAAGCAGAGGCATTACTAAGAAAGGTCAACACCTAAATATTAATCTCTCACTTTCAGATTTTGGTTGAACTGTGCAATTTTAAACCAATCTTTTTTTAAAAAAATATATCTATTTTATAGGTTTTTTTAACATTTCTGCAAACTTTGAGCTATACTGGCTTAGCCATTAATCAATCAGTACTATGGCCCCATATTAGAGTTAACTAGAAAAGAAGAATTATTCTGATCAGACCCACTCTGTACTTTTCCCTCAGATTCATTTCATTGGCCACTTTGCTTGAATAAAGAGGTATAAGTTTTTTTTAATTCAAGGAATTCATATCAACTTTCTGGGGTTTCAAAAAAGTTATAAACGCAGAAAATCTAAGAACAATTCAGAGATGTGCATTTCAATTTAAGTAATTAATTTTTTTATTGAAAATATTGCAGTCACAGTAATTTCCCAATTAATCTTCATCAACGGAATACATGTTGCAACCCAGAAGATAATCATGAATAGATTTGCCTGGGTTGTGTTCTCTAAATTATTTAGGTGGTTGTTAGATGAACACTATACCAGCACTCAGAGTTTGTGACGTGACAATGACACCCGGACACCATCAGACTCTCATTGACTTTTAAGTTACTTAAGAATCAGAATCAAAGTGATACATTATTTACACTCAGCTTATTGTGTTTAACGGTAAGCAGATCTTTTTAGTTTAATTGTGTCAATGGAAGCCATCAATAATTGTTTTTTTCCATTTGGGTGTTGTGGAAATAAACTTTTCCCATTTTGTACAAAACAAAATTTGACAACTAGAGTTTATTTTACAACAATACTCATGTAAGAATGTGGGAGACATTGGCAGACAATGTGGCATTTATTGACCATCCACAGTTGCCATGAGAAATGTAATTTTACATTTGTCGCTACACAAATGTAATTTTGTTGTTGTTGCTATTGATTGCTAAGCCATTTCAGAAGCCATTAAACATCAACCACAGAATTGGACTGGAATGCCTGGTAGGACAAATGGGGCAGATTTCCTTCCCTGAAGATATCCGCAATAATGATCGTCATTAGTAAAATCCAGCAACTTTTGTGGCCAATTTTATGGTGCTCACACCTTCCCCTCCACTCACTGCTTGAACCCCGCCTGCCTAGTTCTGATGTTGACGTGCCCACAGCACTGAGATATCCCTGGAAAGTTACAAACTACGTTCTTTCTCTCTTTCTATGACCAAGGCTCCTTGTTCTCCTGGACCTCTCTGGTGCCTGTGACACATTTGACCATGTTGTTGTTGACCACCTCTCTTTCCTCACTCACTTTAGTGGACCACACTCTCCTGGTTCAAGTTCTACTTGACCCATCATCAACATTTCATCTTATTCAATGGCTGCTCTTCCCGCTCCACAAGGTCACCTGCGGTGTATCACAATGCCTCATTTACATGCTCCTTCTCAGTCATGTTAACCACAGCATAGAGCAACTTCCACCTGGTAGCAGATAATACCCTAATCTACTTTTCCTCCTCTAGTCATGACCCCAATTCAGTCTACCTGGTTGGCAAATATCAAACCCTGGATGAGTGCCAACTTTCTGCAGCCAAACATGGGCAAGGCAGAAGCTATTCTCCTTGGCTCCCTCCCCTCAATGTCTTCCCACCTGTGGCTATGAGCTCCTTAACCTCCCAGGCCTATCTCTCAGACTCACCAAACCTGTACGCAATCTAGGCACCTAACTCAATCCCAGCTGTCCTTTTGAAACTACATCCAATTTCTGACCCAAACCATTTTATTCCACCTCATTGCATCCAACTATATCTCACTCCCCATGCTGCTGAACCCCACATCCTTTTTTGTAAAATATAAAATATATTTCTTATTTTTAAACATATATTTTCATCCCCGTGACAATGCACGCCCCAAAAAAACAATCCCCACCGTGACAAATGTGCAAAGGCCCTGTCTTTACACTCTCGCAAAAAACCCACCAAAAACAAAAACTTCCACCAGCTTTGTGGGAACACAATTCTTCCTTTCATCAACAGATATCTACAAGACGTGAGAAGCCCTAAATCAAATGCAAGGATTATTATTATTAAACCCCTGTTCTCTTTAGTGTCTTGATGCATCTGATGCATTCTGGGTTTACATTTCCTATTTAAGTTTTTATATACAGTACATCCATAGAGTAATTACCCACCCACCCTAGAGATCTACATTCAAGATTGAAGAACCCAACCTTGCCTAATCATTGCTTATAGCTAATTCCTGCCATTTCAGGAATCACTCTTTTTGCTCTCTTTTGCACCACCTCTAGGACATGTCTCCCCCCCACCCCTACCCAACCCTTGTGTTTTGCCAACTGGAACTATCTGCAGTACTTGAGGTGCAATTTGACCTGACCACTTTATAGCCTGAGTATGACGTCTGGAACTCTTTAACTCAGCTAATCGCAACTCAATGTAGCCCAGCATTCTGTCAGCCCTGTCGATTGCTATCTCACACTGTTTTGACATAGTGATCGACGAGTCAAATAATACCTCTAGATCTCTTTCAGCTCCCCATCCCCTCTTACGTTCTATATTTTGATTTGTAACAGATACTTTCCTTCTGGAATCAAACTATAATAAGGCAGCATATCTTTTTTCACAATGGTCGCAGTAATAAACTGCAAACATTTTACACATCACTCAGTAAAACAAGAGGGAAAGTTTACTACTGTAAGTAGAACTCATTAGCTAATTTGAAAGTTCATCTTCATTACTGGAAGTCTACCCTCCCAACACCCCACACCCCCACGTCTTGACTACATGATACCATGTGTTGGATACTGTTATATTGTCAGGTGAATAGGAAGTTATCACATTCTGTCTCCAGTAATACAAATGGAGTACCATCTTCAATGCTGATCTAATCTGACAGTCTCTGTTACCACAGCAGAATGCAGAGATCCACGATAATCTTACTAATGGGGCCGAAAACCGATAGCTATAACAGCCTGGCAAAAGTCTTCTTTTGTTCTGTAGTCCGCTTCTCTACAAAGACAACTGCCCTTCTAATGATCATGTCGATGGAAATAAATGATCTGACTTGCTATCATTCAGTCACGGTGTGTGCCATGCTGTGTGTCAGGTTCACCATGATGGAATTAAAGATTCTTCCCTTTATCTGCATGACAGTGCGTGAATTAATAAACCAAACACACCGTACGACGTGGTGAAGAAAACAGCAAGCTCAGAGGTAAAGATGGTCTCCAGTAATGAATGAACATTACTTTGGAGAATAAAGCCAACTGTTTCAAAGTCACAAGGGCTCGATTCTCTATCGTTTTTTTTCGTGGTCAGCCAGGTGTCTGACCCATGCATTTAATGTGTTCCCTCATTTGAACCTTGGATCAACCCTGGAAAGCCAAATGCCACCTTTTATGCATATCATAGAATCATAGAATCATAGAATTTTACGGCACAAAAGGAGGCCATTCGGCCCATCTAGTCTGTGCCGGCTCTTTCAAAAGAGCGATTCAATCCCACTGCCCTGCCCGCTCCCCATAGCCTAATAGACCCGTTCTCCCTAAATAAAGATCTAATTCCCTTTTAAAAGTTGTTATCGAATCAGCCTCCACCACCTTTTCAGGCAATGCATTCCAGATTCGAACAACTCGCTGAGTGAAAAAAATTCTCCTCAGCTCCCCTCTACTGCGCCTTGAAACTATTTTAAATCTGTGACCACGAGTCACAGATTCACCCACGAGTGGAAATAGTTTTTCTCTATTTGCCCTGTCGAAACCCCTCATGATCTTATAAACCTCTATTAGGTCTCCCCTCAATCTTCTCTGCTCCAGAGAGAATAACCCTAGCCTATCTAGCCTCTCCTCATAGCTGAAGTCCCTCAATCCTGGCACCATCCTAGTAAATCTTCGTTGTACCCTTTCCAATGCCTTCACATCCTTTCTGTAGTGTGGTGACCAGAATTGAACACAGTATTCCAGCTGAGGCCTCACCAAAGTCCTATAGAGGTTAGTCAGCACTTCCTGACTTTTGTACTCTATACCCCTATTTATAAAGCCTAGTATCCCATATGCCTTCTTAACAGCCTTGTCTACCTGTCCTGCCACCTTCAACGAGTCACTAACACAAATCCCCAGGTCTCTCTGTTCCTTTACACCATTTAAAATTGTACTATCTAGCCTATATTGCCTCCCTTCATTTCTTCTCCCAAAATGCATCACCTCACACTTCTCTGCATTAAACTTCATCTGCCATGTGTCTGCCCACTTTACCAATTTGTCTATATCCTCTTGCAGATGGCTACTATCCTCCTCACTGTTTACTATTCTCCCTAACTTAGTGTCATCTGCAAACTTGGAAACTGTACTCCGTACACCCAAGTCCAGATCATTGATGTAGATTACAAACAGCAATGGTCCCAAAACCGATCCCTGTGGCACACCACTGCTCACTTCCCTCCAATCTGAAAAACAGCCGCTCACTACAACTCTCTGCTTTCTGTCTCGCAGCCAGTTGTGGATCCACGCTGCCACTGTCCCTTTTATGTTCATCACCTTCCATCTAGATTTTTTGAAAGCAGCTCACACAGGAACTCTGATCTCCTCAATCGCCTGGCATTTCTCTTAAACTCATTAAAGCAGTGCATACTAAGCAAGTCTCTACCATGACATCTTTTTCTAATGTACTCGATAGCGGAGACGGTAAAGAGTACATTACCAACAACAAAATTACACTGGGATAGCGCCTTTCACGTCAGGAGGACGTCCCAAGGCACTGGACAATCACTGTTTCAGACCCGAGCTGCGGACAAGGGAAGGGGAGGGGAGGAGGGAAGGGAGGGATTAGGAGTTGCCGATGGGACCATCAAAGAGGAGAATCTTGAGGCGGGACTTGAAGAAAGCCAGGGAGGGAGCGAGGCAGAGGGACTGCAGAATGGAGTTCCAGAGGTTGGGGGCAGAGTGTGCCAATGGTAGGGTGAGGATGGAGGAGATGGGGGTCACGGAGCTTGGAGCGGTAGAGGACACGGGCCGCAGAGTTTTGGATCATCTACAACCTATGGAGGGATGAATTGGGAAGGCCGACAAGCAGGGCATTTGCATAGTCAAGCCAGGATGTAATAAAGGCATGGATGAGGGTTTCAGTGACCTTGGGGGTAAGGTAGTAGTGGAGTTGGGAAATATTGCAGAGGTGAGGAAAGGCAGAGAGTGAGTCATTGCTTGGATGTGGGGGAGGAAAGACAGTTGAGGATCGAACAAGACACCTAGGTTCTTGACTGGCTTGGTGAGGTCAAGTGAGCAACCATGGAGGTTGATGCTGCCAGTGCCTGATGCATGAAGACGCTGGTGCGATCCAATCAGGAGGGCCTCTGTCTTGTTGACATTCAACTGTGGAAAGTTAGCTCTCATCCAGGACGTGATGTCTGACAGACAGTCTGTCAGGGCAATGGTAGTCCTGGAGTCGAGGGTAGAGGCTGAGAGATAGAGTTGGGTGTCATCTGCATACATGTGGAAGTTAACCCCATGTCTGCGGATGATGTCACAAATGGGAGCATGTAGATGTTGAAATGTAGGTGCCAAGGACAGAGCCCAGAGGGATGCCACAGGTGACAGTCCGGGGGCTGGAAGAGAAGGTGGTGGTGACAAAGTGGAGACGATGGGAGAGGTAAGAGTTAAACCAGGCGGCAGGTCCGCGGAGATTGAGGAGGGAGGAGAGGGAGTAGGTGGATGGAATGATCAACAGTGTCGAAGGCGGCAGAGAGGTCAAGGAGGCAAAGAGAGAGCTGGTCGAGATGTTTAGAATGTCGTTAAGTGACTTTGACCAGGGCTGTCTCCGTGCTTTGTGCAATACGGAAGCCAGATTGAAAGGGTTCGGAGTAGGGAGTGGCGAAAGAGAAAGGAGCGAAGCAACAACTCGTTCTAGGGCCTTGGAGAGGAATGGTAGGTTGGAGATGGGGTGATAGCTGGAGAATGGGGATAATAATAATCCTTGCATTTGAAATAGCGTTTTTCACATCTTATCGACGTCTCAAAGTATATTCACAGAATATACTGTGAACTGAATTGACTGTATAGTTGGGGGTGAAAATCAGCAGTCAATTGTGCACAGAAGTGTCCCACAAACAGTTGGTGGATTGAAAACGATACATTTTGATTACTATGTTTTTTTTGGACGGATTATTATTAGGCAATGTGGAGTAAGGAAACTTGCCCAAATTTTCACCCTGATCTGCCTGGATTCAAACACAGTTCTCACTCTTGTAAGGTGTGTGCTCTAACCATTGAGCTACAAGAGCTCCACAATGATGGGTCCAGGGAAGGTTTATTGATGGGGGGTTTTTAGAGGAAGCAGTGCTGGTGGATAGGGAGAGGTTGCTGATATCAGTTAGGAGGGGGGGCTAGGAGATGGAGCTGGGAGATGAGGAGAGAGGTGGGGATGGGATCAAGGGAGCAGGTGGTGGGTTTCATTTTACGGAAGAGAGCAGAGAGGTTGGGGGAGAGGTAGGGTCGAAGGTATGTAATAAAGATAGAAAGATAAATCCAAACACACCTGTAGGCAAAAAGAACACGATCTTTCACTGAAGTCTTGGACATCAAAATGGAGTGATCTTTATGTATAGGAACATCCTCTGGGATTATGGTCACCTGGTGCAGCAAATTGCAGGAGTTCACCAAATCAAACACCTACCAAAATCACAGAAACATTTTTACCCCCTACCTGTAGATCATATAAATTAACATACATAGCTATGGGAAATAATGCTTTAAACTATTGTAACATTCATACATCTTGTCTCCCTGAGTTGTGGTTTAAATTGTTATCCCCCCCACCTCTCACTGCAATAAAATGACGTGATTTGACATTAATCAATCAATCAATCCTTACATTTATATAGCGCCTTTCACATCGAGAGTGCTGTACAGTTAGGTAAGGACAAGAGTAAGGGGGGAGGGGTCAGGGCAGGATGAAGAAGAGTAGGAAAATTGACTGTATATTTGTGGGTGAAACGCGACAGCCAAATTGCGCACAGCAGTGTCCCACAAACAGTCATGGAAGTGGGATTAGGGGGAAAAGGGGGGGAAAGATGGCAAGGGGTAGAAATAAAATATCAATTATTTTGGGCATTACTAGGTAACCCTGTAACCTAGTGACCACAAACAATCTAACGATTGTACTCGGTTATGTAAGCAGTTAACTTGATTTAACTGGCAACAAATTTTATAGTTGTTAACTTCTTATCTCAGGTCCAGGACTTGGTACTTGGGTGATCAGTGGGTATGGTTCATTATTTCATTGGTGTCCTGGAGGTAGAGGAATGTGGGTAAAATGATTCTTTTTCCAAATTAAGCAAATGGTTCAATATCATGAACAAATGACATTGGAAATAAAATGAAATGATCATTTTAGTGAAGGCAGAGGTTTTCAAAAGATAATAATAATCCTTATCACATTGTTGGGATCTCTCAAAACGCTTCAAAACATCAACTAATCTTTTGGGGGGAGTGGGGTTACTAACCCCGGAAAGCAATCCACTAATCTCCTCCACACTGACACTTGTCACTGGGGTCGTGCAACAAGTCAGCTTCATGATTGAGCGCATCAATTCAATCATGAAATATTGAAAGAAAGTTTTCTTTAGAAATGAAATGAAAATTCATGATTTATTGCTTACGCAAGAAAATGCAGACATTTTCTGTTTTGCAATAAATTCAGAATGTTAAAAAAAACATGCCCAGACTGAAATGGATGATAACACCTGGCGTTGGAGAAATGTTCTGACACTTCTATTGCTTTGCAAACTTTTGTTTCTTTTTTGTGCAAGGTTGAGGTGGCCTTATAGGATTGTTCACCTGCTTGTTTCATATGGGTGTCAGCTTGACTTGTGTATTAGTACTCTTGCCAGTGGTAATGGTTTAAATTTCCATATCAGGGACTCCAGCTCACATTCAAAGCTAAACTCCAATGCAGGACAAGGGGAGACAGCACTGCCTTTTGGATGAGTCACGAAACTGAGGTCCCATTAGCCTACAATTTGAACCAATGTTAAAGATCTCATAACAAAGTTCGAAAAGAGAAGGAAGTTTTTGCTGCAGTAAAACCTCGATAATCCATCACGGTTGGGCCCACGGTTACAGCTCGATAGTCCGAAGGTTCGTTAGTCTGAAAGGTACATTAGTCCAACGGTTCGTTAGTCCGAAGCTTCCCCTAACCCTAACTCTAACCCTAAACCCTAACCCTAAACCTAACCCTAAGGATGGAAATGTTCGGATTAATAAACCTTATTTCACTGTCGGTTCGGACTATCGAGCGGTAACCACGGTAACCGCCCCGGGTATAGGAAATTTGTGTGTTCGGACTATCCAACCTTCGGACTATCGAGTGCCCCCCGGGCCCAGTCACCTCCTGGATTTCGGAGTTTGTCGGTGTTTAGAACCTACCCTGGCAATGGCTGGGGAAGCCTCGCCCCGTACACCACGTGAGCTGTAAACACAGCCCTGAAGCCAAACAATGGCCGAGCCTCACCCACAGCGCTGGGTGACAGAGCGAACACACCGGGAACTACAAGCAGCTGTGCCCAACTTCGGGAGATTTTGCCGACATTGGAAAACATCTAATACTGTTTGTAATGTGAAATCTTGCCGGCTTTAGGGAGTTACCGGCTTGCAGAATGTCGGATCATCGTGGTTTTGCTGTAGTGTACCAGTTGGCAATGATCTAAATTAGTTGGTAATTTAACCTAATGGCTATTTTTGGGACCTTTGTTTGCATTTGGAGTTTGCCGACTAAAATATTCAATTGTTGATGTCAACGCTCGACAATAATTATTGCAAAACACTTTTAAGACATTGATACAGACATTGCTACAGACATGCAGGTTCCTCTTTATTTTGCCTGGCTGCTTCTCTGTATCATTGAGAGATTTACTTACTCTAACACAGTGGCTTCCATCATAGAAGGCGAGCAGGAGTTGCCCATCCAATGCAGAAACCACGATTGGAGAATCCAAGGAGTCATTGGCTGCGAAGACTTGTTTTCCTGAATGAATCTCCCAAACCTGCAGGAAGTTGTCCTTAGTGACTGCAACCAGACTGTTGTCCATGCAGACAGTGATGGAATCGATGTTTTCTCCCACTCCATAAACTGTCTGTACAACTTTGCTGGAATTCAGATCCCATATTTTCAGTGTTCCATCTCGGGACGCGGTGACTGCTTGTAGATCCTTTTGGGTTTCTGCTACGGCTGTGATCATGTCTGTGTGACCTGCACAATCGATCATCCAACAACCGTACAATTATATGATCCTCACTTAAAAATTGCATTGATATATGCGTGCATGTGAGGCGGTGGCTTCCAAACCTGAAATAGCGGCGCAACCCCTAACTCAACAAAGTTTCCGTTGCTCCCCCACTTCTTTACATTGAATACGTTTTGCAAATTCAATATATTCTTTCCCTGTTTCTAATCAGATTTTTTTAAAGTCTTAAAAATGTAATTGTTAAAAAAAATTATGATATGAAAAAGTTATTAAAATTGTGGAACCAATTACAGTATTTACATTTACAACACTTGGAATTTGTTAGTGTGATGTGTGAGCGTGCTTTTCAGCGCAATGTTTCTCTGTGACTGCTGCCTCTGAAACTCTGGTCCAGGCCTTTGTCACCTCTCGGCTGGACTACGCGAATGCCCTCCTCGCTGGTCTCCCCTCCACCACAATCCATAAAATCCAGCTCATTCAGAACTCTGCCGCCCATGTTCTCACCCTCACCGAACTCCGCTCCCCGAATACCCCAGTCCTTGCCAGACTTCACTGGCTCCCTGTCCCGGAGAGGATTGATTTTAGGATCCTCACTCTTGTTTTCAAATCCCTCCACTCCTCTGCATCCCCCTACCTCTCTGACCTCTCTCTCCCTAACACAGCACCCATTGCCTTTGCTCCTCTGGTTCTGGTCTCCTCCATGTCCCCCCGAATCCTTCGCTCCACCATCAGCGGCCGTGCCTTCAGCCACTACGCCCCGAAGCTCTGGAACTCCCTTCCTCACTCCCTTCACCTCGCCCCCTCTCTTCCCAGTTTCAGGTCTCAGCTGAAGAGCTTTCTTTTCGACCTTCACCTTCGGTCACCTTATTCCCCCTCCCTTCTCTCGCTGCCGGCCTGGCTCGCCCTCTCGCTGCCGGCCTGGCTCACTCCCAGATCCTGGCGCCGTCGCGCCCCCTTCCCACCCGCTGACGAATGACGCGTTCGTGAATGTCGCAACGTTAAGCGGTGTTTACCTGTGATAAGAACAATAACGGCCACGCCTCCCCACCCAACCAACATTACTCGGTTCCTAAGGGAGACGAGCCCCTCAGTGTGGAAACCACTGAGATAAGGCGTGTCAGATTTAACATGCAAGACTATGCCAGAGAGATACTGTATTGTGAAGTCTTATTTGCAATTTTTGCTAATGGTGGGACACTAAGAAATGGGCTTTTATCAACAATTATCTAACGTTTCCAGGTTTACATAAGCAGGGCAAGTCCTTTTTGTGGAGAGAGTATACATCCCATACTAGAAAAAAGAAAATTACCATACATAAGGGCAATTCTCAGCTGTGTAAAATAACTGTGCATTCACTGAGGAGTAATGTGTTATAGACTAAGATTTAATCTTCCTTACAGCCCAAGGAATAAATTATCTCTTACCGCCCAATGTATCATATAGCAAGCCTCCTGGAGACAGTAGACAGGTGAATGAAGGCACAAGAAAAGGAATTGACGATTGCTGGCACTGATTGAGTAGATTCAGGAGGTAGGGATATTTTCTGGGATCATCTGCAGGAAATGCAATGCATATGCCATGTCAGTATTTACTTAAGAATGTACAGTACAAAAACAGGTCATGAGTCCCAATTAATCCATACTAGTGTTTATATTCCACCCGAGACTCCACCATTTCTTACTCCCTCCTTTACCCTTCCGCACTTTAGGATGTCCTCCCGATGTGAAAGGTGCTATACAAATGTAATTTTGTTGTTGTTCTATTTCCCTCTCCTTCATATGAAGATATAGCCTCTCTTGAATGCGTCTAGACAATTTAAATCAACCGTGACTTCAGGCAGCGAGTTGCGCAATCTTATTACCATCTGTGTGAAGCAGGTCCTCCTAAATTCTACTTTAGAATTTATATATATATCTATATATAATATAATGATCATACATATTTATTGGAGAGCTCGCAGCAGAGAGTAAAGCATGTCGGAATGCAAATTTAATCTAAAATTTGACTCATGCTATTATTCGTTCACATTTCATAATCCATGTTTTTATTCCAACTTCACATCCTCTTTGGGTTTGCTGCGAGAACTCATTCTGTTGCATGTTATATTGCCCAGCCAGTACAGTACTTTTAAGTGCTTTGGGACATCCTCCCGACTTGAAGGACGGTCTATCTATATACGCTGGTATTGTATTATCTGAGTACTGTATATCACTGTTCTTTATTACCTGTAGCCACTGGTTTATCCTCTGCAATAATTTGCTGGAGACGACCTGAAAGCTGCGAAGCCAACTGACGAGGATCTCGAAGTAAGACTCTTTTAGATAACTGGACAGCTTCCTTCAGCAGGTTCAAGTCCTTAAGATTCCTGTGTTATAGAATATAAAATATTTAAGCCTTTTTCTGTTTTGATTATTAGTTATTAACTTGTCAATGCATTCTACATTTATTCAAGAAATCAATGCGTAAATTAAAAAGCAAACATTTCATTCACATGACATTATTTGGAGTATATATACACCATTTTAAAAATAATAATTAACTTTGTATTTTAGACAGCAACTTATTGCAACAAATGGTCTCAAAACAACCCCCAGTTTATGTAAAATGTAAGAATTACATATTTGTAGGTGAACTATTAAAGTCACAGGCACGAAAATGGATTCAGACCAGTCAATTTACAACAACAAAATTTCATTTGTAGAGTGTCTTTCATGCCGGGAGGACGTCCCAATATGCTGAACAATCAGGGGTCAGGCCTAGCTGATATCTGGGATGATTGATGTCACTTACAACCACTCATAATAACAATAATAATCCTTGCCTTTGATATAGAGCTTTTCATGTCTTCTAGACGTCTCAAAGTGCTTCACAGTATATACTGTAAAGTGAATTGACTGTATATTTGTGGGTAAAAAGCGGCAGCCAATTGTGCCCAGCAGTGTCCTACAAACAGTTGTGGATTCAATGACCAAATCATCATTTTTTTTTACTCTTTTTTTTAATAATGACCTGATTTTGATTCACAACAACAATTTTCATTTATATAGCAGCCTTCATGAAAGATAGCATCTCGGAACCTGATGTTGAGCCAGGAGGAGTGGGTGTTGAAGGGTGGGGGGGGGGGGGGGAGTGACTGTAAGCAAGTTAAAGAGGAATGTTTTTAGACATGATCTGAAAATTGTGATGCAAGGGGGCAAAATAGAGGGGTTGAGAAAGACAGGCGTAGTGGCTGAAAGCCTGGCTGCTGATGGTGGAACAGAGGGATGAGGGACAAGCAGGAGGCTGTGGGTGGTGAAGTAGGGAGTGAACAGGTTAGAGAGCTAGGGAGGTGCCATGGCATGAAGAGATTTGTAGACTTATAAGCTTGAAATTCACTAATTCTGAGTGCAAATCAATTCAAAAGCGTTTGGTCAACTTACCTTTCCTTTAGCATTGCTACTTTTAAGTCTTCCTCCACGCTGGTAATGGACAAGCCCCATGCTTTGTGCAATAGAAATTCAAAATTAAAAAGACAGTCGGTTATCAGGGTTGATACCTGATTTGACTTCAGCAGATGATAAGGAATTCCATTCAATTTGCGTTGATTCCATACATAGTTCACTTTAGAATCATTTTCGACAACCCAAGCCAGAGGTTGCATATTCCCCTCTTTCTCGTTGGATTTGCTTGACTGTCCTGAGATAATAGTTTGTTTTCCTAGAAAATAGTTTGCTATAACCATGTGTAGAGACTCTTTGGATACTAGGTACCTCTCTAAACAGAAATCATTCAGCACTGAATGGGCCCAGTTCAATACATAAGTATTATCTGTTCTCTGTTCTACCAAATGGCCTCTCAAGTCTCTTTGTAGTTTAATGCAAATCACCAGAGGAACCCTGGAAAGAGATATATTTTTGTATTGCTGGATCTCCTGCATCACCAGTTGGTCCAAAGATAAGAGGTCTGTCATTTCATCGAGTGTGATACCATTTCTTGACAGAGTCACTAATGCTGCCACTTTCTTCACAAGTTCTTCCCCGTGCTCTTTTTCTAATCTGCTGAAAATTGCTGAATAGAGTTGATGTAGATGTGGTGGCAGATATATATCTGCGACTGGAATGAAGGAGCACCAGCGCAGAGACTCACTGTACGCACACCAGAGGTAGAGAGGTGTAGGACAAGCAGAGCAAGCTTCCAGAAGTAAATGCCGTTGATCAGCTGTAAGTCTGCGTTGATCTTTCTCCAACCATCGATTGATCATTTCCTCTACCTCAATGGGACTGAGAGGTGGGATGTGAAACATGTTTCCACCCATCTGTTTTTTTAAAAAAAACACTTTATTACAAATGTGTTTGTCAATTAAACGCAATCAATTTGCTCATACGATTGCTTATCTCTTAAGAATAATTCTGTAACCTCTGATGCAGTATGGGAGTGCTGATCAATGGATGGCGATTTGTCCCACCTACTGAACCATCAGCATCAACTTTGCCAATGTGACTGAGTTGCTAAGCAGAATGGCCGAGTAGAGAGAATGAATCAAAATCAGAAGATTTTTGCCCACTTTCTAGCCATTGGGTTCAGTGATAGTTATATTATATCTAAGATTAAGACCTGGTGCACCCTTAAGTTGGGAAAAATACCTGTGATTGTAAGATGAATGTAAGACGAATGGGATAAAGCTCAGTTTATTTAGCTCTATTTTATGTGTATATTATGGCTTTCCAGAGTAATGCTGCAGTAAACAAACTTACTTTGGATAATTAGGCCCTTTTAGTGTTCTCAGAGGACTTTTATTTATTATACCGTGTATAAAGATAAAGCATTAACATTGAACAAATCAGGGAAACTGTAGCTGAACCAGAGAGTAAATATAAGCATGAATTGCTTGCTTCTTTCCTTGATCTGATAAAACGGTGACTATTGAAAATGATTAGAAATTCAAACAAAACCACAGTCATTACAAAGTCCAGATTGATTGATTTAAAAGGTTACGAAAGAGCCACTAAGCAACTTATAGTTGTTTAGCAAACTTAATGAATTACCTTTAATGCTGCATGACTACCCTCAGTGGATGTGGAAATGATGAAGTAGACATTGTTTGGCAGTTCTTGGGGCAGCCAGGAAAGTCTCTGGGTATCACAGTCTGACAATTCCTGCAAACCATCCAAACTAACCAAGAGAGGCTTGTCTTTTGTTGCAAGCTCAAGCAGTCCAACAAACTCATTCAACATCCCACAGATGTCCTAGTAACACATCAAAGTTACAAACTGTATGTCAAAATCCAAAACAATTTAATACAGGTAAAGTCATTTCATATACAGTACCCATTCGGAATGCAATTGTCTGATAGGCGTCTTATAAACAGAAATAATTTTCCAACTAATTTACATACTAAGAAGGAATGTCTACTATTACCCAATCAAAGTTATCCAATCCCAAGCAAGGATGCCAATTTAATTAAGAAACCTGTTTATCAACTCAAATGAATTCTGCTTTAACACTAGTTCATTGTCATAATTGAGTAAGATTCAAGCGTGAGACCTGTGTTTGAATCCAGGCAAGTCAGGGTGAAACCTGGGACAAGTTTCCTTACTCCACATGCCTAATAATAATAATCCATAAAAACAACAACACAATATTGGTCATTTCAATCCATGACTGTGTGTGGGACACTGCTGTGCGCAATTGGCTGCCGTGTTTCGCTCACACATATACAGTCAATTCACTTTACAGAATATTCTGTGAAGAGCTTTGAGACGTTGATAAAATGTGAAAAGCGCTATATCAAATGCGAGGATTATCATTATTATAAACCCTGCTTCACCAGATACATTTGAGATGTAAAGGATTATGTTCTGATCAACACAGAAACTTGAAAATGATGGGGTGAAGCAGTAGAACTGAGGATTATTATTTCTGGTTCATGTTACACATTATGACCATACTTTCAGTATTTTCCAGTAGTTAAGCTAATTTTAATAAACTACCTGTACTTGGTTTGCACAGCAAATATTTGTAATTAAGCTTGAATAAAGTAAATATTGAATGTAATTTTTCTACCATATTATATTCGTAATACCTCTGAGAAATGTATTTCTATGTTGTAGATTTCAGCAAGTTGGTAGCATAGGCTCTGCAGAAGCAAACGGATGTTCCTGCTCTCTCCGGTGATCCCAACAAAACGAACGATTTGCCGCAAGTCACTGAAAAAGACACACAGCGGGAACAATTCCATCCAGGTCTAGATTTACTACATTTTTCTAGCATTCCTAGCAGAGCACTGAGAAGTTGGCAAATTCTTAAATACAGTTTGGATTCTGAAGACAGTATTCTTTGGGTTTCTTTTAAGAATAACAGAATAAAACTGTTTTAAAGTTATCACTGAATTCAAAAAATTGCTAAATTCTGGAAGCCCTGAAGTGCTAAGAAAATAGAATAAATAGACTGTCAGAAAAATTTCATGCCCTACTGTATTAGTTTTAAAACTCGAGTTCAGCATCACAAAGTGAAAATGTACAATTTTGAAAAGTTTTATCTTGTAATATTATAACACATTAAAATAGACTAAAGTTTTGTTTTTCAGCATCCCTTAAAAACAGGAAGAGTAAAATTCACACTTTCAAAATAAAAGGGAAAATTAGATTAGCAGAAAACACATCAGCTAATTTCTTTTCCTTAACCGGAACACGCAGATATCAATAGTTTCAGACAACCAGAGTAGACAGCAACAAGCAAATGTGAATTTATAACTCCTGGAAAACCACCAGCAGGATGAGCTGATATATAAAGCTGTGTTTTGTTTCTATAACCGATTAGTGCAAATACATCCTACCCTGAGATCCAGTCGGAAGCCAGAAGGGAAGTCTTAGCAACAAGTGCACTCTTCCCACATCCCACTTGCCCAACGAGTACAATCGGCCTTTGTTTTGAATGGTGCAGGCATTTCTTCAGGTTAAGCAAACAAGCTTCTCTTCCCATGAAAGTCGAAGCCCTTTTGCAGACCAAAATCAAAACTTCTTAATTATCATAGAACTGAATACAGACTTCTTATAGAGTCCACCCGTTTCCAACACACCACCTCCCTCCCTCCTCAACCCCCGGTATTCTCAATTAAACATTTCCTCTGTTACGTATTCATTCCTGAATCAGCATTTTGAACATGGATTTGCATCTGGACAAGAAGGAAAATACAATATGTTGATTTAACATTTTAAGGTAAGTTTATCTTTCACCCAGGAAACAGCAACAATTACAAACATTTCAAAATTATCATTCACCACAGCTGCCCAATGGAGAGACCAGGAAATATGAACGGACCTCTCTTAATGTTATAAGGAGATGGTATGGCAATTCCCAAAGATATGAAGTGAAAAATACTGTGTAAATTGGGTTTCTCTCTTAACCTCATAAAAATCAGGGGAGCAAAGTGGCTTTTTCCCTCAGAAGTACAAACACTGCTTAAGTAATTCTGTATTTATTTTACTTATTTGTGTTATCCTAGAATATGTTAATATTTTAATCCATCTCCAAATGGAAACTGGACAGATTCTATTTGAAAACAATTTAGGTAGAGTATGAAGGTAGTTGGTTAGGGCACTCGACTCACAAGCGAGAGGACCCAGGTTCGATTCCTAGGCAAGGCAAAACAAAGGTAAGTTTTCAAATTCCCCAAACCTCTATTTATCCAGCACTAAGTAGAAACCGAGTTGCTGTCGATTGGTAAAAAACTTTTTTTTGGTAATAATCCCTTCAAAAAAGTAAATTTAATTAATTTGTTTGCTCATTCTATTACCGTGGGACATAGCTGTATGCAATTAGCTGCCATGTTTTGCACAAAATATACCGTCAATTCACTTTACAGAATATTCTGGGAAGCGCTTTGAGATGTCCCAATCATATGATAAGGCACTATATCAAATGCAAGGATTATTAATTTACTGATGAATTTTGTGGATTATCTGTAAAAAAAAACTCACAGTCTCTGACAATGCTGCACGTGTTCCAATGTCTCTTCCTTAACCCAGTTCTTAATGACGTCAAATCTTCCTGCACTTGGTGAACTCTTAGCTTTCTGCATTCCGACAACCCTTAAACAAAGTGAAATATTAAAGTCACAAGAAACTTATTTTATTATTTTGTATTGTACTGATTAAAGTATTGTGATAAGACAAATGCAAAATAACAACACAAAATTACAGATTGGTCATCCTAAGGTTCTGAAATGCTTTCATTGGGATATTGTGCAGGGAACAAACTACGTCTAATACATGCTACACGTTATCTGGTATACCAGCTGACCTTTCGACGTCTCTGATTAACAATTCCTAACTAGCGTTATCTATGAATAGGTATATACTGTCAACTGATCCCATTTAGAATAGAGGTTTAAAAATCCTTCACACCCAGCACCTCTGCATTTTCGCTAATCTTCTCCTACCCCAATTCCACTGCTTGGCCCCTCCTCACACCTTACTCGGGCATCCGATGCCTTCTCCAGCCACCAGTGGTGGCCAAGCCTTAATGTACTATGCCCCTAACCTCTAGAACTCTCTTACCCTACCCATCCATCTCACCTCTTCCCCATCTATCTTTAAATTCATTCTAAATACCAACCTCATCACCTGGGCTGATCATCAGCTCCCCTTTCCCTCTTCCTTGCTCAGTGTCTAAGCCTGCCTGAAATATTATCTGCTCTGAAATATTATCTATGTGAAGGATGCTATATAAATATGTTGTTGTTACTGCTGGGTTCAAATTGCTCAGATAAGAAAACAAAATACGTTTAATTGCTTTGGAGTGCAGAATCATACAAGTCACAGCTTAGAAGGAGATCATTTGGATCATTGCCT
Source organism: Hydrolagus colliei (assembly GCA_035084275.1). Taxonomy (NCBI): domain Eukaryota; kingdom Metazoa; phylum Chordata; class Chondrichthyes; order Chimaeriformes; family Chimaeridae; genus Hydrolagus; species Hydrolagus colliei. The sequence continues at coordinate 1,708,093 of CM068742.1, read as the reverse complement.
TTGATCATTGCACCGCCTTCTTCCACCTCTGACGGTTCGCCAATCTCTGGCAATACCTCACCCCAAAAGCTGCTGAAACCCTGGTCCACGCCTTCAACACCTCACGGCTGGATTATTCCAATGCCCTCTTCGCCAGTCTCCTCTCCACCACAATCCATAAAATCCAACTCATCCAAAACTCTACCGTTCGCATACTCACCCGCACCAAACTTCGCTCCCCCATTACCCCAGTCCTTGCCAGACTTCACTGGCTCCCTATCCTAGAGAGAATTGACTTCAAGATCCTCATCCTTGTCTTCAAATCCCTCCACTCCTCTGCACCCCCCTACCTCTCTGATCTCCTCTCTCCTCAAGCCAGCTCCCGTTGCCTTCGCTCAACTGGGTCTGGCCTCCTCCTTGATCCCTGAATCCTACGCTCCACCCTCGGTGGCCGTGCCTTCAGCCACTACGCCCCGAGGCTCTGGAACTCCCTTCCTCACTACCTTCACCTCGCCCACTCTTTTCTCAGCTTGAGGTCCCAGCTGAAGACCTTTCTCTTCGACTGTGCCTTTGGTCACCTTTCTACCCCTGCCCGGTCCCGGGATCCGCTATTGTGAAGCATTCTGAGATGCCATCCGGCGTGGAGGGCGGTATATAAACCGAAGTTGTTGTTGTTATTTATGCTTACACTCCACTAATCCACTCTATTTACAATTTTTAAGCGCTTTGAGACATCTGGAAGATGTGTAAAGCGCTATATCAAATCAAGGATTATTAATTATAATTCTCTGCTTTTCTCATATCTTTCCTATTGTTGTCTCACCGGAACCCTGCCCCCCCAACCCTTGCTTGGGTCCCGACCACAGACTGTTGAGCAGGATGTCCTCCTGATGTGAAAGGTGCTCAACAAAAGTAATTCTGTTGTTGTGGTGGAAGGCTTGGCTCAACAACTAAGCAGCCAACCTATACTTCCACACATCCTAAATTTGCAATATAAATGTCTCAATATGATATAAACTTTATTTTCTCCCTTATCTCTCAAAATGAGTGGGTGCACGGAGGGAAACCATATAATAACAACCTGGATTTATATAGTACCTCCATACAAGGTTACATCTTACAGCACTTAAATGACTGAAACCTTTTGACTCAATTCTGTATTCCAGGCTCTAAAAAGAACTCTACCCTTTACCATCATTGATGAACGAGACTGTAGCGTCTTTAGACTATGAACATTATAGAAAATTATTTCTAAAGCGTGAAATTTTTAAAAACAAGTAAAAGCTTCGGGCACAACAAGGCAATGATTTAAATGTGGAAACATCTTTGTCTCATTTACTTACCTTGTTAACAATTTTACAAAAATATTGCCCTCGTTGCTAAGGGATGAAGTTCCACCTGGGTCCTACTCCGTGAATGTAACATTTCACATCATTCAGAATTTGACAAACTATTAAATAGTTTCAGTACAATTTAAAAAAATTCTGTGAGTCCATTGCAGAAAGTTAAGTTAAATTAAGCTAAGACTGAATTGAACAATTTGCCAAATACTGGACACTTTGAAATGCTGTGTTATGGAGTAAATCTAGAGCCAAGGTGCAACTTCGACCCCCTAAATCACAAATATGTTTATTAATTGCTGAAAACATCGATAGTTGTTTCAAGCAAAAATATATTTATTTCTTAATTGTTTATATTAGATTTGGCAGAAATACATCACAACATTCACAGTTTTTATTGCTAATGCCAACTTCAAAGAGTATGTTACTGTAGCTCAACAATTAATTTAATTACAGTACTGTTAAAAATAAATGCAATTCAGAAACACTAACCTGTTAAATTGGGTGATGACAGTTTTTTGGAAGTGGGCACAAAGCTGCTCTATGTAGAATAAGTGAGATCTGGTAATGTATGGATTGATTCCGTCCCTTCCCCAGCTGACCTTGTACTCATAAATATTGGTGTGGCGTAGCTGCGTGGGACAGCTTGTCTCATTACTCAGTTTCACTTGCCATTAAATAAACAATTTACATCTCCACAGTGCTGTTCATGTGAATGCTGATGACAGTACAGCCAGCCTGGCCAATCAATCAATCAATCAATCAATCAGTCAGTCAATCAATCAATCAATCAATATAGCTCCTTTCACATCGAAAGGACGTCCCAAGGAGCTATCAACAGGACTTGGAAGGGAAATTAGTCATCGGGGAGCAGATACGCTTCCCACTCAGCTATTGTTAGCCCTTGGAAGCCAAAGCCCTGACAGGTATGGCGGTCCTATCTGAACAACAAATGGGAAAGCTTATAGGCAGTGCTCTCAATAGCTTGCTATGTGGGTCTTAGCTGGTTAGACATCAGCAGTAATCCAGCACACACTCTGGAGTCCCCAAGTCTTGTTTCTTTTTGCCAACCTGTGCTTAATATTTTCCAGCATTAGGTAAACAGGCTGTGTCCCTATAGGAAGCGAGTACACATTCCATCCCAACAAATATCACTGGAATTTCCATGTGTAGGTGAGATGTATGGGTATCTCAGTTTGGTTTGGATACTACTGTATTAAGAATGGAGATGTGTTTCCGCATGTCAGGCACTCGACTGACCAAAATAAACATCTCAAAGCAACATCTCTAACAAAGCAGTAGTTTCACATTTTAGTAATTTGTTTAAAAACAGAACCACATTATAAGGAACTATTCTACTTTCATAGGAAACTTGTATTTAACTGTAAATATATATATATATAAAATTTATGGTCTTCAATTCCTGTGCAATAATCTCTTTTCTGTGAGAGATCATTTTAAATTAAGCCAAGCATGTCTTACATTTCACTGGGTGACTGATTTTCATAAAATAAAATTGCATAATATTGGCAGGCAGGCCACAAGAAAAGGGATACTGTGGATCCCAATCAATTATGAATAGCTGAGATGAAGATGGCCCATTGTTCAGATATACAATGGCATATCCAATTCAAATGAAGTGTCCATTTATTTATATACTTCAAACAATAATTAGAACTGTGCAGCATATTATTTCCATAATAAATACGCAGTGAGAGATTCTGCCCAGCCAGTAATTCATTAGTTAAATCTATTGATTGGTATGGCTTCGAGTCACACAGACCATTGAGGTCCCACATTTGATCACTGTCTTCTGCTGAACTAGAAGATCTCAACTTGAGCATCAGTAGTTAGACTATAACAAGAACACTATTTGTGTGATTACGAGGAGAGGGCAGAACTGAAGCTGAAAATGACACTTGCTATCATCTGCACTTATATGTGGGGAATGGTCACATGAGCCACAGACAGGAGAGCCACATAATTCTTCCAGCTAAAAGTCATATGGAATAGCAACTAAAGTGGCATGAGGATTAATGAATGCAATGATCTACATTACAAAAACAGACATCAAGTGTACGATTAAACCACAGTATTTGCTATTACCCGAGCATGAATGCTTTCCAGAAATTCCATATGGGTTTTATGCAGTGAATTGTTTAAGTCGGCCTTCCGTGGACATAGGTCAATGTATTCTGAAGCTTTAACACTCGACAGATTATACTTGATGTCGGTAATATTCCTCTTAAACCAGTGGCAGCATTTCTCTGGGGGTCCTTGTGTTTGCAGACCTTGTTCAATCTCACATTCTTGAACTGAAATACAGTATTGAGAAAAAGAGGCAAAAAAAAAGTAAATTCAAGTGTTTGGACACTGGCAGAAACTCCCATCTCTCTTTTTTTTAAATGTGCCATGGTATCTGTAATGTTCACCTGAACAGGCAGATGGGAGCTAGATTTAACACTGCTTTTCAAAGATACCTTCTGTCACAAGGTAGCACCTTTAAACAGTAAATTTTCTTACAAGCCGCAATGGATGTTCCAAAGCAATCTGGAAGGAAATAAAAATCTTTCATACCATGGCACAAAAATCCAGAAAACAAATACTGTACTCTCTAGATAATATAATGGAATTGCCTTTAACAATATTCCCAAACATATAGTCTCAAATTCCACTTGATCTTAGCCTCTAAAACTATTTTATTTAGGATTCACGCAGAATTATAATTCTTAAATTTAACTTGAATCTGGAAGCTGGTTTCCCACAGCGATTATAAAGAACAGGCTTCCAAAATAAGACCCAATTTAAGATCTTTTCACCATACTGCATGATTATAAATTTTAAAGCAAAATGATTTAAAACTAGATGGGAATTTGGGTGTCTGTTGGGTGTCTAAAAGTTGCATTTTTTAAAAATACAAGTTTCACTGTTCCCCTCAATTTCTGGAGAGGTTTGACATTACCAGAAGACATGGAGAACCTACTTTGGCCTCTGGTATCAAAACATTCTCTGTAGCACCATGCCAATGACACAGATGATTTAATTACTAATTAAAAGAAGATTGTGCCCTCAGTATCATTAGAGATAAAGGCCCAGCAATAGAGTATGAAACAAATATTTTCTTGGCAAGGATTGCCTTAAATGGGGATCAATTTCAAACTTCGATGAATGGCATTCTTTTTGGTTGACAGTAATAGGTACTTCTGTTAGCACTTTTATTATTGGCTCTAACAACTCATAAATGATTGAATGTATTGTTATTATTATAATGTAATCCAATTTTTATAGCAGTTAGAATATCTACAATTTTGATAATCTTAGAGGTGTCAGCATGGGTCAGTTGATAGCATTTTTGCATCTGAGTCAAAAGTCTCTAGGTTCAATCCCACACCAGGCTTCTGAATTTATACAATCTGGACTGACACTATAATACTGTACAGCGTTTCCCAAACCTGTGGCCCACTTGGGGTTGCGACTTGTCAGTTTATTAGTGTTTGAGCAGTAGCAGTTAAAGTTAATTTGGGGTCCCCAGGTATTTTCAGTGTTGAAATGGGGTGATGCTGGGGAAAAGGCTGCTACAATACAACATGGGGTGGTCAATATCTGGTTTGTTGGAGGTCAGCATCTGATTTATTGGAGGTGTGGTCCTTCAAATGAGATGTGTGCACCTTGAGATGGACAGTAAAGATCCCAATGGCACTATTTGAAAAGAGAAGGGAGTTTCTCCCGGTGCCCTGGCCCAAAATGGCATAAATAAAATTATTCATTTCTGAAGTCGCTCCTGGCTGTTTGTGGGACAATGTAATGCGCAAATTGGCAGCTGCATTTGCCTACAAATATACCAGTCACAATATTTCACAATAAATTCTGCAAAGTGCTTTGAGACATCCTTCCAATGAAAAAGGTAATAATTCAAGTTGAGCGTCCTGAATCCGGTTTTCATGTTTGTCCGGACTTCAGAACGTGTTTCTGGTGTCTGGAAACGCCCGAACTCAGGTTCGGGTATTTCCGGACTTCGGAACGTTGGAAGCGCGTCCCGAGCCCGGAAATGCCTGGGCCCAGGTTACGCTATTTCCTTTTTCTGGACGTCACCTTGTAGTTCTTCTCAGGGTGTCCGGATTCCAGAACATTTTATGGATTCCGGATGACCCTGCCACCAATCGTCCCGGAATCTGGAACATTCCGGAACTCCGGATTTTGGACGCTCAACCTGTAATAATAATCCTTGCATTTGATATAGCGCTTTTCACATCTTATCGACATCTCAAAGCGCTTCACAGAATATGCTGTAAAGTGAATTGACTGTATATGTGTGGGTGAAACGCGGCAGCCAATTGCGCACAGCAGCGTCCCCCACAAACAGTCGAGGATTGAAACGACCAATGTTTATAATAGTTTTTTTTGGGACAGATTATTATTAGGCGTGTGGAATAAGGAAACTTGCCCAAGGTTTCACCCTGATCTGCTTGGATTCTACCACATGTCTCACGCTTGTAAGGTGAGCACTCTAACCACTGAGCTACAGGACTCCACGGTATTACACCAAATGCAAGGATTATTATTGTTATTTATTATAGCAACAAATCTAATTTGTCTTATTGGTATTTCACGTTGTTGTGCAGTTAAAACCATCACTGAGCTTTCTCTGTCTCTACCTGTTCTGAGTAGACTTGAGACTGCTCTTTCACCAAGAGCCAGAGAGGCAAATTTTTGAAGGATACTATAGAGTTTCTGGTGACAACTTGACCAGTTAGTCTTTGTGTGTTGTCTGCGTAGGGGATCCTTGCTGTAAAAGTCTCTGTAGTATGTGCTGCAATACACAAGAAATTACATTTGTATAGCACCTTTCACGTCAGAAGGATGTCCCAAGGCGCAGAACAGACAGTATTCCAGACCCAAGCTGGGGGTAGGGATTGGGGAGGGTGGAGGACAAGGGGGGGAAAAAGGTTGCTCGAAAGCACGGTCAAAGAGGAGGGTCTTGAAGGAATGGGGCGAGGCAGAGCAATAACAATAAAAATTATTGTACTGCAGTTGATGTTCGCAATTGTTCTTAGAAACGTAACATCCTCCCAGTTAAGGAAATCACAACTTACTGGATCAGTATTTTTTTTCCACACCAACCATTGTTCACTTCCTACATTGCCTGATACAAGCAAAGATGAACAATTTAACATGATTTTTTTGCTAACCTGATTGCCTGAAGCCTGTAAATACCAGGGACACAGTTTTCATCCAGTTTATACCACTGCTGAAGAAGCTCAAAGTTGGATGCAGTTTCAGACACTTTCAGTAGAGATGCACTAAATGATCTGTCTCCTATCTGGCGGACATGACTGTCCACGTGGTTGGACAGATTTTCAGTGGTGTCATGGTTTCCTGGTAACTCCCTACCAGGTAGTTGATGTGGATCTGAACTATCAGTTAAGTCAGCTTGCGCAATGCTAGATTTTGTATGGGATTCGATGTCTTTTGTCATGTTTTGGAATTCAAAATTGGACTTGAATTGCTTCCTTTGAATTATCTTCATTTTCTTGGTCTCCATGAAGTTAAGAATAGCTTCAAATGTTTCTTTACTTATTCTCTCAGGAAGTAGAGGAGCCTCACGTTTTTGCCCAATTAAAATCTACAAATAAACAAAGGTTTGACAATACAATCACGAGGAAGTCAAGTGTAAAAGCAATCACCCTGCATCCAAAACTGTGCTCAAGAGACTAACTAAACATCAAAATAAATCAATGAGAAATGAAAGATGGTGAAGCAGAGAATGCAACCATCAAAGAAATTGACTTAGTTTTTAATTATTCATTTCCATTGAACAATGAGGATTATATACATTGTATAAAATGTTGTGGTATATCCACGGAGCGTGAATGGTATCACTGGAACAGCAGATCTCAATCTATGGCATTGAATCTATTAAGAAACATTACAATTTCAGGGCTTCAGCATCAACATTTTTATTATCAAACATTTTTATTGCACTTACCATGAAGTTAGATCCTTCAGACATTTGGCATTCCTTGAGTACATCCAAATGTAGCTGAGCTGTGCTATGATTATCACAAATCCCATCCTTCACTCCCCATTTGAGGTCAATCATCTTGAAATCATAACCTCTTTCTTTGCAATACTTATTCAGTCTTGGGTAGACCTTTTCCATTAATGCATTACTTTCATGCTCTGTATCTGCAAAAAAAAAAAAAATTTTTTTTTTTTTTAAGTACGAATCTGGAATGCATTGCCTGAAAAGGTGGTGGAGGCTGATTCGATAACAACTTTTAAAAGGGAATTAGATCTTTATTTAGGGAGAACGGGTCTATTAGGCTATGGGGAGCGGGCAGGGCAGTGGGATTGAATCGCTCTTTTCAAAGAGCCGGCACAGACTAGATGGGCCGAATGGCCTCCTTTTGTGCCGTAAAATTCTATGATTCTATGATACTGTATTTTCATTTTTGGAGTGCTTTACACATTGTAAACTCCAATGTTACTGTGGTAAAGTTACTAGCGTTACAAAAATCACCCTCACTCCAGTACATTTTCTTGGCTCACGTTTGGTCAACTACAGTTTTTTTTAAAATCAATTGTAGTTTGATGGAACCTCTTTAGAATCTTCACTGCAAATAAACTTGGTAAACATAACCTTGCATGACATTTATGGCACATGTATAATTATCTATTTATGTGTAATTTGTTTTGGCCAGCTGGGTGGCTGACACATGCAAATCCCATCCCAAGAGCATCCAAACCAAACTGAGAATTCCACGCATCCCACCTATACATCAAAATCCCAGAGATATTTATTGGAATGGAATGCATACCCTGTTCCTAGAATGACTCATTCTGCATACCTAATTGTGGAGATTATTAACACCAGGTTGGCAACATCCAAGGATTGGAGGCACCAGAGTGTGTGTTGGGAGTAATGCTGGAGTCTAACCAGCTAAAACTACAGTTTGTCATCAAAATTATTCTCCAGCAAACTTTCCCACTGCTTGTCCAGCTAGGACCCAAGGCCTACCCTATCCATTAGAGCTTTGTCTTGCAGGGTTAATGGGAGCTGAGTGTGAAGACTCCTTGCCCCAGTGATTGGCCTGTCCTTCCAAGTCCTGCCAATGGGCCAGGCTGGTTGTGCTGTCATCAGCAGAGCCCTGGAATTTAGAGGACCTTCCTAGATCAGGAAATGGACTACAGGCTGCCGTCTGAGCTTGATTCTGACATTCCATTGCTAAACATCTACCCACTTGTCTTGCCGTCCCTCCACCCCACCCCGCCATGCAAGGAAGATAGTCATTTGGCATCCGACAACAACTTGCATTTACATAGAACTCTTCACGCCTGATTGTGTCTTGCAGTGACAAGTGTGGGTTTGAGTCCTCAAGTGTCCGCAAATCCCTCCGAGCTTCTTAGATCAGGAAATGGACTACAGACTTCCTAAGGGGGAAATGCAGCTGAACAGGAAATACATTGCCACCATCTTCCTGTCCATAGGTCAAATGAACATCCCTTCCCGTTGAGCAACCAGTTAGAGATGTAGAGTTTGAGGAGCAGTTGGTTGCCTCTCTGCGTACTAACCAACGAGAATTCCAGGTGCTGGAAGTTCGAATATGTGTTGATGAGCTCAAACTCCAGCTGTTGCCCCAAGAGTTTTTCTCATCAACTATTCTACAGACACAGTGGTGGAAATAGATGTGAAGGACAGCTTGTGATGCGTGTTCATGTGTAAATATAGTTCTATCCTATGCTACGCGTAAATCTTGTTTAAATGTGTAAGTGTACAGAGCGAGTTACAGGTGCACTTAATAGGTGGATTAACAAGTACTGTTAATCCAGTGACAACTCTAAATTGACAATTGATCATTTTAACTTAATTCTCTGTAAATTCCCTTCTGTAGCAAGTGTTTACAGATATTTTACATGTAACACACCAGCATTTGCACATGATTTATCCATGGCAAATAATCACCATTGTCTTGGTTCTGGCTACCATTCTAACAAGTGAAACATACACATTTTCCCCAGTCAGTTTCTCGCTGGTTTCTTATGATTCTAACGCATTTTTTTTTGCTTTTGTATCTGCTTGGAGTAAATAGAACAGAAATATGTTGCTTAAAAATAGTTACCTGTGTAGCTACTACAGATATACGTCATAAACCTTTTCTTCTGACTTGGGTAGGTTGTTTTGATGTTTCCTCTCATGACTTCCCTTTCAGGGTCGACATCTGTCTGAGAATTTGGCTCACTTCTGTACATCAGGATTTTAGACTGTATGCAACCTCCCCGTTCGCCGTTGTTTCTTGACTGAGATTGCTGTACCTCCCTGTCTGTTGCCTGAGTGGTCACAGAAGCACATGATACACAAGCCTCTGAATTCTCAGTTTGCCATGACCTCCAACTTTGCTCTTTCTTGAGATCATCATAAGAACCAGATTCCAAACTTTGAACCTGACTGACTGTACTGGATATCAATGGTAATATTTCACAGATGCTTGGTTCATTTCCTTGCTGTTTTAGTAAGTGATCTGATTTGCTGCCTTTCTTTAATTCATCTTCCAGACTGAATGAAGAAATTTCTTCACTGCTGGCTGTATAACCACTCAGGAGTAGAGGTGGTTTAAAGCAAGTATCCTGAGGTAATGATGTTTCACTTGACTGTCAAGAAAACAAGAGAATACAGTTTATGTTTAGATCTTGACTAGGTTAACAAGGACATGATTCAATTTCATTTTATGCGACAGAATCAAAAATACTTATTTATTCCATTGAACTTCTTTCACAACAGACAATAAATAATAATTATTGCACTTGGTATAGCGCCTTATCACATCTTCAAGATGTTTCAAAGAACTTCACAGAATTTACTGTAAAGTGAATTGACTGTATATTGTGTGGATAAAATGGTTCAATATTTGAGCCTTTTTGAAAAAAAATGTTCTGAGTAAAGATGTACAAACAATGCAGACTATATTTGCGACCTGAAACCATCTGAACGGAATCTATTACAAAATGAATGTACAATACTTATAAACAATAATCCTGGAATTTAATTCAAAGCCTTAGAGAGTCATCCACATTTCTCAAGGCAGAATTTACTGTAAACAATAACAGTGATAATTTGCATTTATATAGCGCACAGGGTAGAGTTTCAGAGGGCTTTGCAGTGGAGGAGACTAATTCCAAGCCGAGGGAGGGAGGACACTATACTGTAAAATAGTTTGATTGTGTGTATTTTGTGGGCAGACTCAGGAATCAGTTTGTACACACCAATGTCCCACAAACAGTCATGCAGTGAGTGACCAATTTTATTTGGGGATTGTTGGCCACGACACCAGGACTCCATTTTATTTTTGAATAGTGACCCACAGGAACCAATTCAAGATCCTTGTCCTGAGTTTCAAGGCCATTCACGGCCTTGCCCCCGCCTATCTCTCTGACCGACTGTCTCCCTATCAGCCTGTGCCCACACCCTCCGTTCAGCAGCCTCAGGCCTGCTCCGCGTCCACCGCCCTGACCCCCCAACCATCGGGGGCCTCTCTGCTCCCACACTGTGGAACTCCATCCCGCAGCCCCTCCCCCTCGCTTCCTCCCTTTCCTCCTTCAAGGCCGGTCTCAAGACCTTCCTCTTCAACCGTGCCTTCGGCTGCCCCACTAACTCTCGCACCTCTCCCACTCTCCTCCCCCTTCCCCCTCCCCCGATCCTCCCCCTACCCCCCACCACCCCCGCTCGGGTCCCGACCTGACTGTTCAGAGCTTTGGGACGTCCTCCCGACGTGAAAGGCGCTGTATAAGTGCAATTTTGTTGTTGCAGTGCCATGGAATGTTTAACATCCACCACTGCACTGAAGCTGTGTGTTCGCCCAGACTTGTTGATGTGAAACATTGGTCTTGCATCACAGAATTGTGGACATGGGTTAATACTTATGTTCTGTAGTTCACCCCACATCCACCCTCAATTTGCTGCTCTTGTACGTATCTACAGACAGCTAATACTTCACCCTAAGTACACAAGTAAACTCAAACTGTGATTTCTGTTTGAGAATAGTGAATATTGCAGCTATACCCAATTCTTCCTTGGCAGTGGATGCTGTTAGATTTTTCCTTTCCTAACCTAACATCCCATGTGGTTCATTCCATCGATCACTTGCTTCAGAGGTTTTAGGTTTAAATCCTGATGGGTCCACTCAAACCTTCACTATTTTGAGATTGTAAAATACTTAAATGTATTCTCTTAAACCGCACACTGGCAAAGCTAGGCGGGTCTCCAGCCATGTGAAGCAGAGTCAATTGTTTGGCGAATCAACAAGAATTAAAGGTGTAGACTAGTCCTCAATCCTGCAAACCAAAGCCGTTATGGCAAACTATGTGACTTCAGCTGGTTAGACTATAGCAGTGCACAACCCAAACTCTGGGGTCCCCACGTCTTGCCTCTTGTCAGCCTTCAACAAACACTCTTCAGAATTAGTTAAGCAGGATGTGGCCCTCCAGGGAGAGAGCTCACATTCCATCCCAATTTCCATGTGCAGGTGGGATGTATGGAGTACTCAGTTTGGGTCGGATACTTTTAAGAATGGTGATGGTTTTTCACATATATCAGACACCAGGCAGACCAAAAGAAGGCATTTAGCAGTTCTTTGCAATGCTGATTCTTTGGTTGAACCTGACATTTTGTACCGTTACCAGGAATCAAAATTGATCCGTCCTTCTTGTGTTGAATTTAGTCTCTAAGACATTATAGTGTGACTCATAGATAAAAACTATTCTTTAGTTACACTATAACCAAGCTGAACCATAAATAAACTGAACAACAATGTTAAATGTCTTAGGTGGTGATCACAACTACAAGTTCTGGAAAAGTTCCCAAACAACTGTAATGTAGCTGCTAAGCGGTGCCAATTCAGAGCAATTTTGGGGGTGGGTTTCCATTGGATTCTGATTCTCTGGAGTCAGCCAGGTGTCTGACGAATGTAAAAAAAACACATCACCATGCTTGAGAGTATCCCAAACAAACAGAGAATTCCACGCATCCCACCTACACATAGTAAGTCTGCGTATTGGGATAGAATATACACGCTTTCCTGTGGGAGAGTATTAGTTGCAGACTGACAAGAGCCAAGGCTTTGGGGGACCTCAGAGTGTGTGTTGAATACTGCCGAAGTTCAACCAACTAAAACATAGCTCTTGTTGAAAGCATTATCTATCAAGCCTGGCTGATGTTTGTCCTTCTAGAACAACCTTGCCTGGTTTGGGTTTACAGATATTGAGTGGGAGGAGTGGGAAATGGTTAGCAAAATTCATAAGCAAAAACTTGCAGATATTGTACCCAAATCAGCAAAGATAAAATAAGATTCTAATGTGTAAAACCCTGGCTTTTTCTTGTTTGGAACTAAGTTTGCGATTGATTCACAATTTTCCTCTTCTAAATTTTGCTTCAAATTTCACCACACAAGAATCGACAACTAGTAGTCACATTTAACACAACAAATCCAGTTTACGTTTCTGACATTTTAGATGCTATTGTCTCTAAATAATCTGAACACGAATAGGATTGTACTGCAGCTATATAAATGATTGTAATATAATGTTTTAAATTAACCTGTTCTAGCTTCTGAATCACGGATCCATTATTCCTCAGGGGTCTTCCATCACCTTCATCTGATGATGACCCGTCTCTGTAATGCTGAACAATCCGTTGCAAATGCCGTCGATGCAAGTCGCGCTGACAGTAAATACAAGATATAGCAGCATGTCTATATTCATCTTAGTAAGTGGAGACATGTCAGAAAGTACAGTATAAAGAGTTGTTTATTAGCATTCAAAAGTTAGTCAATAAAGCGTCTCAAGCCATTTTCTCATGATCCTATCATGCCTATAGTCCAGTAATAGTACAGAGGAACCGTAGTATAAGGTGGTTACCAATATTCCCCAAGGAATATTCACCACAATTTTAAAAAATCTTTAATTTTAAAAGAAGTCCATGTTGCCTAATTAACTAACAAAAAAGTCACTGCTTTTCATCTTTTTCAGTCTTATTGATAATTTACTTGTCATTAACCTTAACTGATTTTAGAATACGTTAATTGTATTGGAAAGGGACAGGTACTAAAAATTCCATACCTTTAAATGAGTTTTGATTTTGAAGTCTGTGTCACTGCTGATTTTTCTGTAAGGCACTCTCCAATGACGCTCTGCTATCTAGCAATTTAGAAATGTTATGCTTGAAACAACTAATTCCAAACACCCGATTCCAAAAACTCCAAGTATTATCTTTGAAATATTACACCAACTTACTCTGCTGTTCTTAAGGTCCACAATTCTGTAAGAAACCCTGTGTGAGTCCACAATCCGAGGAGAGAAGAAGAGATCTTGTAGGTTACTGGAGGGATTTTGATTTTTTAAAGCTCTCTCCTATTGGAAATGAAATTCCTTCACGTTACAAGAGGATATTTAAAGTAGAACTGTCCTTACCTTGGAACACCCGGGAGCAGTTATAATCCTTGCATTTGATACAGCGCCTTTCACGCCAGGAGAACATCTCCAAAGTGCTTTACAGGATAAATAAATTACAGTACAAATCTACATTATATCATGCTTTTCTCGTTGGGAAGCTGTCCCACAATGCTGGACAGTCTAAGGTCTAAGGATATAATGTTATATGTAGTGATTATCGGTGCCAATGTTTATACTCCTCTTGTCCCTCTCCGCATCCTATCTCTTACTCAACTAATGTCCCCCCACACCTATTCCACCCCCACCACCCCTCCTATTGCCCCACCCTTCCTACCACCCATCACCACCACCATCAGGCATATCCATCCTTTCCCTTCATCTCTGCAAAGAGAGAACTACAAGTGCCTTTAATAGTAAGTGTCATTAACTGCCCATGTGGTTTTGTAATCCATTTTACTGGTTGTTACTTACAGAAATAAGGGCTCCTATCATTCCATTTGACCAAGCCACTTTCAAATGGTTAACCCAACCCACGCATTTTGCGTACCTACTATCCCAACAGACACACCACTTATCAGTTCCTGTCTCCCATTGTTTACATTTGCCTACAGCAGTTCATTTTTCTGCTTGACAAATCTAATTAAGCAAACTCTGTTTAAGAACTTGTTCTATCTGTATACTGTATAGCCATGCATTTATATGGTACTTGCTTCTTACTAAGAGAAAATTGTTTCAACTAGAGTATAAGCCTTGTTGCTCAACTGCCAGTGCAGTGAAGTAAACTTGCATTGCTTCGGCAATCGTTTTCTCCATTATTCACGTGGTGATGGTCTATAGTCACAAGAATAAATTTAGAGTGTTACAGTATCCTATTCATTAAGGGTGAACATAAATTTATTTGGGCCAATTTGCTTTGTAAACTTAATCTGGTATTGTTCCCAATGTGGCTTAATCTGGTATTGTTCCCAAGGTTTTCCCCATGTGGTGACTGTTTCAGGGCATAGTTGCTATAAAAATATGGTTGCGGATGATGGAGTGGAGTCGACGAGAAATGTGTAGTTTGTAGGGTCCGGCGATATATCGGTTATATCTGATATAATTATCATATCAATATGCCGATATCGGAATTTAAAAGATATTGATATATCGAAAAACGATATCGAAAAAAAAATATCGCAAATATCGATATATAGTTTCTGGCGATATATCGGTATAATGCAGACTTTATCAATTTACCTTGTCGATATCCGAGTGCGTGCGCACACTGGAATGCACGTGCGCATGCGCAGGACAAAAAAAACCCCACAATATCGATATATCGATATATACCGATATGGGCAAACTGATATATCGATATTGGAAAATTTTCATATCGACGGACCCCAGTAGTTTGCCAGAGCCCGTTGAGCGAAGAGGGCAAGTAGTGGAGTGGGATGTAAGAAGATCGGAGAATTCGTGCTAGAGCATGAACTGATTTATACGTAAGCGTGATGATTTTGAATTTGATCCGTTCTGCAATGAGGAGTCAGTGGAGTCTGGCAAAGACTGTGGTGGGGAGTTTGGTACAGGTAAGCAACATGAACACGAATGAGTATTTCACAGGCTCGAGGTTAAAGGTTAAATAAAGTAAAGTTGAAGAGATTACTTTTTCAAAAGTGGCAAGAAAACAATGTCAATGTAAACGTTGGGTTACATTCCAGTTGCCAATAAATCTATTTTAATGGTATTATCAGATTTTACCATGTGAATACATTCACAATACTGTACAACAATTTGAAACGACATGTACCTGTGTTCTGCGAGCAATGAGAGAAGAGGGTTTTCCCAGATCTTTACCAATTGGAGGGAGAGTTATGGCTTGCTTTAATTGATTATAGTCCTGCAAAACAATGTAATAATTCAGATAATAATCATTATATTTGACATGTGATTCATACTTTATCACGTAATTGAAATGTTCACAGCATTTCCTATAAAATGAGGTAAATAGCTAATTTATGCAAAACAATCTCTTGAAAACTGTGGGGGAGGTGGGGGCAAAGAGGAAAGAACTCTCATTAGCAGAGGCCATTAAAGTTAATAAATTTAAATTAAATTTAAATTCCTTAGATCTGGCTAGATTACAGAACTGAAACATCTGCAACAACACATATTTGTGGCATCTCTTCCCTCTTTAGAGTGTATAAATGCCCATTAGATGTACATACGGTCTATACAGAGTCTATGCACTAATCCATATACTCATGTGGAGTTCCTGTAGCTCAGTGGTTAGAGCACTCGCCTTACAAGCGTGAGATCTGTGTTCGAATCCAGGCAGGTCAGGGCGAAACTTGGACAAGTTTCCTTACTCCACACACCTGATAATAATCCGTCCCAAAAAAAACCACAATAATAAAATTGGTCATTTCAATCCACGACTGTTTGTGTAGGACGCTGCTGCGTGCAACTGGCTGCCGCGTTTCACCCACAAATATACAATCAATTCAATTTACAGTATATTCTGTGAAGCGCTTCGAGATGTCGATAAGATATGAAAAGCGCTAAATCAAAGGCAAGGATTATTATTATTGCTCTGTCACATAACTTCTGTGGGGTGAAGGGTTTTATTACTGCCCCAGACTTTACAATCATTTTACTGGTGTCAAATGGATCTAAAATAAATCTAAGTCGTTAGAAATTACGAAGCAGAATGATATAAGCAATGATGTCAATAAAATCACATAATATACAACAACAACAACAAAATTGCACTTGCATATCGCCGTTCACGTCAGGAGGACATTCCAAGGTGCTGAATGTACATATACTGTATATATATATATAGATAAAAAACAACAGTCTTCCTTACTTTGCTTACCTTCTCCTCAGGTAGGACCCTGTTGGTGTACGAGGTCCACATGCTGTGTGTCGATTCTAACCAGTTACTGGGTCTTTTGCAAACTTGGCAGCCGTTCTTTCCGATGGGAAACTCTGACCGGGGCAGCGGGGAGGGGACGAATCTTTCGGCAGAAGAGCTTGGAACGAAAAACATTCATTTGAAATGCACTTGGCACTTTGGAACTAACCATCCAGCAAAATAACCAGCTCCAAAAACATTTCCACCGTGAATTTGCAAGCCAGGTTTGCCCAAAATGTGGTCACTGTCACCCCGATTAGCGTGTGTGTCTGTGTGTCTGTCTGTAGCAGAGCCAGTGGTCTTTCTCACTGTGTCTAAACACTGAATGCCTTTCCTCTTCTGCCTCTGTGGACACCCTTCATTCATCCTCTTCTCAACCACATGCACCAGGATCACTGAGCAACGCGGTATCTACTGAGAAATGGAGATGGGGGGAGTGGGGGTTGGGGGAGGAATCATTCAGATTTTAACAAATCTAATTGGATGCATTAAAATGGCTGTGCGTTTCAGTACCACTGCCTCCCAACAGAGCAAACACTGCAAGCAAGTCTCTGGGAGCTTTCAGATCAAACAGTTCACTGAGGTTCAGATCTCTATTCTACAAAATAAAACACCAAACAGTCATTCCAGTCATAGCAACCAGCACTTACCTTCTCTCTCTCTCTCTCAGCCAGACCTCAATTGTTTGAGGTGTTTTATTGCCAAGAGATTAGACTGAAATTACACCACAGCCCATAGTTATCCAGATAAATGTTGCTAACGACACAGACTATAGGGTTTCAGACACAGACTTTCCTTTGAAAGCTTGGATCAACGAGATCACATTTTTAACTCATCTTTGAAAGAATTAATGTGCCCCCAATGAATGTTGTAGGTTAGATGTGTTTGCAATGTCTGTACAGTACAATTGTCTGTTTATATACCGGTTCTTGTTAGAAAAAAATAGAAACTCATATTTGCCATTCAATAAAACGAATAACCGCACCCCACCTCCCACCAAAACAAATTACACAACTGAAAGGTCTGTTCACACAGCTTTAGATCCACCCAAACCCAGTTCGTATGTTACAACTGCAACACCCAGCTACAGTGAGGTCAATAAACACCAGGCTTTGTAATGGAACTGAAACATCTGCAATTGTAATTGTGGTTTTCGTTTTGAAGATCTTTGAGCCTTGTCTTTAGCAAAAACCTGATTCCAGAAAGGAGGTATGCACCCATTCGCAATTTTTTTCATTGTTATGTAAATTTATTTTCATTTAACAGACGATAGGGTTGCGTTGTATTAACAAGAACGCCTGTTTCCCAACAGTTAGCACGACTGAATGTACAGTGTATACAAATCTGGTTAATCTCTGCTCCAGTAAAGGTCTGGCTAATCTCTGCTCCAGTTTCTGACCTAAGGATTGCAGATCCACACAAGAAAACTGATTTCCTATGAATAAGGGATTGTAAGGCAGACCGACAATGAGGGGGGAGATGGTAACCAATATTGTACATACTGTACTAGCCAACACTCAGGATTGATGAAGGCATGTTGTTGAGAAGAGGACACAGAGCTGTACTGTGGCTCCCAGGTACATTGGAGTGTCTTGAGTTTGTCACTTAGAAACGCGAGTTCAACCTGAACGCAAATCAGACCTGAAACGAGAGGAAGTGGGTGGGCGAAATGTGACAGCTAAAAGTGCACAGCAGTGTCTCACAAACAGTTGTGGATTGAGTGACATTTTTTGGAGGGGAGGGATTATCATCAGGCATAGGGAGTAAAGAAACTTGCCTAAGGTTTTTCCCCTGCCTGGAATTGAACCCAGGTCTCTCGCTGAGCTGCAGGATGGCTACAATCTGGACTGTATTCATTAATTTATCAACAATCATTCTTAAAGTCTTGGATTTTCCTTGAATCTAAGTTGCTCTAGAAGTAGACAAAATACGATACAAAATAAAAATAAATGTTGACAGCAGGCAGTCTTTTTGTCTTTTGAGTGTCAGGGTTCCAGTGACCCAGTCTCTAATTTGTTGTGGAAGAAAAGTAAAAATTTCTAAGTTTAACATTCTTTTCTGTTTCCTGATTACAAAAACAACAGTCACCTACAATAGAGTTGTTCGATTCATTGGCCAATGGACACATGTTATCAATTGCACCCAAGAGTCTGGTCAATTGAAGACCATGCAGTATCAGCAGCAAACAAGCCTTAATAAATCATTAAAATATGTCCCTACTTTTAGCATTTGTGCCTTTCTTATATCTTATGTTGCTTGTATCCCACTAGCGATAGCAGGCGCAAATAAAGAGGCTTTTACATACTGTAGATGGTTACTTGTGGTTACAGCAGGAAGATGGTTCCAAATAGTTTTGTACTTGGGCGGGGGTTGGGGGGTCGGCGTGAATCTGCGTGAATTTTGTTGCCAATCTGTTGCTTCACTGGCCATAGTATTGAATAGAGCTGCTCTATTATTGAGTGCTGGGATAGTGTTGGCAATGTGGCATGATTTGTTTGCCAGTTTTACTACACTACGTTATATTTAGTTATTGCCACTACACAAGACATCAAAAGCTCAATGAGAAGATTCAAATCTTTTTTTTTAAATGTCAATGGGGAGGCTTGTAAGAGCCTTAACCTCACTGGTCAACGAAACAGCACAAACTTCCTAATTAAGTTCTTCTCTGGTGTAATCGTACTAAAAGTAGCTTGTAGTTAAACAAATAACAAATGATATCCTGCCTTTCAGCTAGCTACTGCATGGCAGATTTTCTCATCCGTTTGCTCTGGACAAATCTTGATTAAAGCAGTTTTTCAATCTCAGAAAAGTAAAACAGATTTCCTTCAGTACATCAATTTTGAAAGTCTGCCGGCAGAGGTGAACTGGACTGAAATGAACCAAAAGACCAACGATTTACGGTGCTGTTGTAGTTAATGGAATGAAAATTATTGACAAGATCTTCAGGCCTCTCTGTCCATTTGAGTGGTTGGGTAGGGAAATAACGGTTACAAACCTTATGGGTTTCAGGCCTTGGGTATTGATTCATTCACTCTTAGGGCGAGTACTGGTAATTGTAAATCCATTTAAACCTACAATTGCAAACTGATTAGTTTTGCATGCAAGAAAGAAATATATGGGAACAAAGTGATTGTTAAACATTTTTGGGAGGGAAGGCAGAAGAGTGATTCATTATTTTGGTTAGGATAAATTTGCTTTCAATGGTGAAAGCATTCTACGTTTCAATTCTACTTTTCAATTCTACTTTTCTATTTTTTTCAATGGTGAAAGCATTCTACTTTTCAACATCTATATGCTCCGACTTGGTGACATCATCCGCAGACATGGGGTTAACTTCCACATGTGTGCCGATGACACCCAACCCTATCTCTCTGGCTCTACCCTCGACTCCAGGACTACCACTATCCTGACAGACTGTCTATCCTGACAGATCCTATCTGTCTGTCAGACATTAAGTCCTGGATGAGAGCAAACTTTCCAGAGTTGAATGTCAACAAGACCGAGCTTCTACTGAGTGCCTTTTTTGCGTCAGGCACTGGCTGCATCAACTTCCATCGTTGCACACTCAACCTCACCAGCCAGTCAGGAACCTGGGTGTCTTGTTCAACCCTCAACTGTCTTTCCTTCCTCACATCCATGCAATGACTCACTAAGCCGTTCCCCACGCAATATTTCACCATTCCGTCATTACCTCACCCCTAAAGCCGCTGAAACCCTCAAACCTTCATTACATCCCGGCTCAATTATCCAAATGCCCTGCTGGTCAGCCTTCCCAATTCCTCCCTCCACAGGCTACAGATAATCCAGAACTCTGCAGCCCGTGTCCTCTACCGTTCCAAACTCCGTGACCCCATCTCCCCCATCCTTGCCGACTCCATTGGCTCCCCATCATCCAGAGGATCCAATTCAAGATCCTGGTCCTCACATATAAAGCCCTCTACAGCCTCGCCCCACTCTACATCCGTGACCTCCTATCCCTTACCACCCGCCCCCTCCGCTCAGCAGGCTCTGCCCTGCTCCATGTCCCCTGACCCACCTGCCCAACCATTGGCGGGCGAGACTTCAGCCACTCTGCCCCCAACCTCTGGAACTCCATCCCGAAGTCCCTCTGCCTCACACCCTCCCAAGCCTCCTTCAAGTCTCGCCTCAAGACTCTCCCCTTTGATGGACACATTGGCAAATCCTTCCCCGCTTGCCCCTACCCCCCTCACCCCGTCCTCAGCTCGGGTCCAGCGCCTTGGGATGTCCTCCTGATGTGAGAGGCGCTGTATAAATGTAATTTTGTTGTTGTTGTTGTTGCCTCCATTGGAATTTAGGTAAATAAATGAAACCAAATACTCCAACCCCTTGATTGAAACTGTAACGTGCTTTAAAAGTAATTCTAATAAAACTGTACCATTTGCCCATATGTTATAGATATTGCACAGAAGTATGTTTTTTCCTAGCCTTTAATTTTTTGCACTTCCCAGAGGAAGGAGGCAGAACATTTAACCGTCCCCAATGGAGAAAATGAAGTAATATCCAGAAGTTGGTACTTTTCTCTACCTCGCAAACTACTTGCATCGAGAGCTTGCGCAGAAACAAATGATCGGGCACAGATCCCCTGGTAAACATCAGCTACGGAGAGTCCAGATTAGAAACATCACGATCTAAGTTATTTCAAAATGCAAAACATACCTCTGTCCAAAGCGATCGACCCCCAAAAAACGATCTAATAAGGCTGCAAGTAAATGAGATTCCCAGGATCGTACAGCCAGAGAGAAACCATGGGCCCCAGTTCATTGGTAACGATGTTTTGTGTAACTTTGAGTCAATTAGGATAGATTACCATGGAAACACAATCATACACCAAGGAGATGAAGCCATTGAATGAAAGCCCTGTGACAGCTGATCAAGAGGAGCCACAGGCTGAATTAATCAGCCAGACTGTTAACCATTTCGCTTGGTCAAAATGTTTCATCCAACTTGACCTGGTGGGAACGAACCAGGAATATAAAGGAAAACATCTCTAGATGTGAAATAAAGGAAACAAACTAATCTGTGGACCTTTATGCACACGGAACATAAAAAAAAACTGTGCACAACAGCAGTGAAAGTGAATCATTAAATCCTATTTCTGCGTTTGATTATAGATAGTGCCTTATCAGATCGACATGTTGACATGTTTCATGGCACTTCACAGAATATACTGTGGAAGTGGATTGGACCTATGCATTTTGAAAGGCGAAATGTGCAGTCAACTGTGCATAGTAGTGTCTCACAAACAGTCTTGAATTGAGTGACCAGATACTCAGCTGACGAAAAAGGGACTCTTTTAATGCTACGGTATTTGTGAATATCATGTACAATGTCCCATCCCCTTGTGGTATCCTTCTGGGTTGAAAGGCGATACAAATTCGTACTGTGCGTATTGGTATATCCTTGCTTATAATAATCCCTGCATTTTTTGAAAGGTAAACATACACTTTTGAACGCCTGGATCTGCCACAATACTGTATTTTGCATAATTGACTAGTGTCCCTGAGTTTCGGAAGGGAAACCAGTCTTCCTACTCTGATTGCAATCAGTTGAATGCTGCTGTGACTATGTGTGAACTTTGGGTGAGAAAAGGATTGAGCTTGGCTGTGATTTCCTTCCGTGGTAAAATAGCCTGCCAACATTCAGTCAAGGCATAAATAATGACCACTTATTTATGAGGCACCAGAGGGCGACTGAACCCCTTGGAACTGTTGTAAAACAAAAAGTGATTCCACTGCAATAAAAGGAGAAAATGGTTGAAAAAAAAGTACCCCCAAGGTATCAGAAATGTTATTTTTTCTCTTGAAGATGATAGACTTACACTTACTTCTGTTGCTTCAGATTCTTGAGGGTTATAAAGTAACATGAGGCAGTGAAATCTTGTTTGTAAAAAAATGCACCAGTATGTTAAAAAGTTGGCATCAAATTGCTTCACAAAATGGAAATTCAACTGACTATTTCAGAGATTTTGAAATATTCTCACTGAATTCCAAGATAACCAATGTCAAATACTGGTGGAAGTGTTGGGGCATTGGGTAAATCTTAGATGTGGTGGAATTTCTCCCCACAAATTCAACGTGAAAGGTTGCAGGATAGCTTTTCCCAAGAAAAGTGATTTCAAAATTATAATTAATTATAATTAATTGTTGGCTAGTTAAACGCCAACAATATACAAATGGGTACTCCAGCATCTCTAAATCTTGTCTCTTATGACCCTGTACCTAGTACTTTGCAGGATTGTGTGAGTGGGTATGTGTCCCTCATTCGTGAGAATGTATACTCTCTTCCACCCATAGAAATAAATTTCTATATATATCTATATATTTAACTCTTAGGAGCATTGTATACTCAATTGTCAGGACACCTAACTGACTGAAAGAAAAGTTGACTTGTGTAGTAGCAGGAAGCCTTGAACTCGACGTACATCGCAAATATAGGTGTAAAATCTACAGCACTTGGGCAACAATGCTACCTAGTGAATGTCAAGCAAAAGGAGTAGGCTATTCTATCCATCAAGCCTATCCACCACGTCAACAGTGGTGGGGCAGGCTTGATGGATAGAAAAGCCGACTGCTGTTCCTATATATAGTTAAATTCTAATGTGGAAACAGGCTGATGTTCTTGTGGAGAAGATCTGCTGCCTTCGACCGTTCTTTCCTCCTCCACCGCTGCTCCTCTCAGGTCAACCTTCACGGTCCTGCCCTTGCCTGGTTCCAATCCGACTTCTCCCACTGCCTTCACTTTGTCGCCACTAACATGTTCTCCTCCATTCACTGTCATGTGTGGTGTCCCTCAGGGCTCTGTTCTTGGTCAACAACTTTTCAACATTTACACGCTCCCTCTTGGTGACATCAGCCATAGGGGTCAACTTTTACATGTATGCAGACAACACAACATTAACATGTGTATAGTGCCTTTCACGTCGAGGACATCCCAAGGCGCTGACACCCAACTCCACCTCTCCTCCTCGATTGCAAGACCACTGCTGTCCTCAGACTGGCTGTCGGACATCAAGTGAGGGAAGAGAGCTTTCTCCAGTTGAATGTCAACAAGATGGAGGCCCTCCTGTTTTGCTCCCATCAGCACATCCACGGAGGCAACTCGTAGAGCCAATATAGAACCTCAGGTCCTTTTCGACCCTCTACTGTACTTCATCTCCACATCCGTACCATTACCTGCTCTGCCTTTCTCCGACTCCACAGCATTGCACGGCTCCACCACTCTCACTCCAGGCCGCCGACCTTTGTCCACACATAATAATAATTCTTCCATTTGATATAGCACTTTTTGCATCTTCTAGAAGTCTCAAAAGTGCTTCACAGAATATATTGTAAAATGATTTGATTGCATATATGCAGGCAAAATGTTGCACAGCTGAGTCCCACAATGGAGGTGGATTGAAATGAACAATTTTTTTTTGGGTGGGGGGGGATAACTTGCCCAAGGTTTCATCCTGCCTGGAATTTAATTCTGGTTGCTTGCTTGTAAAGTGAATGATCAAACTGCTGAGCTACAGAGCTCCACTAGTGGTATTCTCGCCCAACTACAGAAACCCCTGCTTTTTGACCTCCCCAACTCCTCCTTCTATAGGCTGCAAATCATCCAGAACTCCACAGCCCATGTCCTCTATTGCACCAGACTCCATGATCCCATCACCTCCATTGTTGACCGACTCTACTGGCTCCCCAGAACTCGAGAGTTCAAGATGTTAGTCTTCACTTTCAAAGCCACCAACAGCCTTGCTCCTCCCCATCTCTGCGACCTCCTAACCCCCTACCAACCTCTCTGTTACTTCTGCTCAGCAGACACCAGCTTACTTCAAGCCACTCACCTTGCCTGCCTCACCATCGACATTGGTCCTTCAGTCTCTCTGCCCCCACCTACAGAACTCCAAACCATAGTCCCTCCCACCTCGCCTCCAAACGCTTGCCTCCAAGACCCACCTCAGTACCCTCCAGTTCGATCGTGTCTCCTACCCCTATCCTCCCTACCCCTCTGGATCCCAAGCACAAGCAGACCCTGCTTTGAGATGTCCTCCTGACGCGAAAGGCACTGTACAAATGTAATTTGTTGTTTGTGTTGAAGTTAAGGCACTATACAAAATGCACATATTCATTTAGGAAGTCATCGATTTGTTGAAAAAGTGCACAGGAGATAACAAACAGTTCACAAGGAAGGGACTAGACAGTGAAAAAGCAAAAAACAATACTTCTATTTTAATCTACAGGTTCATATCAAAGTAGTTGATACAGTATGTTCCAAGTACAATCCAGCTCTAGTTTAAGTGACAGATGTGGCGATAAATTTACAACTTTAAAAAAGTTGATTTAATTCAAATAATAAAGCTATTAAAATCCTGAATATCCATTTGATTTTCCTCAAGTCGTCACACAGGTGACAGAAGAACATCGCGGCAGTCCATGACTGCAACAGCTTGTTTTGCAGAGGGCAATGTCTCGGAATGCTTATACTACTGCCTCACTACCGCTTCCTACTAAAGTGTCAAATACTGTAAAACAGTCCAATTACAGATGCACTGAAACACTCTCCTCACCACCCTCAATAATAATAATCCTTGCATTTGATATAGCGCTTTCCACATCTTATCAATGCCCCAAAGCGCTTCACAGAATATACTGTAAAGTGAATTGACTGTATATATTTGTGGGCAAATCGCGGCAGCTAATTGCGCACACACACAGTCGTGGATTGAAGTGACCAATTTTATTATTGTGTTTTTTTGGGGAGGGATTATTATTAGGCGTGTGGAGTAAGGAAACTTGCCCAAGGTTTCGCCCTGACCTGCCTGGATTCGAACACAGGTCTCCGCAGCTTGCAAGACAAGTGCTCTAATCACTGAACCACAGGAGCTCCACTCAATAAAATACTGAACTTTTGTTTTATCATGGAAAGCTGATACTCTCAATTGAAGCATTTACTCCTTAATAGGCATTCAAAATTGTAATTGATTCGAATTGACTGCTGTATTTGGAAGCCACAATTCAAGTTTTAAGTTCACCACTTGGCAAAGGGTACAACCAGGATTGACACTACTTGATTTGCTTGATGCAACAGGTTTACATTTTCTATCTTCTTATGTTAATAAAACGACAATGTCTATCGGCACTTTGAGTAGGTTCCCAATATCAATTGATTTAGAAACATGATTTATACCACATCGGAAAGCTCTTGCAATTGGGAGTAACGTGGGCCTATTTTTGGGTATCTCCCATCGTTCATGAGTTATGACCTATAAGCATAATGTATTCCAGTTTGCATTTTTTTGCGACAGTTACAGCTGATGGCCATCGAGTCAAACTGCCCCTGTGGCACTGTGTGTGGATGCACTTACTGCAGTTACACCTGGTAGCCGCACATCCTGTTAGGATCCTGCGTCACAGAGCACACACGTAGCCATGCGGCGGTGGGGAACACAGAAGAAGCTAAGCCATGATTACATTTACAACAAAATTACATTTTTAAAGCGTCTTTCACGTCGGCAGGACATCCCCGTGATTATAAACTATACATTTATATTGAAATTACAATGATGCTTAAGGGAAAATCAAACCTCTCAATCAAGGATAAATAAAAATGCTAAACAAGAGAAGGCCCATTAAATAATAATCCTTGCATTTGACAGCACTTTTGACGACTTCCAGAAATCCCAAAGCACTGTGATAGTGTAAAGTGATTTGACTGTATATATTTGTGGGTGAAACCCGGCAGCCAATTGCACACTGGAGTGTCCCACAGTCATGGATTGAAGTGACCAATTTATTGTCTTTTTTCTCCCCTCGAGGGATTATCATCAGGTGTGTGGAGTAAGGAAACCCTGGTGGGAATCAAACCCATGTCTCGCTTGTGAGGAGAATGCTCCAAACCAGAGGTACAGGACTGCACAAATTAAAGTGAAGAACAAAGAACAGCGTAGCTGCACATCAATGCTGAATGGACTGTAACAATCCATCAAAATGAGTTGCCCACAGCAGTCCTCCCAGATGAGTATAGATAACGATGAAATGGCTGTTTGTGTGTCAATCTACATTCCATATCGGATCTTTTAGTTGCAAGCGTAGCTGCAACAAGTACAGCTGGTCTATAATAATCAGCAACTCTATCAGCAAGTAGAAAAATAAAGAGCACTCAGTGATTTCAAACCAAAACACACAGATGCAGCCATTTTACTATTTATAAAAAAAGCATTTTTCCGTAGAAAGAAAGTGTGGAAAATTAACACACATTCCACCAAACTGAAACAGATTGTCCGGATTTAATTGGATCCAGTTCTGAAACCCTGTCATTCATCGTCCTTGTAGCCTGTTTTGCTCAACTGCAAATTAAAAATAACACAGATGAAAAATAGATTCGAATATTTTTAAGGTTCAACATCAGCTTGTGCACAGCAATGTCCCACAATCAGCCATAGAACGAGGGTGGCAGTGAAACACGTTATATGGCAGGTAGGGATTTTGTTGGGTCGACCCCAAAATGAGCCTTAAAATAGGACTTTACTATATACTCCAGTGGAGGATAAACAAAACTCAAATTTCTTCAGCGGATGATGTGTAGAAAATAAAATGGCCCACTTTGGTGGGACAGCTGATATAGTACAGTACAAGCCCATTTATCCGTGACTCGATGCACCAGCACTTCTGTATAACCGGCACGCCAAAACAAAGTCCCCATTCGATAAACCAGAACAATAGCAGTGGAGCATTTGTAAATGCATAAATAATAACAGAATATTATATTGGTACTTATTGTTAAAACTACTCTCTTGCACTTCTCACCTTTGCTGGTAGATGCTGCGCTTGAAGCCATGATGCTGCGGTTGAGGTTTAGAGTCCAGCGATTCTTTATAAAATGGAGCACGCCAAGCGGGTGAACAAAATGGAACGCGTATTACTTTAAAGCCATACTAGCGGCAAGCCGATAACGCTAGCCGATAACCCACATTGTCGCACAGGTGCAGTATTTCGGTTTGCCGCTAGTAGAGTCTAGGGCTATAGGCTTGCCGCTAGTAAAGTTGCGTGACTTTAAAATCGCGCTGACGTTTTTTTCACCCGCTTGGCGTCCTCCATTTAAAAAAGAATCGCTGGACTGTAAACCTCAATCAGTAAAGGTGAGAAGTGCCAGAGAATAGTTTTAACAATAAGTACCAATACAATATTCTGTTATTATCTGTTATTACCTAGTCTGGTGTGTATTAAAAGAACTTTAACTTTTTTGTGGTGGGTTTTCGGCCGCGGGCCGCCCGAATATCCAGCAGGCGATTTAACCGGCATTGGCCAGGTCCCCCGGGTGCCGGATAAATGGGCTTCTACTGTATATACAAACTGGAGGTCATTCAGTCCCTTGAGCCTGTTCCGTCATTCAAATAGATAACGGCTGATCTGTAGCTCAGCTCCAAATACCTGCCATTGCCCCATATCCATTGATAACTTTATCTAATAAAAATCTATGCATCTCAGTCTTGAAAATTTGAATGGATCTTACATCCACAGCCTTTTGGTTGATAAGAGTTCCAAATTTGCACTACTCATTGCACAAAAAAATACTTCCTGAATTCACTTGTAAATGGCCTAGCTCTAATTTTAAGATCATAGCCCTTATTCTGTATTTCCCCCACCTGTGGAATTAGTTTCTCTGTAGCAGTCCCAGTGATGATAAATTATAATTTTATCATTATCATTTTAAACACCTTCATCAGATCACCCATTAAATTACAAAACTCAAGGGGATACAGACCAAGTTTATGCAACATGTCCTCATAATTTAACCCTTAACCCATAACCTAACCCTAGGGCAAATATATCTTTCCTGAGGTGCGGTGCCCAAAACTAACTGCACTACTCCAAACGGGGACTGATCAAGGCTCTATACAGGTGAAACATAATTTCCTCTCCTTTGTATTCCAGGCCCAGATATGTACATTCCAGATATGTATTGAACCAATTTGCAGCAGCCTTGAAAAGATGAAATGTGAAAATTGGCTGGATGGAACTAGGGAAAAGGCTAGAAGGATGAGTGAAGGCTGAACTAGAAGGATGAGTGAAGTGGTTTATATTTATTGGGAGTTCAGAAGGTTAGGGGGTAACCTGGCTGAGATGTTCAGAATAATTAACTCTATTAACAAGTTAAAGGAATGACTCTTCTCTCTAAGTGTTGAGTCAATTGAGGCATTCAAAAGAATGATAGGTATCTGATAAGACAGTAAATAGATAAGACAGTGAATCGATCAGCTTTTCAAGCCAAGTTACTTGGTCTGTGGAAAGTTAAAATAAATTGAAACTTTAACTCACATGCTTTTCATACCGGAACATGTTTATCCATTGGCCATCAGCAGATTTTGTTGGGGATACAACAACATATAATTAATAAATTTAAATTCAAACATTTTAATCCTAGTTGATAGTACATATACCTGCTCTATATTCTATACAAGTTGTAAAATACTACTCTGTTTAAATAATTTGTTTGTGTTAAATGAAACAAGAATAAAAAAAACCTTGCATTTGATATACAGTAAAACCTCGATAATCCAACATTCCGAAAGCCGGCAACTCCCTAAAACTGGCAAGATTTCAAAATACAGTAAAAGCTTGGTTATCCAGCAACCAACCAACAGGCACGCTCAACCAACTCCCAATACAAGTAAAATTTGAGTGTATGCGGTTTTCCCCGCGCGTACGCTCACTTTGCACATGCAACTTACCTTAAATGCATGTGCACTTATTAAACTTCTCCCTGAACGATTAAGCTACTTCAAAGCTATCTTCATATTCAACAACAACAAAATTATATCTGTAGAGTTCCCCTTCACGTCGGGAGGACGTCTCAAGGCGTTGATTGTATTCAGACATTACAATCAACCCAATTTAATATGCAGCTTTGAAAAAACATTCAATAGTCCTCAAACAGCTGAGGTTATTGGAACAAACTTTAAAATTGTTACCTTAATGACATCTACCCAATTCCATCCTCGTGGAAGCTCTCCTTTGTTATCTAAAGAGAAATGGAAATACAGGACTAAATAACTATGCAGATTAAAAACCATAGCCAGCAACTTTCAGTCATATAATGCCTTTTAAGGTGAACTAGGCATAGTCAAAGAAGTAGGTTTTCAAAAGGTGTTTAAAGAATCGAGGTATAGAAGTGGAGGTACATAATAGCTAAAAGCTTAGCTGTGAATGGTGAGTAAAGGGAGCGATGGACGCACAGCAAACCAGAGTCAAAATGTCAATTACGAATTTTAAGATTTAACCAGGTTTACAAACCTGTCTTATCAGCCAACTTCCTTTTCTGGGACTTTGTCAGTTGCTCTTTCTTCTCCTTTTTCTTTGACGTAGAATCATTAATCACTACAGCATTTTCAGTTGACATTGTCTGAAAAAAAGTTCATCAAAATTCCTCAAGCTTGTCATAACTTCCCATTTTGATCTATGTGATTTATACAGTAGGCAATACAACAGATAGGCACACATTCAGTGTGGTCACCAAACACCAGCCTGATACATCAATTTCTTTACTTCCTAACCAAAAGATATCTGACATTTGCAGCTCAGTGGTTAGAGCACTTGCCTCGCAAGCAAGGGTACTTGGGTTTTGCCGGGCAAGGCAAAACGTGAGGCATGCTTCTTTTTTCCACAAGCTTCTGTTTACCTAGCACTAAATAGGAACTAGATTAGTGGGATCACTTTCCCAGAGGTAATTCCTTCAAATAATTAATGTGAAAAATAATAATTCTGTCCCTCAATGCACGGCTGTATTTGGAATACCTCTGTGTGTAATTGGCTGCCGTGTTTGAACCACAAAATATACAGTTAATACGGTTTACAGTATATTCTGTGAAGCGCTTTGAGATGTCATGAAGACATGATAAGGCGCTATATCAAATGCAAGCATTATTATTTTCTCAATCAGAGCTGCCAACCTTCAAGGAAGATTTTCAGGAAGGTTGTTGTAATTTTTCAGGAAGGTTTGTTACATTTTCAGGAAGGATTTTGTTATTGCCTCTATCGCTTCAGTATCAACCAATAGTTAAGCCAGGGCTCGACATTAACAGGCATCCAGGCACCCTGGACAGCTTTATTTTAGCGTTTTAGCGTTGAGACCGCTAAAGTTATGATCTACAACACACTTGGGCGCCTTGAAAACATCTGAGGGTCCAGCTGGGCCCCCTGAAATAAAGCTTTAGTGTGGAGCACTGGGTAAGCTGACCTTGTATTACTCTCTTTGGAGCTCCCATACACATGAGTGTACTACAGTACAGTTCAGCATTCACACAGACACACACTGCATAATGCACACTGGGACTCCAGGAGGCTGAGCACCATGGTGTCACTGCAGCCCTGCCGCCAGCGGAGGGCGCTGTGAGAGCAGCGGCGGCCCCGAGGGTTTGGCAGAGGTAGAGATCAGTGGGGGTGGGTGTGTGTGTGGGGGGGGGGGGGGGGCTGACGTGATGATGGTCACCGGTGGCGGGGGTAACGCCGACGCGCGGACGCCGGTCGGGACGCGCTGACGTGTGACGCCGCCGGCGTGGGAGCGGGAAGACAAGATGTCGAGTGATTTCTCCCAGCGCTACATGTAGTAACTGTACGGGTGGTGCAAGGGGGAATTTAGCTTAAATTATGAAATGGCAAAAAATCTGAAGTTATTTATCTGGGATCGGGAGGGCGGAAGGAAGCAGATAAAAGCGGGAGGGTTGGCAGCTCTGCTCAATGTTTCTTTGAGATATCACAACTGAATTTGTCAATTAACCTCCGAGTACTCTTGGTTGAAGGATCCCTTATCCACGATGGACAAAATAATTAATCTCATACATCACAGTTAAACTTACCCCTGTATTGACAACTGGCTGATGGCTTTCCATAAGTTGTGTTTGGCTTTCTTTGGCCCATTCAAACAAAGTGTAAGTCATGGCAGTTCCTAGATTAGCTTCAACCTGTTCATTCAGCTGGGCTATTATACTTTGCTTTACTGAGGAAGAACTGAAGAATGGACAAGCTTATATTAATTTACAAAAAAAAAGATTAGAACTGATTTCAGACATTTTAAAAAGCAGACAAAAATAAAAATGGTCTTCACAAGAGACTGGATAAATTAGCATTTATTTCAGATTTGTATATTATCAGTTCCAGCTCACCTAGTAGCTTTTACTTAAAATCTAGTTTTGTTAAATTCTCTGCCATGTTAACTATGACCTTAGGTTTAGTTTAATTTTGTCCAGTAAGAATCAAGTATAATCAAATTATTTATTCACCTTTCCAGAAAAGTGAGATTTCTCTTTAGTGAGATGGGGAGAAGAACGGGAGAAAATAGATACCAATTTAAGTGGTCATAACTTCAAAATAATACAGGATAATGGGGAACATACTGTAAGCACAGATCATGGAAAAGGAAACTATGAAATTATTCAAAAAGAAACTAGACAAGTTCCTGTCAACTAAAAATATCTAGTTATTAGATTTAGAGATAGATACTCGTGGGAAGTTGGATGGGAACGCTTGTTGGATCAATCGTCTACTCCTATTCACATTGTTACCATGCAAGGCAGGCACAGCCTGTAAACATTCATTCATAAGTGTACAAGGATGAAAATAGTTTAGGAACGTCTAAACCTGCTTTTTTGATCACATTATACAATAAAAATAAGTTAGTTCTTAGCACAACTTGTTAATCGTCATGAAGTACAGCAGATATTGATCTACAATGATTGCTGGTAGACTGGACTAAAACAGGACTAGCAATGTTTTAAGAATTCAGTACTGGAGCCAGAATTAAACCAAAGACACTTGTCCCCAACATTTACAACAACAACTTGGATTTATATAGCGCCCTCCACGCCTGACGCTATTTACTGCACAACTGTAAGTTCTGATTTACTTTCTAAAAATACAAATTACAAAATTGATTTAAATCATTAAAATACTTTCCAAAGACGTAGAGATTTTGATAAATATATAATCTCTTACATGTTATTATTGAAGAATGTATCCATTGATATTTTAGGAGCAGTTTCTGGATACGTTTCAGTCCATGAAAATTCTAGTAAGAAAGCTTTTGTGTCTTCAAGGTCGCCTACCTAAAATAAAATAGAAAGAAAAAGCAGCAAATAATGATAATGATAGAAACCCTCATGGTAACAAGTTGAAATATAGTTTTTAAAGATATGAAAACAGAATTTGATTAAACAAGGAATACGAGATAATTTTTTTTTCACAAGCAGAATTTGCTTTCAGTAATTTACGAATGCATAGGACACATGTGCTTTGAGCAATTAAAAACGTCATGCAAATACCCCAGTACAGTAATCCCTGCAGCCATGTGATGTCCAAGAATGGACAGGGCCACACCCACTGGTCAGCTAAAGCAAAATATTTTAAAACCAGACACAACCAATAACAATACTTGCATTTGCTGTAGCATCTTATCATGTCTTCGAGATGTCTCAAAGTGAATTGACAGTGTATTTTGTGAATGAAAATCAGCAGGCAACTACACACAGCAGTGCCCAACAAACAGTAAAGAATTGAGTGACCAATTTAAAAAAACAAGAAGGGATCATCGCCCTTGGAAAAGCGATCCACCAATCAAACAACAACCGGATTTCTACTTACAGTAAAAGCTTGGTTATCTGGCAACCAACCAACCGGCATGCTCAACCAACCGGTATCTCCCAAAACAAGTAAAATTTGAGTATACACGGTTTCCCCCGCGCGGATGCTCACTTTGTAAATGTTATTAAACTTCTTAAACGTACCGAATGCGATTTTGCTGAGTGCTCTGTTTTCCAGTAATGTAACCTCAGCATTTGGCAAGGGTTGACTGTACTATTTATGCATGCTTTATTGGTAAGTATCCATACAATAATCTGTTATTATTTAATCTATTATTAATATGGTATTTTAAAATAAGTAAATATTTTGTGTAGGATTTTCGGCAACTTGCCACTTGAATATCCGGCATATTTGATTAACTGGCACCGGTCAGGTCCCAAGGGTGCCGGATAACCAGAGGTACTTGGTAACCAGAGGTGTGTGGAGAAGGCGAATACCCAACGTTTCTGCCCAGCGATCAAACCCAGGTCCTCTGGATTGCAAGGTTCAATTCCAGGTAGGGGAAACCTTGGGCAAATTTCCTTACTCCACACACCCAATAATTATCCCTAAAAAAAAAGAATTAGTCATTTCAATCCACAACTCTTTCTGGGACACTGCTGTGCGCAACTGGTGGCTGCATTCGCCCACAAATATACAGTCAATTCACTTTATAGTACATTCTGTGAAGTGCTTTGAGACGTCTAGAAGACATGAAAAGTGCTATATCAAAAGTAAGGATTATTATTACGAACTGCAGCCTTCTGTAAATAAAAAAAATGTTTTGGTCCTATTTTTACTTGGAATCTCCAAACCTGCCCCTGGAGTGATATTCCTTATCCTGAGAAAAAAACATGTTGTCTCTCATGGGAAGAGTGGGAAAGGGTACAAACTGAACAGAGCTTCTGGGATGCAACCACGGAAACATGCACTTTAAACATCTGTGAAAAATGGCCATCAAAGAGTTTGTTTTTAAGGTGCCGGTAAAATTGTGGGAGCGGGGTCAAAGAGCAAGAAAAGCAGTTCAAAACATGAAAATGGCTTCAAAGAGGCATATTAATTTTTCATTCATAATCACTGCAGCTTGGGGTTCAATCAGCTTTGCTATGAATGCTGAATTATACCTTACCCTGTATTGAAAAGACACTGGGCTGAGTTCCTTGAAACATTCATCACCTTCATAAATGGAGCGCAAAGCTTCAAGCTCCATCTGAAAGTAAAAAAAGTTTGGTTATTTCATATTCTTAATCCAAGATGAAGGTGAACTAAACACCTCACCATAATGGGATATTTGTCAGGAACAAAAAATTGATGAGTACCTAAATTGCAAACTCTCAGATAACACTCTCATTTAGTTGTAGAATACAGCCAATAAAACTGCTTTTTTTTTAACAGGATTAGTCTGACATCAGAAATCTGCACACGGGAATTCCTCCTACCCTCTCTGCTACATATATATATATATATATATACATATATGATATATATCTAGTATAGATTGTATATAAGATATATATTTTTCTCTCTATAATTAATATAGGTATAATATATATTTTTTCTATTATATACACATATTTTCTGTTGGTCTCTCTCTATACACACACCTTTCTCTCTCACTATGTACGGGGTCCTGTAGCTCGGTGGTGAGAGCAATCGCCTCAACGAGTGAGAGGCCCGAGTTCGATTCCAGGCAGGGTGAAATCTTGGGCAAGTTTCCTCGGGCCTGATAATCCCTCGAAAACAGTAATAAATTGGGTCACTTCAATCCGCGAGTGCTGTGCGCAATTGGCTGCCGTGTTTCGCCCACAAATACACTGCACGGTCAATTAGCTTCGCAGCATACTCTGTGAAGCGCTTTGAAACGTCCAGAAGATATGAAAAGCGCTAAATCAAATGCAAGGATTATTTGTGTAACTATATATATATCTATATATATATATAATTTCTCCATATACACACACGCACATCTTTTTCTCTATATATATATACACACACACACATCTGTTTCTCTCTATATATACACATATATACACACACGTTTCTCTCTATATACACACACATCTGTCTCTCTCTCTATATATACACATATATACACACACATCTCTCTCTATATATACACACACGTTTCTCTCTATATATATACACATATATACACACACATCTCTCTCTATATATATATACACAAACACATCTGTTTCTCTCTATATATACACTATATATTTACGCACATTTTCCCTCAAAATACACACAGCTTTCTGCCTATTTTGGATCCCTCCCTCTCTTTATACCACTCTCTCTCTCTATGGATAGACAGAATGTTTTTTTCTCTATCCCTCTCTCTCTCTCTATATATATATATTCTATTTATACACACGCCTTCCTCTCTCTGTCATTTTTTTATTTCTCTCTGTTTCTCTCTCTCTCTTGTCTCTCTCTCCACCCCCCCACCCTCCGTTCAGTCTGTCTCTCTCAGTGACGACCCACCTCCTGATCCTCGTTGGCCGTCATACTGTCCAACGAGCCGAGTCCCCGCTACCGTTAAGCCGCCGCCATGCCTCCCCCACCTCTCCCTCTCCGTCTGTTACCGTGACAACAAACTGACTGACCCTTCACCTTCATCCTCTGACTTTTCCCGCCCATGACCACGTGCTCCTAAGAGCTCCACCAATCCGCAGCCGAGGCCGCTGGACTCAGACAGGACCGGGGCGGGGCGAGGGCCGCCCCGCCTCCTCCAACGCTAACCCGAACACGTGACACAACCCAAAGCAAAAGGGTCTCCCCCTAACACCCCCCTCTCCCAGACAACAACAACAACAAACATACAGTCAACTCACTTTACAGTCTACTCTGTGAAGCACTTTGAGACGTCGATAAGATGTAGACAGTGCTGTATAAACTGAAGGATTACTTACTTACTTACAATCAATCAATCCAAACTTACATTAATATTGCGCCTTTCACGTCGGGAGGACGTCCCAAGGCGCTGTACAGTTAGGTACGGACAAGGGCGGTGGGGGGGGATGAAGAAGAGTTGTAAAATTGACTGTATTTGTGGGCGAAAAAAATCACTACCATCAAATGCATTTATATAGCTGCCCTCATCCAGGGTATACAGGGTAACACTTGAAGGACTCAGAGGACTACATTGACTCCAGACACAATGAGCATAACTTTATGGTTAATGTTTGAGATATGCAATGTCTGCATTATTTAGTAATACCTTTTGTTACGGTCCTTTTCACGTCTGGGGGATGTCTCAAAGGGCTTTTGTTTTGTTGAGAAATGTTCCGCCAAATTTGAATGTACTCATTGTCCCACAAAGGGCCAGGACAGCAAGAGATAATAATGGGCAAAGTTACTGCAACAATAACAACAAAATTGCACTTGTATAGAATCTTTAACGTTGGGAGGATGTCCCAAGGCACTGGACAGTCAGTATTTCAGACCACAAACAGTCATGGATTGAAAATGACCAATTTTTATTATTGTGTTTTTTTGGATGGATTGTTATTAGGCATGGAAACTTGCCGAAGGTTTTGCCTGAATTCAAACACAGATCTCGTGCTTGTAAGGCGAGTGCAACTAACCACTGGGCTACAGGACATCCAGGCTTGACTATTGCAAACTCTCAACTTGTCAGCCTCCCCAACGCCCGCCTCCATAGGCTGCAGATCATCCAGACCTTTGCACCGGAAGTCCTCTCCCGCACCAGGCTCCCATCACCTCCATCCTCGCCTGACTCCATCACACAGAGGAGAGACAACTTCAAGATCTTGGTCCTCACATTCAAATCACTCCTGAGGCACTGCTCTGCCTTCGCCACCTTCCAATCTCTTACCAACCCTAGCCGCCCGCTCCCTCCGCTCGGCAGGCTCCTGCCCGCCCCACATCCCCCACCATCGGCAGGTGGGACTTGAGCCACTCTGACTCCCGACCTTTGCAAGACTGTCCTGCGGTCCCGCCCTCGCGCTCTCCCGATGTGAGAGAGGCTGTTGGACACGACGCGACCTATGCCATGTAATATGTTTACAAAACGTAAAGCAACGTGTACAATGTCATTAATCACATGTGTGTTAACATACAATGCCATGTTGTTGACAAGATGGGAGGGGCTTCTGGTTGTGACCTCACAAGGCTTCTTAGTCACCTGACCTGTCGAAGGCGGAGCCATGCGCTTGACCCACTCCCCGCCCCCTTTCCCCTCCCCTCCCCCCCCCCCCCCCCCCACACCCAGCGTTGCCAGCCCATTGGACCGGTGGGCCTGTCAATCACGAACGGATTGATAGCCGCGCCCTTTCCCTCCTGGCGTGGAGAGGCGGGGGCTGTCACTGGGGCGAGGTGACGCATGCGCGGATCCTGGACGGGATGTGGAGGGGGGGGGGGGGGGCGTCTGGGAGGTTGTACGCGTGCGCGGGATCTCGACAGCGGCCCTCAGCTGAGGAGCGGGAGGGAGAAGCCGGTGAGTCGTCAGTACAGCCCCCCCCCCCCCCCCCCCCCCTCGAGGGGAGAGAAGGTTATACTGTACAATAAAACTCTTTTGTATTTGATGTGGCGCCTTATGTTAATGAGACTGCTCAAAGCGCTTCATATATATATGTATGTATGTATGTATCGTGTATGTAGTGTGTATAGGACACAGTGTCGTGTCAAGTGAATGACTATTTTGTGGGCAAAACGGTGCAGCCATTTTATTGTTTGTGTTTGTGTTATTTGTGTGTGTGTTGTATTCGCTGTGTCTGTGTCCGCAGGGCTGACAGCGTGAGGCCGAGGTAAAGTGAGTGACAGGGTGAAGTCTCCTGTCTGTCGCTGCGCCGCCGGCGCTATCCTCAGTGATCTGGCCTCTCGGTGTGTGGGGGGGGGGGGGGGGGGGGGACGGCCGGCCCCTCTCTGCCTCCTTGTCCTCCTCGAAGTCTCTCTCTCGCTGTCTCGCTCTCTCTCGCTCTCACTCTCTCTCGCTCTCTCTCACTCTCGCTCTCTCACTCTCTCTCGCTGTCTCGCTCTCTCACTCTCACTCTCTCTCGCTGTCTCACTCTCTCACTCTCGCTCTCTCACTCTCTCTCGCTGTCTCGCTCTCTCACTCTCACTCTCTCTCGCTGTCTCACTCTCTCACTCTCGCTCTCTCACTCTCTCTCGCTGTCTTGCTCTCTCACTCTCTCGCTGTCTCGCTCTCTCACTCTCACTCTCTCTCGCTGTCTCACTCTCTCACTCTCTCTCGCTGACTCGCTCTATCACTCTCGCTCTCTCACTCTCTCTCGCTGTCTCGCTCTCTCACTCTCGCTCTCTCTCTCTCGCTGTCTCGCTCTCTCACTCTCGCTCTCTCTCACTCTCGCTCTCTCTCACTCTCGCTCTCTCACTCTCTCTCTCTCTCCCTCTCTCTCTCTCTCTCACTCTCTCTATCTCTCTCTCTCTCTCTCTCTCTCTCTCGCTCTCTCTGTTGCCTTCAACGCCGTCGACCTCGACCGCTCTATACTCCCTACATCGTCTCTCCTCTCAGCTCAACCTTTGTGGACCTGGTTCGACTCTTACCTCTCCCACTCTCTCGCCACGTTGTCGCTGCTAACGGCTTCTCCTCAAGCCTCCCTCCCGTCACCTGTGGCGTCCCCAAGGGCTCTGTCCTTGACCCCCCCACGCCCACCCCCCCCCCCCCACTTTTCAATATCTATATGCTCCCCCTTGACGACATGACCCGCAGACATGGGGGCAATTTCCATATGTATGCAGATGACACCCAACTCTAACCTTTCTGCCTTTCACGGTTGATTCCAGGACCACTACTGTCCTGACAGACTGCCTGTGGGACATCAAGTCCTGGATCAGAGCTAACTTTCTTTGCACGATCACTCAACTTTACAATGCATCCTTTGAAGCACTTTTGTGACATCCTCCTCTCGTGACAGGCACTGTACCGAATGAAAGACTTACCATTCTTATTAATTTTGTACTTTTACATAAATGTAAAGTGTAATCAGTTTTAGAAACACATAAGTATTCCTAACCATAAATGAGCCTTTCAGTATCGTTCAGTGATGTTTTTGTAGACTTTTGAAAGTGAGATGAGACAAATCCACAACTGGCTGCGAGACAGAAAGCAGAGAGTTGTAGTGAGCGGCTGTTTTTCAGATTGGAGGGAAGTGAGCAGTGGTGTGCCACAGGGATCGGTTTTGGGACCATTGCTGTTTGTAATCTACATCAATGATCTGGACTTGGGTGTACGGAGTACAGTTTCCAAGTTTGCAGATGACACTAAGTTAGGGAGAATAGTAAATAGTGAGGAGGATAGTAGCCATCTGCAAGAGGATATAGACAAATTGGTAAAGTGGGCAGACACATGGCAGATGAAGTTTAATGCAGAGAAGTGTGAGGTGATGCATTTTGGGAGAAGAAATGAAGGGAGGCAATATAGGCTAGATAGTACAATTTTAAATGGTGTGAAGGAACAGAGAGACCTGGGGATTTGTGTTAGTGACTCGTTGAAGGTGGCAGGACAGGTAGACAAGGCTGTTAAGAAGGCATATGGGATACTAGGCTTTATAAATAGGGGTATAGAGTACAAAAGTCAGGAAGTGCTGATTAACCTCTATAGGACTTTGGTGAGGCCTCAGCTGGAATACTGTGTTCAATTCTGGTCACCACACTACAGAAAGGATGTGAAGACATTGGAAAGGGTACAAAGAAGATTTAATAGGATAGTGCCAGGATTGAGGGACTTCAGCTATGAGGAGAGGCTAGATAGGCTAGGGTTATTCTCTCTGGAGCAGAGAAGATTGAGGGGAGACCTAATAGAGGTTTATAAGATCATGAGGGGTTTCGACAGGGCAAATAGAGAAAAACTATTTCCACTCGTGGGCAAATCTGTGACTCGTGGTCACAGATTTTAAATAGTTTCAAGGCGAAGTAGAGGGGAGCTGAGGATAATTTTTTTCACTCAGCGAGTTGTTCGAATCTGGAATGCATTGCCTGAAAAGGTGGTGGAGGCTGATTCGATAACAACTTTTAAAAGGGAATTCGATCTTTATTTAGGGAGAACGGGTCTATTAGGCTATGGGGAGCGGGCAGGGCAGTGGGATTGAATCGCTCTTTTCAAAGAGCCGGCACAGACTAGATGGGCCGAATGGCCTCCTTTTGTGCCGTAAAATTCTATGAATCTATGAAATGAAAACAAAAGGTGAATACAATTGATTTTGTTAATGTCCTTATTTGTACTGAACTTTCTGCTTTCTTGTGCATTTTAGGTTAGCAAATTTAGTGTCTCACAATGAGTTCAACGCAATGGGATTTTCCTCTGGAGCTCTGTTGCC
This sequence comes from Hydrolagus colliei, assembly GCA_035084275.1. NCBI lineage: Eukaryota > Metazoa > Chordata > Chondrichthyes > Chimaeriformes > Chimaeridae > Hydrolagus > Hydrolagus colliei. Next base: position 1,667,517 of record CM068742.1, on the reverse strand, counting down.
GGCCAATGGCTTTCGTAGCTCTAACTGGTCTTGATGTGATTTATAATGCTGTGCATCGAGCCATTTGGGATGCATTTTGTGCCAACCGACGAGCGGACAGGGTCCCTATTTCATTCAAAGTACTTCCTGGTGATCATGAATACCCAAAGTGCAGGCACAAGGTAAACAGATTTATTTGAAGGATACTCTAAACAATATGATGTTTTTATGTTTTCCAAGTCAAAGAGCCTGGTTGGGGATGTTAATGCTGTAAGGAATTAAATCTGCATTTTACTCATGGATCACTGTGCCCCCACCCTCTGGAATTCTATCCCACAGTCCGTCCGTCTCCCCCCCTCTCTTGCCTCCTTCAAGACCTGACTCAAGACCTTCTGATGTGGAAACTCTATACAAATGTAATTTTGTTATTGTTAAGGGCCCTTATTGTTGAAAAATCTAGCACCACTGGCAGGGTGAACAGATAAATACATTTGGCTTTTTGCACCTAATGCCAGAAAGGAGGCAGAATTAAACTTTCTTTAATGGGTTAATTACATTTTAACTCCAACCTGACTCAGCAGATCTCCCATTGCAACTCTTGAAAGGTGGTATACAAATGTAATTTTGTTGTTGTGTGTGAATCTCTGATGCATGCTTTGAGTCGACATATTATTATTGTTTATTTTACTTCAACAGAGGATGTCTTATGAGTGGTACATTCCAAAAGGAATTCTCAAAACTGGCTGGATGAACAAACATCTGAACCTAGTTCCTGCATTAGTGGTGGTCTTCTATGAACTAGACTGGGATGAACCTCAGTGGAAGGAAAAACAGTCTGAATGTGCTACCAGAGTAGAAATTGTCAGGTACTTGAATTTTATATTGATGAACATTGTTATATTTATTTAGGAATATAATGAAACCCTACTCCACACACACGCCTAATAATAATCCGTCTGAAAAAAACACAATAATAAAAATAGGTCATTTCAATCCACGACTGTTTGTGGCGACACTGCTGTGCGCAGTTGGCTGCTGCATTTTGCCCACAACTATACAGTCAATTCACTACAGGATTTTCTGTGAAGCGCTTTGAGACGTAAATAAGTTCTGAAAAGCACTATATCAAATGCAAGGGTTATTATTTATTATTATTATTATTCAGCAATCCACTATAACTGGCCTCCCTTGGTAATACAATTCCTTGGAACGATTCTCAAACAGCACGTTTCGCTTTTCTGTCATCCTACATTTCCTTACAGTCATGGATGGTGAATTTCATGGAGATGGTGAACATTTTATTCCCCACGATCTGAGACAATAGAGAAGTGCGGGCACACTTTCCCCTTATTTTCCGGACACAACAGACCTTGCCCGCTGTAAACCCGCCATTAATATAGTTCAGGCCCGCGGGCTGCTCCTCTGTTTACCTGACTTACTGCGGTGGAACAGCTCTGGACGCGCATGGGTAGTACGGCACAAGTGGCAAATAGGCTTCACTCAGAGACCCCACTGTGATGATTGACTGTGGGTCTCTATTTGAGTGTGTCTATGTCTCATTGTATCTGTGAGTGAGTGTGTGTGTGTGTCTCTCTGAGTCTAAAGCAGTGACTGTCTAGCGCCTTGGAATGTCCTGCTAACGCGCTATACAAGTGTAATTTTGTTGTTGTTGAGTCCGTGTTTCAGGTTATGTGAGTGCGTATCTCTCTGCATCTGTGAATGTGTGTGTCTCTGAGTCTGTGAGTATGTATGTGCATGTGCCTCTGTATTCGCAACTGTGTATGTCACTCTGGGTCTCTGAGTGTGTTTGTCTCTCTGGGTCTCTTGAGTGTGTGTGTCTGTCTGAGTCTCTCAACGTGTCTCTGAGTGGCTGTGTGTCTCTCTCTGTGTCTGTAAGTGTGTGCTTCTTTCTGTGAGTATGTCTCTCTTTCTCGGAGTTTCTAAATCTATGTGCGATGCTTGCCCTGAGTGGCAGGAGGTGATGAGCTTTGTAGCCTCACTCGCTAGCCGTGCTCCTTCCCCCGCTCCCTAAGACAAAATGGCCACACAGTTTTTCTTCAGAAACAATTTAATGTGCGATATTTCCTTATGTTTAGTATTTATCAATGAACTTAAAATTTAGCAGTAAAGTGTGCCTCAATAGCACCAACGAACTCCACACAAATTTCGCAAACGTTACTGCAATTTCCTGCAAGATCGGCAAAGCAATCTGCAATTCTTTGCAAATATGTCTGCACTGTTCTATTGGCCCAGCCCATAATTTAGCTTGATGTCTTTCACCTTCATGTCAGTCAGATAAGGTTTAATTTAACTCTTTTCACAGTTATACAATTGTAATGCTTGATGTGTATAATTATTTACACCATTCAATGTTGTATCTTAGTATGAGCATCAACTTCATATTTCTGTTTATATCTCTAACTCAGCATGAAGAAAACTGAGACTTTTCTACTCAGCTGATTGACCTTCCCAGTTGGTATTTTGTTCAGTTTGCAACTCCTTTAAACCTATTATTTGGCTCTGGCCAATTTTACTTTAATCTCCACAATCTTGGCTGCCTTCACCAATACCACCTCAATCAAATGCATAAACATCATTGACACCCTTTTCATCTCCAGTCTTGACTTTTCCAAAGCATTTCCACCCACTGCAGGCTCCAGATCATCGAAAACTTCCATTACCCACATCCTCTACCACACTAGCCTCCATAGCTCCATGAGCCAATCTCAACCAATTGCGTAAGCTCCCAATCCAGCGGGGAAGCAACAAATCCTTATTGTCACCTTCAAATAACCCATGGCCTTTCTGCACCCTGGTCCTGACGCCCCTAGCTACTCTCTGGAATTATCTAAAATCCTTCCACCTTGCCTCCTCCACCTGTTTTCAGAACTTATTTAAAGTATATATAACCTATATCTTTGCTTGTGAATTCTCTCACCTCAAATTTTTGCTCCCAGCTCAGCTCACATTCTGTCCTTGTAAAATGCTTCACGATATTCTCCAAATATAAAAGATGCTAACTATATTTGCTGTACAGTAAGTGGATTCGCTTCCTGGCCAAAGCTTTGTAAGTTGTCCTAATTTTCCATTATTATTACATTCCGGCTCGACTATGCAAACGTCCTGCTTGTCGGCCTTCCCAATTCATCCTCCACAGGCTGCAGATAATCCAGAACTCTGCGGCCTGTGTCCACTACCATACCAAACTCAGTGACCGCATCTCTCCCATCCTCGCCCGACTCCATTGGCTCCCCATCATCCAGAGGATCCAATTCAGTGACTGTCCAGCACCTTGGAATGTCCTCCTGACGTGAAAGGCTTTGTACAAGTGTAATTTTTTATGTTGTTGTTCTATTCAATTTCTCATATCTCTGTTATCCTGGTCTAAATTAAGATACAGCCAAACGATTTTCTTGATCGTACATGAACGTAGATCTGTGATTTGCTGAATGTGTAGAATCTTACATTTCTGTTTTCTGTTGTAGGCAGAGTTTGCAGGGAAGGAATGCAAAGGTTGCAGTAGTGCTAATACAGAAGAAAACCCCTTTACCTCCAGGTATTTTATGTCCACATTTTTGCAACAAGAGGAAGCATTTTAGTTGGCGTCTACAGATTACAAACATACATACTACAGTAAAAGCCTGTTTATCTGTGACCCAATCAACCGTAACTTCCATATAACCGGCACCTCAAAAATAAGTCTGCATTCGATTAACCGGAATTTATCTGGAAAAATGCATTTTTTTGTTTGTTCGTTTTTTGTGTTTTCGGCCAAATATCCGGCACGCGCTCTAACTGGCATTGGCCAGGTCCCGAGGGGCCGGATAAACGGGTTTTTACTGTATTTAAGAAATGTCATGGCTTGTAATTTTTTGCTATTGACTTCAGCATTTAAATTATTTTCAATTGAATGGACATGGAGCCAGAAAACTAATTGTAGAATCATTAGATTGAAACCAGGACTTTATTTTTGTGATTACTATCTTCTGAGATAGTTGAAGTTTAATTAATAGTTCCTATAATATCTGATGAACCACATGAGTGCATTATACTTCTTTGGGTGATTGCATATTTTGCAACCATTTCTTCATCTTCAAATCGACTTAGAACCATAGATATGTACAGACATTTTGACACATTGTGAGAATTGCAGCTTTCAAGATAACGGTCAAATGTGATTTTCTCCAAATTTCTAATGTTGAATTGAATCTTGAAATAATATCCTAAACATAAGCGGTAAGACTTTTTATTCTGTTACATTTAATCCATGTGAAATATTGCTGTTCAAAATTTGCTTGTAGAAGAGTCATTATTTCAGAATTTCAGCAACACAATTTGCTTGCGATAAGACTGTTTCATTCATGTTCTCCGTTTTATCACGCACAGGGGAGGATTTAGTTGCTTCTGAGAGAGCAGCAGCACTGTGCAATGCATGCGACTTGTCAGGAAAGTCTCTGTTTGTTCTGCCACATACTGATCATCTTGTAGGATATATCATCAGGTAGGTTTTTATTAGTAATTCCTTGCTTACTGTATCTAACTTTTGTTTTAAATCAGCCAAAATATTTCTCTGTGCTGGACAGAGTTGCAGATTACGGGTCAAAAACGCACTGGCTTGAATTCATGCCCACTGAGTTTGTTAGATTGAGATGGGATAGCATGGGAGTTTAAATTGGTTTTGTCTTCCCAGTATAATGAAGGTGCAACCCAGCCATTGGTCCTGGCCCTCAGCCCTCTTCAGCACCCCCTTAGGTTGTGAGTGTGTATGGCAACCGGGTATAACATATCAAGCTCAGTTGTGATTCTTCTATAGTCGAGTGGCTTATTGACGTCCACTGCAAAAGATCACACATGAACAATGACACTTAGCTGAGACACTGGATGGAAACCAGTATCCCTGGGACCACATCCAAGCAGGAACAGGGAAGCCAACTCCAGTGGGGGAGAAGATAATACAAAAAATGAGATCACTGCATTTATTTTGAGAAAATGTTTCCCTGGGACATTATTTTTGCACACTCAACATTTATTTAAAATAAGTTGCACAAATAATTTGACTTTGTTCTCAATGTGATGTTGATTGTATGCAGTGTTTTACTGCTTTGCACTGCCGTGTAATATTGTTTCATTTCAACTCTTTAAAGGTTAGAAAATGCTTTCTACGAACATGCACAGACATATTACTACACTGAAATAAGGAGAGTTAAATCACATAAAGAGTTTCTGAACAAAACAACTCATCAGGTAAAAACATCTGCGACTGAGAGAAGTGCTATTTAGATTCAAATTCTCACTGAATGCATTGATACCAAACAGCTTTGCTGCTTTGAATATCACGTTTTCTTTGTAATTACTGTACTTTAGTAAAGGCTACACCACAGATGTGCAGAGATTTCAAAATCTCTCGGAATGATACAAGACAACAATATTTGATTTTGTTAGTTTTTAAAATGTTTTGTAACAATGAACGATGCATCAGTATACATATTTCTGTGATGTCTGTGAATCATGTTAAGGGATAAGTTTTATTAAAATGAGAATAGGAAGATTTATTTTAGTTAAAGTGTCTTTAATTTACATCGGCAAATTTTATGATATTTTCATATATTGTTAACGTTTTTGGAAGCAAATAATGAAACCCTATTGCATTTGGAAGATGAATAACATAATTATTGACTTCTCAGCAATGTATTTCTGTGGTGTTCACTACTTTAAAATCCTCTAATATTGGAAATGTTAGTTTATTAAAAATAACATTTGAGTATTAAAAATAATTTTCCAAAAGGAATGACTATTATAGATTTGCTTGCGAAAACCATTGAATGCATGTTGATTTTAAAAAAAAGTGAACTAAAGTAAGGGAATTTTGGAATTGTTTCATATAATAAAACTAAATTACTTGAGCTTGATTAAAACATTGTGCTAATGATACAATAAACTCAGAATAACTTAACATTCCAAAGGAAAAGGGATGAGGTATTCAGTGGCCAGTTAGGCATTTGTATAAATGCGGCCAATGTATTGACCGCACAATGGCTAAAGCTTATTATTATTAAAACGTTAGTGACAAGTTAAGCCAGGGTCAAATTATCAGGAGTTTGCTTTGTATACGTAAAATGATATACTTAGAATTAAAAATGTCCTGTGTGTTTAACAATGAGTGTTACATTACTTGATAGACTGACTCGTAGTTTTAACAATGGAAAATCTTATTGTCTGTGCATTTTTTTTAAGCTGCTGTTTGTGAGACATCAGTTCAAGACTGCTTTCTTCAGTGAATTAAAACAGGATACTCAAAATGCACTAAAGTAAGGATTTATTAAAGTATTGCTTTTTTGGCAAATACTTCTTGAAATGTGTAGTCATTTTCATTTGTTTCTGTTCTGGGCTACTTTTAACGTGTTGTAATTGACAGTAAACATCATCGGAAATTGGTTTATCTTGGCTGTCCTATGCTTCCCTTTTTATTGCTTTATGCCTTTAAAGAATCATGGTAAAGTTCACTTTGAATTTTAGCCCCATTTGACACCTCACTTTCGCGTGTAAACCCAGTTTGGAGTATTGGTATTGGATATTGAACTTTGTAATAATATTGCTTGCATTTGATCTCTTGAGCATTGGAAGGCTAGGCAGAAAGGGTATTTGATATTATGCCAACTGACAGTTGTACACATGCACATTCTCACCTCCTGAGTGAGTTATTTCTTAACATTTAGGAGAAGAATTCTCTTCTCTCTTTCCCCCACCCGCCACCAAGCCCAAGAACAATAAGATCAATTTGACCTAATTACTGTGCAACCGGAATCAGCTAAATCATTATAAATCAGGGATGGAATTTTGAACCTCTTGATCTCTATGGTTCAGTATTACATGCTGTATTATTAAAGAGCTTTATTAGTTATCTTAACTTTTGGAATATACATTATAATAAATATGAAAGTGAAACAGAAACAGAAGTTTTACAAAGGAATGTGGCCACAATTTTTTTCCAGTGCAGAACACCAAAATTTAATTTTCATTTATTTTCTCACCCACTAAGTAGTACAGTAAAAGCCCGTTTATCTGTGACCCGCTCAACCGTAACTTTCGTATAACCGGCACCGCAAAAAAAAGGTCCCTTGTCGAATAACCGGAATTTATCCGGCATCCCTTCGTGTCAGTATTTTGGAACGCTGCTACTAGGTGACTGAAGGTGGCGCTACCTAAGAATGCTGCCGGTACACAGCAGTAGAGAGGCAGTGAGAGAGAGACGGTGAGTTGATTCATTTAGATGGAAAATGAGAGTAGCCACAAAGCAACAAAACACACCCTGAGCAAAGCTTGCAGATCAATGCATTGGCTTTTATTTTAATAAAAAAAGACTCATCCCTGCAATGCCTGATCTGCTCGTTTTACAGAGTGCAGTGTTTCAAGTTAGTGCGCACACACACACACACACACACAGGCAACACAAGGCTTTTTGGAAAGAAAGTTGATTGAGCGGCCGCTGCTCACTCTGCTTTCTCAATGACACGAGCTTTCCTTCTGCCCCCCAATGAGAACAGTGTCATTCACATGTGTAACTTTCGCACTAGTTTAAATATCTGCCTGGTCACTGTGTGTAAAAGGATTATTATTATTTATATATTATCAATTTTTTAAAAATAATTAATTTTTTGCGTTTTTGGCCGAATATCCGGCACGCGTTTTAACTGGCACTGGCCAGATCCCGAGGGTGCCGGATAAACTGGCTTTTACTGTATGTAGAACACCTTAATTTCAGTTTTGTATTTGTCTAGCAAACTGCCTGACTTAACAAGTCCTTCACCTTATTTAATCCAATGAAAACCTGATTTGATTTTCAAGAAACAGTAAATGTATACAACATAAATATAATCTCATTAAAATAGGTGGAAAAGGTTATGAAATGGCACTATTGAATATCAAAGTAACTTAGTAATTTAGTTATTTAATTTAATAATTTCAGATTTGAGCATACCAAATTATTTTCTCTTTCAGTTTTCCACAGGTGGAGAACAGCGTCAGAGATGGGGAAGAGACAGTTAGCAATGTGCTAAATATTAAATATTAATATGAACTTCTGAATTGATCCAAATGACTGGAAGCTCTCATTGAATAATCAGTGATCATGCTCAAAATTCATAACCTTTTCCACCTATTTTAATGAGATTATATTTATGTTGTATACATTTGCTGTTTCTTGGTCTAATACGCATTATATTTAAAGCAAAATAGAAATTTGCTGCACAGAATGCCATTTGGCCCATCATGTCAGTCATCGCTATTTGAAAGAGCAATCCATTCAGCTCTATACCCCCGTAAATTACTCCTGTACAGATATCTGTTTAGTTCCCTCTTGTAATTTGGATTCTGTCTTAATCTCCTCACCACCTCAGAGTATGTACATCTACTAATAATATTTTAAAAAGTAAGACTCAAATTAGTTTATTTTAATTATAATTAGTTTTCTTCCAGAAATTACAGGACAGCTTATAATCTTGTGCATGAGCTGAGGACCCATGAAACCAATATGCTTGAAATCAAGACCATGGCTGGATTTATCAACTACAAGGTAATTACAAAACCAATATTTTGACATTTTGGATTATTATTCCTTTATTTATATGTTGACGAGTTTTAATTCATTATTGCATTTGCAAAATAACTAATTAGCAATTAAGTATATCATAATAATAATCCTTGCATTTGATATAGCGTTTTCACATCTTCTAGTCGTCCCAAAGTGCTTCACAGAGTATACTGTAAAGTGAATTGACTGTATATTTTGTGGGCGAAATGCAACAGTCTGTCGTGGGATAGCAATGTTCCACAAACTGTTGGGACACACCATGTCCCCTGGACTACCCGCCCCACCATTGACAGGCGAGCCATCAGCTACTCTGCTCCTAACCTCTGGAATTCCATCTTGCAGACCTCTGGAATTCCGCCTTGCCCTTTCCCTACAAGTCCCGCCTCAAGACCCTTCTCTTCGATGGTCCCATCCGGCACCCCAAATCCCTCCTTTCCTCCACCTTCCCCGGCCCCAGCTTGAGTCTGAAACATTGACTGTCCAGCGCTTTGGGATGTCCTCCCAACGTGAAAGGCGCTATACAAATGTCATTTTGTTGGAATTACAGACTTGTTTTCTTGTCAACTGGAAACAATGACCATAATAAATTTGACGTAAACTTTTATGAGTAAATTCCATGTAATACCCTGGTCCATTTATATACTGGCATAGACTGTTGTATCTTCCTCTTTTGCAGATTTGTCGTTTATGTTTCCAACACAATGCTCCTTTGGATGCTATTGCTCAGTTTCGGAAACATGTTGATTTGTGCAAAAAGAAGATAGGAAGTGCAGAGCTGGCATTTGAGCATGCGGCTTGGATGTCTAAACAGTAGGATACTTTGGATTTAATTTCAATTTTACATTTTGAAAAGTTTGCTTCTCTCTTTTTCTTCTTTCATCCTTCTGCCCCTTCTTACAATGCAAACAATGGACTTTTCTAGCAGTTCAAGACAGAAAACTATTTTTATTCTATTTCTGTTTAATTTAAGCCAGATGTGCCTCCTCAGCAAGCCATATTACAGTTCCTTGAATTTAATGTGCACACACATCTTCACTTTTTCATGTAGATTGATTGTTCAGCACCCAAAGCATTTTTATTTAATAAGAATTAAATATGCAGTCTGCAGATATTGTGTTGTTGTATTTCTCCAAACTAGTGTGAATTTTAAAGTTTTTCCTGCAATTGACAAACTAAATAATAGTTACTCTTCCACATCCTCCTCTCGAGATTCCAAGCGTTTGGAGATTTGTTTGATGAAGCCATAAAACTTGGACTCACAGCCATTCAGACCCAGAACCCTGGCTTCTACTACCAACAGGCAGCATACTATGCCCAAGAGCGCAAACAACTTGCTAATCATCTCTGCAATCATGATGTATGTATATGTAGCTATAAAGAATAGTTGGAATTAATGTACCAGTACTTGGATAATAATAAATAATATTCCTTACATTTGATTTACACATCTTCTAGACTTCTCAAAGCGCTTCATAGAATATACTATAAAGCGAATTGACTGTATATTTGTGGGTGAAACACAGTAGCCAATTTCACACAGCAGTGTCCTACAAACAGTTGTGGATTAAATGATTAGTGTTTTTATTTTTTTTCTTGAAGAGTTATTATCAAGCGTGTGGAGTAAAGAAACTTACCCAAAGTTTTGCCCTGCTGGGAATCGAACCCAGGTGGCGAGCGCTCTAACCAAATATTGCATTTGAGCATGAAATATATATGACGAGTCAAATGATTTATTTCTCATTGATTTATTTTCACATGTCAATGTTTTATGATGTGGTCTGTTTGGTTGGTTTATAACTTGTCTGCACGGATATCTTGTTTTCTTGTTTTATCTTGTTTTATTCATATTTTATGTTCTTTGCAGCCCTCTACCACTTATCCTAGTCCTGATCTATTAGAGACCCCTGCTGGAGTCCTGGATTTCTTTGGGCAAAGACCCTGGAGACAAAGTCACCAAAGTACGTAACAGTGATGACTTATGGTCAATGTCTATTTGTATTTACTTGAACCTGCTCAAGTTATTTGGTGAGTCTTAATCTTAGAGATTGAATATTAGTGATATCTCATTGCTGTTCTTCAATATTAATATTATCCTTTATCACACCAAATCTAGTCAGGCTTCACTGGCTCTCTATCCCTTAATGGATTAATTTCAAGATCCTCAAAGTTTCCTTACCCCATACTCCTTACTGCTAGGTAAACAGAAGCAGTGGAGTAAGGAAACTTGGTCATTTTGCCTTGCCTGAGAATCAAATCTAGGTCCTCTCGCTTGCGAGGCGAGTGCTTTAACCATTGAGCTACAGGAGATTTACTTAAAGAACTGTTCTTCACTGAGTCAAATTTCTGCCATATATAGTCAAATATAGTTAATCTTATGATGGATGTAAGAATTCATTTGTGTTCTAAATATAGCCAATTTACTTAATGCATTTGATTACATGATTTATTTTTGTCAGCTGGAAATACATACAGTATTTGGAAACCTAAGACCATGTTTAGGAATATCCAAACCAGACAGAAATCCACTCGTGCTTGCCATCTAAGCATAAAAATTTCCCCATACCTGGATGACCTAAATTTAGAAAATATTTGGCACAGATTGGTGAGAGTCATGGCTTGGGATCCTCAGCGGATGCATTGGAGTACTGCTGGAGTTTAACCCGCTAAAACCTCACATCGAGAACATTGTCTGGCAAGCTCCTATTGCCGATCCAGGCAGGACCATCTTTCAAATGAGGGCTTTGGGTAGCAGCATTAACAGCAGCTGAGTGAAGAATCCCAGCCTCCTGGGACCAGTCTGCCCCTCAATGTCCGACAAACCAGATTAGCTTGTCCGTCATCGGCAGAGCCTGGGGGATTTGAGAGAATTGATTCGGTTCGGATATGGTGTGGCCGAGGATCTCGCTATTCCCCCCCCCCCCCTCCCACCCCTCCACTCCCACCCCTCCACTCCCACCCTCCCAGAGGGAAGTCACTGGTTGGTGATGTGATGTTAGTGATGGTGACGATATGTTGAACATCTATTTGAGGTGAGAACAGAATTCCTCCAAACCAAACATTCTGTTTCCTAGGAGACGCTCGGCCGGCAGTGGTTTAAATCCACTAGTAACCGCTAACTGTTGCCTGAGTTTGGTTCGTATTATAACGTGATCTGGATAAATAATATACGTAGTATGACGGCTCACCCGCTTCCCGCAGGGTGTATTCCTGAAGGTGGCGACGGCAATTCCGATGTAATGGATTACAAACTGTCTTATTCAGGTATTGAGCCACCAGATCCCGAGAAGGAGAAGGTTGGCATCCTGGCCCTTCAGCTCAAGGAAAGAGAAGTCGACCATTCGGTCAGTGCCGTACCTCTCCTGAGCACACACTTGTGCAGTTACAGTTTTGTAATTGGGTAGAATGAGTTGACGTATTTTGAGCAGAATAATTCTTACCAGAATTTCTTTTTTTTGTTATCAGGAACTGATTATTACACTCTTGAGTAATGCAGTTGCGCAGTTCAAGAGATACAAGTGTCCTCGGATGAAGAGTCACCTGAGTATGTCAATTATACTGGACTGGTATTGAAATACAAATCAAGTTGTTTGATCCTGAACTCGTTGCTGTTTCTGTCACCGTATTTAGCTTCTGTTCCTTGTTTTACAGTGGTTCAGATGGGTGAGGAGTATTACAACGCCAAGGACTACAGTAAAGCGTTAAAGTGAGTATCTTTTCTGAATTGGGGAATAGCTAGCGATGTATTGTCTGTGTAGTCACATCAGATAATCTGCTGCACTTCCCCCACCACTCCCCATTAATCACTGTGATCTTGTTTGATTTGAGTTTTTGTCATGCTCATCTGGCCCACCACCATGATCACCACCTTCAGAACATTGCTCACTTTCTCGATTACCCAAAAATCCCTCCTAATGAAACCCTTATTCGTTAGACGTGAAAGACGCTCTGTAAATATAATTTCGTTGTTTGTTGTTGTTGTAGAAACATATAGAAATCTACAGCGTTTAGGGAGGCTATTTGGCCCATCGAGTCCGCAGTGTCTTACAGAGGATAGCAATCAAATGAATCGCACAGTCGCAGTGGATTCATAGTTAGTCACACAAGGCTTTGCTGGCGTCCCTTGGTCCAATGTCCAAAAACCTCAACTGACCGAGAACTCTGCTACCCAAGTGAATGCAACACAAACAGTTCCTACACTGATGTAGAGAGTGTTGCCCTTCTATTTCCAGTGTATTCTAGTTTATATTTCTCCTAATCCAAGTATACTACAAATCCAGACTAACTGGAGCTATTTGGTTAGTCCGAATTTGTGTTTCATTCATCTCATTATTTGTGGAGTGTTGGCACACATAAGTTTCCATATTTAATGAAATTTGTGAAAGTTGCTATGTAAATGCTGATTATTTAGTTTTTTCTTGCGTTGCGATTTATGACAAACATTCTGTGAACATAATTGTGCTAAAGTGTTGGATTAAAAGATTGAAATAAGTAATACGTGAAATTGAAATAACACCTTAGACATTACGACAAAGGTGGCATAGTGGGGTGGCTTAGTTGGAACAAATAAAAATATTTTACAGTAAATCTTGTTTTGCTTGTATTCTCAAATATTACTGTTTTTCACCTTCCCTGTAGGCTACTGGATTATGTGATGTGTGATTATCGCAGTGAGCGTTGGTGGAAACTGCTGACTTCCATTCTGAGTACAGCCCTCAAGTGTGCTTATCTGATGGCTCAAGTCAAAGATTACATTACTTACTCCTTGGAGCTCCTCGGAAGGTGTATCCTTAGTAGTTTACATATTACAAGGACTTGATTTCTTCCTTACTAAAGTTAGTAAAGTTGGATCCAAGATGACAAGATTTTCATGTGTAATTTAACTCTCGTCTGTTCATGTAGTGTGAATCTTGTGTCTTTTTTTGCTTGGTTTTGCCCCTTAACTGTCTTAAGCGAGTAAAATCTGCTATCTGTTCAGGGCTTTTGTAGGAGTTGTGGTAGTCTTAACTATTGCTGATCTTATTTTATCAGTGGCTGTGCTTCTCTTATTCTCAAGCTGTTCCCAAACAGTACATATTCTATCATTCGCTGGCAAATCAATGAAACATGTAAGGTCAATGCTTCCATATTAATCTTCCATCTATTTTTGTTTTGTTTGTCATCAAGCAAACATGGGTGATTTCTCCTACACAAATCACCTTCACTTATTTATGACAAAATGCCCTTTAGACTATAGCTACTGTTTGTGGTTCTTTTATTCCTTCATTCATATGACAGCTTCCACGCTGAGAGAAGAACAAAAATCTCGTATTGAAAAGAATTTGTTGAAAGTGTTGATGGTTAGTCTTATTATCGGTGCAGCACGTTTTGATTTAAAACAATCTTCAGTTGTTTATTTTAAAATAATCATCACCTGTTTCCTTCAATTGTAGAATGAGAGCCCTGATCCTGAACCAGAATGCGATTCTAAGACTGTCAAAACTGCTCAGAAATTGTGGGCTGATCGTATATCTTTGGCAGGAAGTAATGTTTTCACAATTGAGATGCAAGACTGTGTGCCATTTGGTAATTATCCTTGTGGAAGTACAAAATTGTGCATTGCTCCTGAATGTATATCATTTACTTTGCTAGATTGGAGTGAAAGTTCACCCTTACCTCTGAGTGAGAAGGTTGTGGGTTCAAGACCCACATTAGGAATTTTAATATATTCGTATAGTCCAGGCTGCAGTGCTGGAGGGTGTGCTGGGATTTTGGAGGCTCTACGTTCTGAAACCTAAAAAGGTTAAAATTGAGGACTGTCTACCTGTGTTTTTAAGTTGCTCGTTAAAGATCCCATGGACCTATTAGAAAAGAGAAGGTGGTTTCTCCTGGTGTCCTGCCAACAATCCCCCAAATGAAATTGATCATTCACTTCATGGCTATGTGTGTACACAAAATTGACTGTCATGATCACCCATAAAAACAGTTGCTACACTTTACACTATGTCTATAGCTGCCAACCAGTATGTTTTTGCTGTATTTAGTACAGTAAATTGCAGTAAATATGGCAGTATGATTTTTGGAAAATCCGAATATGTTCCATGTAATGCAGGACAATTGCCCCCACTTTAGCGGGACAGCTCCGGAGACGAGGTAACGTCCTGTTTAAGCGAGGCTCCCGTTTAGGTGATGCCAAGCAACAGACACATTATTCACCCGACAAAAAGCTCAGTATGTGGGCACATGATTCTACACACACAGGGCCTTATGCGAAACACAAAAAAAACACATATAACATACCTGGGGACAGGGTGAGTAAGTTTGGGCCAGGATCTGCAGCAATCAGACAGAGTGTCTGACCTAGGAGAGAGAGAGAGAGAGAGGGAGGGTGGGAGGTAACACAGCGAGCTGGGGGTGCTGTCTAACAGACTTACACAGAGATAGAGACACACGGGAGGGGGTGGGGGTAACGCGGGGGGGGGGGGTGGTGGTGCTGTCTGACGGACTTACACAGAGATAGAGACACACGGGGAATAAATGTATTTTTTTACTACAAAATACTGTTTTTGGCTTTGAGGTGTACTTTTTTTGTTAAAAAAGGTTGGCAGCTCTGTGTATCCTGTAAAACGCTTGAGGTATCCTCCTGATGTGTGAGGCCCAATACCAAATAATAATAATAATATTATTAATAATCCCTGCTTTTGGTACAGCAGCCTTCAGGTTGGGAAGACATCCCAAAGCGCTTCACAGGATTTACTGTGAAAATCCTGAAGTGGAATGAATGTGTATTGGTGGGTGAGCATTGCAACCAATTTGCACGTAGCAATGACCACAAACAGCTATGAAACGAATGACCAATTTTATTTGGGGAATTGTGGGCTAGGTCACTTTTTTGAATAATAAGAGTCTATGATTTCTATTGTCCATCTGAACAGGCACTCGGGACCTCAGTTTAATATCTCATCCGAAGCATGGCACCTCCATCAATATAACACCCCCTCAGCGCTGCACTGGACTGTCAGTTTAGACTATGTTAGTTCAAGTCCTGGCATGGTACTTGAACCTACAACCTTCAGATGCAAAGGTGATAGTGATAAAACTGATCCAGGCTAATACATACAAGGATTATTATTATACCATCCTTCCTGCAAGCACATGTTTACTACTCTGTGTATAAAATGATTCAGTCTAACATGTTTGTTTAACCTCCCCTTCTCCATTTGGGACCATGTGGATGATTAACTGGGTTGTCCTTGTCCACTCGTCTCTCCCTTAAATGGTCAAGTGAAATCGAAAGCAAAGACCGGCTTTGTGGATGGGAGGGTTGGAGCGAAAAGTATAAGTTGTCCCAGAAGAAGTCGCTGCATGGAATGCCGCTCTTACCAGTATAAGAGTAGGAACTAAATTACAAAGTGTAACCTCCCGTTTCTTTAAACATTTTCAGTTGTTAATATGACATGATCATTAACTGCAGAAACACTTTCAATTTAGGGTTACGCAATGTCCTTTAGTTTACACACACATGAGGGCTTGCAGTCAATGAATTTTAAACTGCCCACACACAGTCTGTGGCTGCACTAAGTGAGTTTTAAAATTTCAGTATAAATTTGTTCCTCTTGATTTTTTTTGACAATTAACCCATTCTATTGTCCTTCTCAACATTTGTTCATTTCTTTTAGATTCATAGATTCATAGAATTTTACGGCACAAAAGGAGGCCATTCGGCCCATCTAGTCTGTGCCGGCTCTTTGAAAAGAGCGATTCAATCCCACTGCCCTGCCCGCTCCCCATAGCCTAATAGACCTGTTCTCCCTAAATAAAGATCTAATTCCCTTTTAAAAGTTGTTATCGAATCAGCCTCCACCACCTTTTCAGGCAATGCATTCCAGATTCGAACAACTCGCTGAGTGAAAACATTTCTCCTCAGCTCCCCTCTACTTCGCCTTGAAACTATTTTAAATCTGTGACCACGAGTCACAGATTCACCCACGAGTGGAAATAGTTTTTCTCTATTTGCCCTGTCGAAACCCCTCATGATCTTATAAACCTCTATTAGGTCTCCCCTCAATCTTCTCTGCTCCAGAGAGAATAACCCTAGCCTATCTAGCCTCTCCTCATAGCTGAAGTCCCTCAATCCTGGCACTATCCTATTAAATCTTCTTTGTACCCTTTCCAATGCCTTCACATCCTTTCTGCAGTGTGGTGACCAGAATTGAACACAGTATTCCAGCTGAGGCCTCACCAAAGTCTTATAGACCTTTATTTGACCTTTTCTGACTCCTCACAAGTGTGAAGTAGATTTAACTGTTTGAGTGCCTTTGTGGTTGCCAATTTGTTGGGTTTTCCGATCCCAAGGTTCGAAATATGACCCGACAATCCAATTAAGGTGTAATAGAGATTTATTAATCAAAGTAACACATACAAAACTAGTAAAATGTTAATAAAGGCCGTTTTCCAGCACCCTCAGGACCTGGCCAATGCCGGTTAAAGCGCGTGCCGGATATTCGACCGAAAACACCAACAATTTTTTTTAAATGATGCATTTATCCGGATAAATTCCGGTTAATCGAATGCGGACCTTTTTTTTAGGTTCCGGTTATACAGAAGTTACGGTTCATCGGGTAACAGATAAACAGGCTTTTACTGTACTACTACAAATAACAAAACTATACTACCGTTTTTGGGGGCAGTCAGTTACAACAGTAGTACAGTAGTACATCATCTCTCGTGCCCTATTTGGCCAATTCACTGAGCACAAGACCAGGCGCCTGGCTTTGCCACTGGCCCTTCCCTGCCTGCAAAACACAGCTACTGGAACCATAACCATTCCAGAAGTTCAGGTCAACAGTGGCAGGCTGTAGATCTCAGTTTCCACCCTGAGACACTCCCCAACTGTTGTGAAAAGCCACACTTTCTCTCCTATCTTTATACTTCTCCACTAGCCTCGCTCATCTTGACTAGCAGAGCGGTTCTCAAAATTCCTGTTTCCTCAAAATATCCTATTGTAAAATACCTCCCAATCTGCACAGGCATGTTTTGTCTGCCTCTTCGCTTACCCCGTGATTTCTCACCTTTGGGAAGACAAAGATATATAATAGTTACATTATATTGATGTCTTTAACTGAACATGTTTTCTGTTCTCTGTCCTTCACACTTGTCATATCTACGACAACTGGTGCCAACCTGGCTATATTCAGTTCTGTTCAACAGACAGGACTGGTTTCTGCAATTCTGCAGCCTTCTTAGTTTAATATCCAAATTTCTAATGCTTTACTACTTATTACACCCATTGATTTACTTATTAAACATAAAATAAACCTAATGATTCGACTAAACCCAACACATCTTTACCATAGAGTCTGTACATTTAGGATTGGGAAGAGCGTGTATTGTTAAGATAACTATTTGAATTCTGTAAATGTTTGGGATATATGGCATTTATTTTCAAAAGCTTTCTCGGATGAGTAAATCCAATACATGTTCTTGTGTCATATGTATGATTTTGTTTTGCCGTAGTTGAATGCAAAGCCCGGTTCTTGGCTCCAAGTTTCCATGTTGATGTCCCTGTGCAGCTTCATGTGTACCTGAAGACTGACTGTCCGCATCCATTTAGATTTTCTAAACTCTGTATCAGCTTTAACAATCAGGTAAGAACTCTAAAGGTATAATTTAACTATATAATATATATTAATATAGATATATAACAACCAAATAGATATATATTTGTGTATATTGGATTTTCAAACACTTATTTGATCTATGGGGAAATATCTGCATATCTTCTTCAAAGCTGAACTGAACTGATCTCAATTCACTACTTATGAGAGTAACTTGGAGTGATTGACTGTATAGAACTTCATCAAATGTCTTAATTATATTTTTGGAGCTGTGCTGGATCCAAGGTGACTTGCTTGGCAACGGATTGTCTGTGGCAGATGCGTGGTCCAACTTCTGAGCACACAGGTCCACAGGACTTCAGGGCACTGCTGATGGCAGATCAGTCAGCCTGCCGCACTGGCGGGGACTAAGGAGCAGGGATTTTCCCACTTGGCTCCTGTTAACCCTGCAAGCCTGCAACAGTTAGTTAGGGCTAGATGGACAAGCAGTAGGAAACTTGGGATTGCTCTCGGTGACATCCTTGAGATGTTAAACTGTAAAGTGAATTCACTGCATATTTGTGGGCGAGACACGGCAGCCCATTTGCGCACAGCAGTGTCCCACACAAACAGTAGTGGATTGAAATGACCAATTTTATTATTGCGTTTTTTTTTGGAGGGATTATTATTAGGAGTGTGGAGTAAGGAAACATGTACCAAACATATGTGAATCTCAGTCTGGTGTGGTGATTGGTTACCATATATGCTGTCATCTGGCTGACAAAAAGTAATATTCTTGGTTTATTTATCAAATGAATTTCTTCTAGGAGTACAACCAATACTGTGTAGTAGAAGAAACGTATCAATCATCTGACATCTTGGAAGCCTCAGCTCAGGGAACTATGTGCTTGGTTCCTGGTAAAACAAGGAAATATGTATTCAAGTTTGTTGCCAGAACTGAAGATGTGGGGAAAAAGGTTGAGGTAAGTAGATATCTGATTTTTTTAAAACAAATGTGAAATATCTGATCCTCCCAAAGGCATCATTTCACAAAATGAGCAGAGCATTGGCATAGTGTCACTTTCATTCTGTCTTCCACTTGCGGGCAGTAAGGTTCAGCTCAGTTTAGTTCATAGCATTCTCAAATCTGAATCAGAACATTGTGGGTTCAGGCCCCAGTTGGTACTTTGAGCTCACAGATTAGGCCCTAGACTCTAGGATGATACTTCAGATGATACTTGTTGAGTTGTCGAAGCTGCTGTCCTTTGGATGAAATAATAATGATGATCTTTGCATTTGATATAGGGCTTTTCACATCTTTTAGACGTCTCAAAGCACTTCACAGAATATACTATAAAGTGAAGTGACTGTATATTTCTGGGCGAAACACAGCAGCCAATTGTGCACAGCAGTATCCCATAAACAGTCGTGGATTGAAATGACCAAATCATTATTTTTTTTCTTGAGGGATTATTATCAGGCATGTGGAGGAAGGAAACTTGGCCAAGGTTTCGCCCTGTTAGGAATCAAACCCAGGTCTCTTGCTTGCAAGCTGATTGCTCTGACCACTGAGCTACAGGACTCCTAAGATGTTAACCTCCCTTTCCGTTATCTCTTCTCTTAGATCTTCCTTTTAAATAGCCCAATCCCTTCTGTGTATATATAGCCTAATGGGGACATATTCTCACAATTGTTTGTAAATGGTTAGTACTGGAAAGTTTTGAAATGATGAAACCTGGTCCAAAGAAAAATTGGGAATGTATTGTTTCTCCATCCATTTATGGATGAAACATTAAAAAAAAAAGTATATATATAGTATATATATAAAAGTTGTTAGGTCTATCTATCCTTCAAATTGCACATCTTTTGATAAGGTATGAAAATAATTCTGTAATCCATTCTGTAAATAGCAGTGCTTCATGAATCAGTCAGAAATTCATTTTCATCGATGTGTACTGTTAGATCACGTCCGTGGACCTGGTGCTGGGTTCCGACACAGGGAGGTGCGTGGTCCTTAACTGGAGGGGAGGAGGAGGAGATGCTGCCTCCTGTCAGGAAGCCTTGCAGGCGACTCGATCCTTTCGACGACGGCCTAAGCTGCCTGACAATGAAGTAGACTGGGAGAGTGTTGCCATACAAGCAAGCACAATGTGAGTATCAGAGAGACGTGGTGGTAAATCTTTCTTTAACTTTCTCGTATTCTTCCTTATTATTGTTCTAACTGAATAATGAAGGTTAATGCACCTGTTAAAACAATGCCGCATCAAAAAAGTTGCATCGTCACTTATTTTCAATCGATTTGGATAACAACGAAAATGATGTAATTCTCTGATATTTTAAGTCCTGGAGATGCTGTCATTCAAAAACCCCACTTGACAACAATGTCATTGTTATCTTAGTTTGAACCTCACCTTCTCTTTTTTGTTGCAATTTTAAGGGTGATTTCGCGAGTTCCAAAAATTGACGTACGTCTCCGACATGAACCTCCTGCGTTGACGAATGAAATGTACTGCTTGGTGGTTAATGTACAATCACAGGAGGCTACCACTGCAAAATATGTCAAATTAACAGCAGGTTTAAAACCAGGTATGTTTCTTCATAGTCACTTACCGTATATCTCCGCGTATAAGGCGCACCCGCGTATAAGGCGCACCCCCCACTTTTGACCTTTTCTTGGTGAAAAAAACCGGAAGCATTTTCAATGATATTGCCGGCAGAAGGGAGGAGAGACAGGAGAGACAGGTAGGTATGTAGGGAGGTAGGGAGAGAGAGAGGCAGGCAGGGAGGGAGAGAGAGAGAGAGGCAGGGAGAGAGAGAGAGAGAGAGAGAGGGAGAGAGGCAGGCCAGCAGCGTGGGAGAGAGAAAGGGAGAGAGGCAGGCCGGCAGCCCGGGAGAGAGAGAGGGAGAGAGAAAGGGAGAGAGGCAGGCCGGCAGCCCGGGAGAGAGAGAGGGAGAGAGAGAGGGAGAGAGGCAGACCGGCAGCCAGGGAGAGAGAGAGGGAGAGCGGCAGGCCGGCAGCCTGGGAGGGAGAGAGGGAGAGAGGCAGGCTGGCAGCCTGGGAGAGAGAGAGGGAGAGAGGCAGGCTGGCAGCCTGGGAGGGAGAGAGGGAGAGAGGCAGGCTGGCAGCCTGGGAGAGAGAGAGGGAGAGAGGCAGGCTGGCAGCCTGGGAGAGAGAGAGGGAGAGAGGCAGGCTGGCAGCCTGGGAGAGAGAGAGGGAGAGAGGCAGGCTGGCAGCCTGGGAGAGAGAAAGGGAGAGAGGCAGGCCGGCAGCCCGGGAGGGAGAGAGGGAGAGTCGGACTAAATGGTGTCCGACTTACGCTGCTTACACTGTATAAGGAAAAGGTAGACAGGGAAGTGTTCAAACGTTATGCTTGGATTTGCTTGAAAGACATTGTGCAATTGTATTCATTCGATTGAAACCTTTCTGTTGTCAGTTCAATAGCTTTCTCTTTGCACCTTAAATCATCTTTCCACTCTCCAAACCCCTTCCAAATCCACCCCCAGTCTGGATGCAAACCCTCAAACATCCGGGGTTTTGCGAATGTTCTCCCGACCTGAAAAGCTCTATCTAAGTGACAGTTGCCGTTGCTCTTGTTCCATCATGTCGCTGGTTTCTCACCAGAATAATGATATAACAGCGCAAACACACACTCGTTGCAGTGTGAGCCATAATATCAGTGGCTTGATATTAATTAAAGAAACAATCCTTGAGATTGATATAGTGTCTTATCACATTGAACCATCGACTCTACTTATCAACATATTTGACAGCACAGCTAGCCTAGCTCAGCAGCAGGACTTGGAAGGGCAGACCAATCACTGGGAATTCTCCCACTCAGCTCCTGTTAATCCTACAAGCCGAAATCCTAACGGCTAGGTTGGTCTGAGCTGGATAAGCAGCAGGAAAGCTTGGCAGGCAGTGTTATCAATGCCAAGCTGTGTGGTTTTAGCTGATCAGACATCAGCAGTACTGCAACGTACACTCTTGGGTCCCCAAGCCTGGGCTCTTGCCAGTCTGTGCTTAACACTTTCCAGAAATAGATAAGCAGGATGAGTCTCCAGGGAGAGTGTGCATTCTATTTCAACAAGTTATCTCTGGAATTTCCATGCGTAGGTGGGATACATGGGATATTCAGTTTGGTTTGGATAATTTTATGCAGCGTGATGGGTTTCTGTATGTGTCAGACACTCAGCTGCCCCCCTCCTCCCCCCCAAAAGCAAAAATGGACTCCAAACCAACTTGAGGGTAAACTGAACGTGTACTATAAAATTGTACTTGCCACTCACACCCAGTGTTTTGTACCGCAATATCAGTATTCTGGAGGGAAATGAAGTGCAGTCTTCTGCAAGCATGCTCTGACCTTTGTAATACAATATATAATTATGATATATCTACAGTATATTACATTTCTATTTTCTAGTTACTGACTTATCAATCAGTGTTATCAATCACCAATATGTTTTTCATATTTAGGCCAGGATGCCAACCTTACTCAAACAACTCATGTTACTCTTGATGGGACTGAGATGTGTGACGATTCTCACCCTGCTTTGCTGCCTGATATTCCCATTGGAGACTTGCAACCAGGAGAAAAAGTAATTTTTTAAAAATGACACAATATTAGTTCAATTTAGATTAGTGCTTGCTGCAAACCACTGCTTTGAGATAGAAATCGTAATACTGATGGTTGCTTGTAGAGATGAAATTTATTTTTCACCTTTTGATGGTAAAAAGCTTTCACTCCAGTACAATATAGCTTCAGTTTCTTTCTGCGTTGTTCATAATGATCATTAAAATCTGTTTTTTATCTAGAAACCAACCCAGGTATTTTCAGGACTGTGTTTTGTGTCAAATAATCCTTATATTTGATATAGTGCCTTTTCACGGCTTTGAAATTGAGTCCTGTAGCTCAGTGATTAAAACACTTATCTTACAAGCGAGAGACCTGGGTTCAACTCCAGGTAGGGTGAAACCTTGGGCAAGTTTCCTTACTCTACACGCCTGATAATAATCCCTCAAAAAAAGAAAAAATTGGTCATTTCAATCCACACTGCTGTGTGCAATTGGCTGCCATGTTTCGCCCACATATATACGGTCAGTTCAATTTACAGTATATACTGTGAAGCTCTTTGAGATGTCCAGAAGACATGAAAAGCGCTGTGTCAAGAATTATTATAAAGTGAATTGACTATATTTTGTGGGTGAAGCGCGGCAGCTAGTTGCGCACAGCTGTGTCTCACTTTTTTTTTAAAGTGAGAAAGTGATTATTAGCACCGGAAAAGTGTTCCACCTATCGACTAACAGACAGATTACTGCTTGCTGCTAGGTACACAGTGGTGTGTTCAGTAAGGCAGAGCTGCCAACCCTCCTAATTTTTGTGGAAGCCTTCTGCTTTTACCTGCTCCCTTCCGCCCTCCCGATCCCAGATAAATAACTTCAGATTTTTTGCCATTTCATAATTTTAAGCTAAATCCCCCCTTGCACCACCCGTACAGTTACTACATGTACGTGTGTACAAGTCCACAGTCTCAGACGCCTGGAGGGAGTGTGTGCAATAGTTAGCAAGGCCGTGTATGTGTGTGGCAGAAACCCCTCTGCAATGTACAGGGAGTCGAAGCATGCATTATGCAGTGTGTGTCTGTGTGTTTTGCTGCACCGCTGTACTGTAGTACACTCATGTGTATGGGAGCTCCAAAGAGAGTAATACAAGGTCAGCTTACCCAGTGCTCCACACTAAAGCTTTATTTCAGGGGGCCCAGCTGGACCCTCAGATGTTTTCAAGGCGCCCAAGTGTGTTGTAGATCATAACTTTTGTTTTTTTTGCGGTCCCAACGCTAAAATTAAGCTGTCCAGGGTGCCTGGATGCCTGTTAATGTCGAGCCCTGGCTTAACTGTTGGCTGATACTGAAGTGATAGAGGCAATACTAACATCCTGAAAATGTAACAAACCTTCCTGAAAAATTACTACAACCTTCCTGAAAATCTTCCTTGAAGGTTGGCATCTCTGGTAAGGAAACTTGCCCTTCATTTTACTCAAACCCAAGTCTCCGACAGGCGAGTGCTCTAACCACTGAGCTACGGGGCTACATAAATGCACATTATTCACACTTATTGTTGTATCTCTGCATAGGTAGAGAAACCTCTGTATGTCCGGTGTGGCCAGATTGGGACAAGAATTTTCTTGGTTCATGTCTCTTATGTCGTTACCACGGTTGTTGAAGGCAAAGAAATAGTTTGCAAGTGTCATAAGGTTGGTGACCATTGTGAAGAAATTTGGGATTCCGTCAATTTATATGCATATTTGTTCAGTAGTTTTCAATTAATAATGAATGATTAGTAAAAAGTACTTTTAGAACTGTTGAGCTGAAAACCATAAGAAATTTAAAAGCTAGAGAAAAAATATTGGATCCTTCAAATTAATGTATGTAATTAGTGGAAATGACAAAATATGGAATAATTCATTCATTTAAAAAGAACGAACACATTGTTTAAAGTCTTATTTTAATGTTACAGACAAGTAAAGTGCATGACATTAGTTGTTCCTGAAGCCTGTGAATGTAATATTGGTATATTTTAAATGGGATAGATTCCTGTTCAAGTACCAGTAAATTGCATTTATTATGGAATCATACAAATTCATACACAAGAGGAGGTAATTTGACTTGTGTTGTGTTGTACCATCTCCTCCAATGGGTACATTGTGCCATGATACAACAACAACAAAATTAGATTTACAGAGCGCTTTTCACGCTGGGAGGACGACCCAAGGCGCTGGACTATGCACACAACTGTAAAAGACCATGTGGTCCTTGCTGGACTTAAGCTTAATATTAAAATCGCACTCTATTGTTTCATTCAAACCTCTCAAATCAATTCAAAGGGCTATCAAATTTCTCAGTGTGTTCCTGCGATTTGCCTTCCCTGCCCTGAGGAGCCTATTTCCCACTTTGCAAAGCAATTAAATCCAATCATCTATTCACATTCCTGTTTGTATTCCAGGATGAAACGATCACAATTGAAACTGTTGTTCCGTTTGATGTTGCTGCAAAGTTTGTTTCTGCAAAAGTAAGTACAGCGGAAAATTTTAAATCATGATTTGTTTAATATTGCCATCTTTTACTGTTCTCCCTTTGGAATGCACTTGAAAAGAATTTGAACTTCTTTTAAAAAGAAGCTCTTTGTGGTCAGTGCAGGATGAAGGTAAACCTCATTAAACCACCGTGTACAAGTATTAGGAAACCCCATTAACATCGAACCTACAGCACCCTGATTTCTGTTATGTATTGCAAACTGTTTTGATTAGGGTTGAATGGAAGATCAAATATATAAGATCAAATCTATGCTCTTATTTATTAAAAAGAAATGAAAATTTAACTTG
This sequence comes from Hydrolagus colliei, assembly GCA_035084275.1. Taxonomy (NCBI): domain Eukaryota; kingdom Metazoa; phylum Chordata; class Chondrichthyes; order Chimaeriformes; family Chimaeridae; genus Hydrolagus; species Hydrolagus colliei. The sequence continues at coordinate 1,641,997 of CM068742.1, read as the reverse complement.
TACTGAACCACGCTGTGTTATGGTTATGTACTGAGTAGAGTTTATGCTACAATATTTTGTTTACACACTGTTCCTGTTAGCTGTGAAGCATTTAATCAAATGTTACATTTAATGTTTAAAAAATGTTTTGCAGTTTGAGCACATGGATCGGGTGTTTGCAGATATTCCATTCCTTTTGATGGTAGACATCCTGAGTGCATCTCCATGGGGACTCACCATAGTAACTAGTAAGATGCAGCTTGCACCTACTATGGCTTCGGTTGATCAAATAGAGTCACAGCTGGAACAAGGTATCTTAAAAGAGATGAGAATAATGTTTACATATCTTTCATAATTGAAATGTAATGCTTTATCTTCATTTTAACATAATTTGCATTTACGTTTTACTGTTATTTGAGATTCCTCCAAAATGGCGGGCCCCACCCAGCTGTGAAATAATTAGGAAATTGGAAACAGAAAGCCTTGCCTGTGGGTAACTGAAATGGGGTGCTTACAATACCTCATGCTCTCCTTTGCTCCAATTGAGCTTTCTTGTGAGTCATTTAAAGCTTGATTTCCAGAATGTGCTGAAGATTGCCAAGTCCATTTACTAAGTTCTGTTTGTTCTCAGTTTACAACAAACAACTTTTCAGTTCAAAAGACAAGATTATTCTTGAGATCTCTCCAGCTGGTCCTGTCAAAGGTTCTGACTGATTTGATGTTTGTGGATAATAATAATCCCTCAAAAAAAATTGGTCATTTCAATCCACGACTGTTTGTGGGACACTGCTCTGTGCAATTGGCTGCCGCGTTTCACCCAGTCAATTCACTTTACGGTAAATTCTGTGGAGCGCTTTGAGACGTCTAGAGGTCGTGAAAAGCGCTACATCAAATGCAAGGATTGTTATTGTTATATTATGAGGCACTTGTTAGCTTGGGAAGTGATAAACCTTTAATGCTGTTTTTGCAGTGATTTTACAGACGGGAGAGAGTGCAAGCGAGTGCTTCTGCTTACAGTGTCCACCAGCACCTACTGGTCAGAATGTAGTTGCGTCAGGTCACTATATAATTTCATGGAAAAGGTAACATATTTTTCAAAATGGTGATATGGTATAACTACCGTATATCTCCGCGTATAAGGCGCACCCGCGTATAAGGCGCACCTCCTGTTTTTGACCTTTTCTTGGTGAAAAAAAACGGAAGCATTTTCAATGATATTGCCGGCAGAAGGGAGGAGAGACAGGAGAGACAGGTAGGTAGGGAGAGAGAGAGGCAGGCAGGCAGGCAGCCAGGGAGGGAGGCATGGAGAGAGAGAGGGAGAGAGGCAGGCTGGCAGCCCGGGAGAGAGAGAGGGAGAGAGGCAGGCCGGCAGCCTGGGAGAGAGAGAGGGAGAGAGGCAGGCCGGCAGCCCGGGAAAGAGAGAGGGAGAGAGGCAGGCCGGCACGCAGGCAGGGGGGGAGGGAGGGAGAGAGAGCGGCAGGGAGGGACACAGGCAGACTGGGTTCGGCAGAAGGTAAGCACAGCACTGAAGTCCGCTGCTGCTGCCGCTGCCCGGGCGGCCGAGGCCGAAGCCCCGTCACCCGCTCCTCCCAACCCCCGCTGGACACTGACCAAACCCTGGCTGACAGTGCGCCGGCCGCCCCTCCTGTTTACTGTATCTCCGAGGCTCAAAATTGCTTGTACCTGCGTATAGGGCGCACCCCCTACTTTCGAGATCTTCCGACCTGAAAAAAAGTGCGCCTTATACGCGGAGATATACGGTATTTGAAAACATAAGAAAGTATGTTAAAAGGCTATTAACATGTGTTAACATATTGATCGGTAAGGATTCAGCAATTTCTGCACAATTCTGGAGATTGCCTCACACTGCTAGAATTTGATTTAAAGTGGAATCACATACTGGTGAGGTGTCACTATGACTGATGTAACAAGAGTATATGTAATAATAAATAATAATTATTATTAAGAGTACATGTGAGTTAATACATTGCAAAAATATCTAGTTTTTTGTTTGAATATTTTAGCATAGATTTTTTTTTGACAGGTCCTCTGCTGTTCAAAGTGTTCCTGTTATCAGCACTGTGGTTACACTGCCACATGTGATTGTGGACACTATTCCCCTCTATGTTCATGCAGGTAAATATATAATGAAGATTCCTGCTGTGAATAAATACCACATGTTAGATAACTTCAATGCAACATTATAGTTATTACAATGAGGAGTATGATTGGAAGATGGGAGGGAATGCGTTGGGATGAAAGGAATATTACGCGTCCCAATTTCACTCAGGACTAGATGTGAGAAAACAGTGAAGTCTATCCATGTTTACTGATGATATTAATATTAATGTAACGAATTGTCAGTACAGAGAATCTGAGAATTGCAAAATGGATAGAACAAATTAAGCAAGTTTTTTTTTGTTGAGACAGGTGACTGACACATGCATGTAAAATGTTCCATGTATATTTTTTCAAGTGCAAAATTATAAAATGTTCATACAAATGAAAACCACCTAGTTCTGAAACATTGACGGGGTTTTGTACAAACATAGAATTACCTTCATAGAAATGAAACTTTGAAACTGAAAGCATATCTTTTCCCTTTAAGATCTGCCTTCATTCGGACGAGTTCGAGAGTCTTTGCCAGTCAAATATTGCTTACAGAATCGGACTAAACTGGTACAGGATGTGGAAATCTTTGTGGAGCCCAATGAATCTTTTATGTTCTCTGGTCTTAAACAGGTAAAGTCCGCCACTACCTCACCCCTCAGGTTGCCGAAATCCTCACCCATGCATTCGTCACATCAAGGATTGACTACGGAAACTCTCCTTGTCGGCCTTCCCAGCTCGTCCCTTAACAAGCTGCAGATCATCCAAAACTCTGCAGCTCGTGTCCTCTACTGCACCAGGCTCCGTGACCCCATCATTGCCACCCTCACCCAGCTCCATTGGCTTCCCATCCCCCAGAGGATCGAATTCAAGATCCTCGTCCTTTCAAGGCCATTCATGGCCTTGCCTTCTCCTACCTCTCTGACCTGCTGTCTCCCCATGAACCTGCCCACCCCCTCTGTTTAGCGGGCTCTGGTTTGCTTCATGTCTCCCTCTCTACCATCGGTGGACAGGCTTTCAGCCTCTCTGCCCCCACTCTTGAACTCCATCCCACAGTCCCTGCGCTTCGCTTCCTCCCTTGCCTCCTTCAAGGCCGATCTCAAGACCCTCTATATCGATCGTGCCTTTTGCTACCACCCCCCACGTGTGTATGTGTGTGTGTGTCCCCACCACACACATCTCTCACTATCCTGTCCCTCCCCCATGCTCGGATCCTGACCTCTGACTGTTCAGCACCTTGGGACGTCCTCCCAATGTGAAAGGGGCTCTATAAGTGTGATTTTGTTGCTGTTGTTGATATAATTAATGGATTAAATTTAAGAAGACCAATGGCAGGTCAATGCTGCTACTTGATATGCAAAACTAAACTATCCAGAAGCAAGATGGTACAGGCATGAAAAGAGATGGAGAATATAAGGAATAATGTACATATCTCTCAATATTTCAGAGATATTTTTAAAGTAATTTTCGGTTCTAGTTTTCTCAGATTTCCTCTTATTTTTGTTTTCTCTTGAGCAGATCCGATTGCGAATTCTACCTGATACAGAACAAAATTTATTATATAACTTTTACCCCCTCATGGCTGGATACCAACAGCTCCCAGGTCTTAACATAACCTTGCCAAGGTTCCCTGAAGTCGCTAATCAGCTGTTACGTCAATTCCTTCCCACACACATCTTCGTAAAGGTATGGAACCGATTTTGCAAAATTCCATCATAAATGTGTGGTTTGTTATAGTTCTCATATTTTTTGTGTCAACTACAATGGGAAAAATATTGCAGTTTAATCCTCTTTCCTGTAACTTCCAAATATATGTTCTTTTAGGTTAATTGTTTTAATCTCTTGGTTTCTCTTTAGCCCCAAGGTCGGCAGGCAGGTGAAGCGATTATTGTAGCTGCTTAATTGAAGATGAAAGAAACTATTTTGCTGAAAAAATGCATAACGTCAGCACCTACAAAGAATGGAAAACCAACCATATAACTATATTCAACCCATTATTGGAGTTACAATGTTTACAAGTTTGATTTTCCAATTGATGGCATGCATTTATGCTTATATAAAAGGGAGACATGAAGACTTGAGACTGAAGTTACTCTTCCTTAGTGAAATAAAAATGATCTGATTAATAAATTCAGAATTTATTTGCATTAAGGAACTAAATGTTTATTTTCAGTTGTTGCGTGATCTTCACTGTGAGTTTTACAATTCAGAATAAATTATCATAATTTGGTAGTATTAAGTGGGACGTCCCCCCGACATGAAAGATGCTCTGTAAATATAATTTTGTTGTTGTTGTATGCCATTGTAATGTGATTCTATTTAACGATGAACTGTTATATATTTAAAACAATTCATGTATGAGCATAGATTCAATCTTAAATTCCCATGTATTTGACTGAACTTCAATGTCGGTTTTGTTCAATTAAACTAGTGAATGTTATGAATTAAAAGCAAATCTGTCAAGTTTATACATAATATACTATACTGTAACTCATTTGAGATTATGGATCACAATTTAAAAAATTCCCTTAATGGATCTTTTAACTGTTTCAGCATGTAGAAAATGCATTAACCATCAATCTGATTGTATGCTTTTTTGATCAGATGCTTTAGACATGAGGAAAATGATCAGCGTATTTTGTGGAATGGAATGGAGTGTAGACGGTAGAATGGTAGTACCTTGCTCAGAAAGTATTAGATGCAGATTTGCCCCGAGTCAAGGTTTAATACCCGAGAATGTGCATTGGGATATTGCTACAAGGAACCAGCCCAAACCGTGAAGCTTGCCCTTGTGTACATTGACTGGCAAGTTTACCACAGTTTTCCTTTTCTCCGATATACTTCTCAAGGTTATCTATATACAGTACTTCGTATTTTTATTTGTGTATTTCCTTGTGCTCTTCCAACAATCTGATCCAATGGAGTCACTTAGTTCCCTCATTCTTTCAAAATTGCCCTTAAAGTTGAGGTAATGTTGAACTTTTCTACATAGAAAGAATGAATTTGAACTTGTATTATAGCTGCTACTTCCAAAGTGCTCTGTAATTCTAACCCACACTATCTTCCCTGGTAATTTGCATAATCTCAAAAGATAAGGCTGCAAAGAGTTATGTATTAAATTTTTCAAGGTTTGTGACTTTCTAGAAGGTTCCTAAATCTTTGCGGGAGCCTTCAAATATTCAAATTGTTGTGATCTCTGGAACTCCATCCCGCATTCCCTGCGCCTCGCCCCACTCCCCGGCCTCCTTCAAGTCCCGCCTCAAGACCTTCCTCTTCGATGGCCCCATTGGCCACTCCCTTCCCTTTCCCTCCAGCTTGGGTCTGAAACAACGACTGTCCAGCGCCTTGTGACTTCCTCCTTACGTGAAAGGCGCTATACAATTTGTTGTTGTCCCTCTGCACCATGGAATTCCAATGTGGAGTCTATTTTCCTTGCTCCCCACGCCTCTGTTCACCGAGCAGTAAGTAGGAAACTGGTTGTTAATAAATCGCTGGCTATTTGTGGGACACTTGTGCTCAATTGGCTGCTGCGTTTCACCCATAAAATAGTCAATTCACTTTACAGTATATTCTGTGAAATGCTTTGACACATGTCAAATGTGGTAAGGCGATATATAAATGCAAGAATTAATATAATCAATATATAGAATTCAGTCGAGTTCAATTTACTATAGCAGTGACTAAATTCGTCCTTAGGCATCTTAGCCTCCCCACTAAGCCCAGCTGAAGCCTGTCCCATACTTGAGTGTAGCACAGTTGATGCTTCAATGTAGTTTTTCATAGAAACAGCCAATAGCATACACATTTACATTCCTGTATCACTGTTCACGTCGGGAGGACGTGTCAAGATGATGGATGGTCTGAGGTTTACCTGGAAGTAGAAAGTCTATCTTTAATGCAGTTCAGTACATTTCCTGAGGAATGCGGTTTCAAAGATGGTAACAGAAATCAGCAATAGGAAACAGAAAATAAGTTCATTCATAGATTTATCTATATATGACATATATATATACACACACACAGTATGCTTAATTTAAATATGTTTTATGGGGGCTAGGTTTTTTTTTACCTATACTGCAGTTTCAGGAGTTTTATCAAAATCCAATGGTAAACCAGATGACACTATAATCCCAGCAACTTCCAGTGTGCAAATATCTTATAACCCCAGTATGAACAATGTTTAACTGCAAATGTTGGAAAAAAAATGTAGAGGCAAAATATTAGGGGGGAAACAAAATGTGTTTAATTGGGATTGAATGACATTTTCTGAAAAATGTTGATTGTACAATTGATTTTTTAAAATATCCCCCTTCACTCCCATTTTCTGAAGATTATATTCACTGATATTTTCCCATTCAACACTTCACCAAAGTAATGATGTCAGTTATCCAATGAACCAAATAGCTTTCTGCGTCATAAATTGTAATAGTTCTATGAAATACTTTCACGTCAGTATGATGTCCCAAGATGCTGGACAGTCAGGGATTTAGACCCACACAGGAGAGTTGGGGGTGGGTGTGGTTGGGATAAGGAAGGGTAAGGGGTCACTGAACACATGGTTGGAGAGGAGGGATTTGGGACATGCCTTGAAGGAGGCAAGGGAGGAAGCGAGCAAGCAGAATGTGGAATATAATTCCATAAAGTGGGGACAAAAAGACTGAATTCCCAACCGCGGTGCTGAGATGGTCTGGTCAAGGTACGTGAGGCAGGCTGGAGCCTGATGAGCAGAGGGAGTGGACAGGTTGATATGGGGATAGCAAGTAACAATTGGGAACAGGCAAGGCCATGGACATCTTTGAAGGTGAGGTTTGGGCAAGTTTCCTTACTCCTTACTCCAGATGCCTGATAATAAGCCTTCGACAAAAACAATAATAAATTGGATATTTCAATCCACAACTGTTTGTTGGACACTGCTGTGCACAATTAGCTGTGCGTTTCGCCCACAAATGTATAATGAATTCACTTACAGTATATCCTGTGAAGCGCTTTGAGACGTCCAGATGTGAAAAGCGCTATATTAAATGCAAGGATTATAATTATCTCATCTGAAGGTGCCATCCTTTGTAAACCCACTTTCATCACCGGTGCATTAGATCAGTAAGTGCAGGATCCAGCTCAGAGTTCAGTGAAGCTTTTGATCACTGCTCCCTCTCATCCACTCCCCTCTCACACTGAAAGTGGATCCGACTTTCAGCGTCTTTGTCAGAGCTCAGAAGGGATAGAAAGAATTGTCATTCAGTCATTTGTTGCAGCAACGTATGGACTTATGAACAGCAGCAACCCAAGTTGCTCAATCTTGAATTCAGAAACTGAAATCAGCGTGATACAAAAAAAACAGGAATTTGCAGATTTTGAGATAAAAACAATCCTTGCACTAAATTCAGTGTGACTGTGCGGGATCATAGTTATGTGGACAAGGCAAATTGAAAGTCGTTTTTTCACAGATTTTTTTTCTGACAAATAATTTTATTACTCTCATTTATGAATCCGTTTTAATCATAACTCAGATCAGTTAAATGTAAAAAAAAATACTGTTTGTGTATAGAAGTAAATAAAATAATGTTGAAAATATATACGTATAATAAAAATATATATAATACAGTTGGGGGCTTATATCAAGTGCAAGGATTATTATTTATCATACACCGGGTGTATGATAAATAATCATACACCCGGTGTATGATAAATAATAATCCTTGCACTTGATATAAGCAAATGTCAGGAGGACATCTCAAAGCGATTTACAACATATACTACTACTAATAATAATCCTTGCATTTGATATAGCACTTCTCACATCTTCTAGACATATCAAAGCTTCACAGAACATACTGAAAAGTGAACTGACTAATTTTTTGTGGGCGATACCTGGCAGCCAACTGCCCACAGCAGTGTCCCACAAACAATCATGGATTAAAGTGACCAATTTATTCTTGTGTTTTTGAAGGATTATTGTTAGGTGTGTGGAGTAGGGAAACCTGCCCAAGGTTTCCTCCTGTAGGGAACATTGAATGAGGCAGCATGAAGTCTAGCGACTGTGTGTGTACTTGAAGTGGACTCAGCAGCCAATCTGCCACAGCAATTGCCAACAAACATGAAGTGAATTAGCAATTTTATAGAGAGAAGGATATGATAGTATTGTCTGAGATATATCCCGGCAAGACTAGGAGCTGAATATTATTATTTTTCAGATTGGAGAGATGTAAACAGTGGTATATATCCCAGCGGTTAGTGATCGGATCTTCTGAATGACCTTCAGCGTCTTGGGATGTCCTCCTGACACGAAAACCACTATACAAGTGTAATTTTCTTGTTTTTGCTGAATGTACATGTCCCCCCGAATCCTCCGCTCCACCCTCGGCGGCCGGGCCTTCAGCCACTATGCCCCAAGAATTCCCTTCCTCACTACCCTCACCTCGCCCACTCTTTCCTTAACTTCAGGTCCCAGCTGAAGACCTTTCTCTTTGACCGCGCCTTTAGTCACCTTTCTCTCCCCCTGCCCCTGGCTCGGTCCCGGGATCCGCTATTGTGAAGCGCTCTGAGACGCCGTCCGGCACGGAGGGCGCTATATACATCAAAGTTGTTGTTGTTGTACATTAATCATCTGGACATGCATGTAAGGAAGCATAATATCAACATTTAAGATGACACAAAATGGGAACTTGGCTAACTGCAAGAGGCATTTCAGTCTTGTGACTGAGTGATGAAATCATTCAGACACCTACTGAGGGCCCCCACTGTAAGGAAACAAAATTGTGAGGAGATATTCAAATCCAGAGCCTTGGAAAGCCAGACAGAGATAACACTAAACTGATCACCAGAATCACACGAGTATCTCTGATCCTCTTTGACACTGTGCGTCAGAGACAATGTTAGAAATATGTACAGAAAAAATAGTGATCACAAAACAGACAGAGCGTCTGAGCCTTCAGGCTGATGTGCCCATGCTGCTGGTGCAGAATGAAGCTCATAATTGTTCCCTGAAATGCCATATCCTGAAAACATTTTGAAATACTTTCCGATGTGTAATTCATTTCTGTAGATGACAATAAAGTGTATATTTTAAATCTGTAATTTATTGTTGAATTGAGCATCATATTCACTTTGGTTTAGGCCAGAGTTAGTGCCAATATTGACATTAACAGTGCTGAACAGATCAAGGTCTATGAACAGTTTCAAACCAGCTTGTTCACATACCAGAGGGCAAGATATACCGATCTGCTGGCTGCCAAAGGCTGAAAAACAGTCAGGAGCCAAACGTACAAACAAACCCTCAGCTCTCAGAAAAGCCACTTGTCCTAGAATCCCAGCTTGAAGAGTGTGTGTTTGGGACACTTTCACATGTTGAGAATGTTAAAAAACAAATATCGGTAACTTCCATCTATGCAAAAAGAGTAATGAGTTGCAATAATAGCTTGATGATCTGGTGTTCCTTTATATTCAAACAAACTGAGTTTTAACCAATGCTGATGCCTTTTTTTTTCAGTTTAATTCACAAAAGTGGAGAGGAGTATTTTGAACTAATGTGTGGGTGTACAGTTCAGATACAGATACAGTTCAGAGGATCAGTTCAGAAACTTCTTGGATTATTTGCAGTTTATTTCCCCTCCCAGAATAATGCCTGGGGAATCGATCGTCTATTTCCCACATGTTGTTCAGTGAAGCTCTCCCAGCTCAGCTGGAGGGAAGGAATCAGATTCTTTGTGGGTGAGAGGGGAGTGGGGGTGGCCACAGTGCCATGCTGTGAACTCACTCACCGACTGCTCTGTGCACACACAGTCACTGCAGACAATGCAAGACTATGATGAAGCCACCGCTTTTCTGGGAGAATGGGGATCCTTCCAGAGAAGAATTTTCTTTTTGATGAGTATTTCAGTTATTCCTAATGGCTATGTGGGTCTGTCTATGGTGTTTCTGGCAGACACCCCCCAGCACCACTGCCGTCTGCCTGGCTCTCTGAACGGAACCACAGGAGAAGCCAATCTGAGTTCATTGCTGCCTGTAGAGGAGGTGGATGGTGAGATGATCTACAGTCGATGTAGAAGGTACAAAACTCCTGTAACAGATGGTTTCAATGATACAAAACGTGTGACTGAGCCCTGTGTGGATGGCTGGGAGTACAGCACTGACAGGTACATCTCTACTATTGTCTCTCAGGTAAGACTTGAAATTGTTTTCATTTTAAAAAAAATCTTTTGTTTTAAAAAATGTAGAACAACTTGCATTAAATAGCTCCCTTCATGCACGGCAGAGACTTGGAGCACTTGATACCCTTGATGCGCTCTGAGACGCCGTCCGGCGTGGAGGGCGCTATATAATCAAAGTTGTTGTTGTTGAGGCAAATGTTTACATCAATGGGCAATCTTACAACACGTGTTCATTGCTACTTACATGTGGAGACCTGTAGCTCAGTGGCTAGTGCACTCTCCTCACAAATGGGAGACCTGGGTTTGATTCCCAGCAAGGCAAAACCTTGGGCAAGTTTCCTTACTCCACACACCTGTTAAAATCCCTCAAGGAAATAAATAGAATAACAATCGGTCATTTCAATCCACGACTGTTTGTGGGACACTGCCGAGCGCAATTGGCTGCTGCGTTTTGTCCCAAAAATATCTACAGTCAATTCACTTTACAGTACTGTACATTCTGTGAAGCACTTTGAGACGTCTTTAGAAGACGTGAAAAGCGCTATATCAAATGCTTTTATTGTGCTATTATCCCCCACGTCCCTCCCCCCCCCCACCCCCTCCCCCTCCCCCTCCCCCCCACCAACTCGGGTCTGAAACAGTAACTGTCCAGCATCTTGGGACATCCTCCTGACGTGAAAGGCGCTATCTATACAAGTGTAATCTTGTTGGTATTACTGACAAGTGCTTGTGTTTTAGCTAGATGTATGCAAAAACAACTGGCACTTGTACAGTGCCCCTCACATGGGCGGCATCTCAGAAACATAACTTGATGCTGAGTTGTGGAACAAGGTGGGGGGTGAATGCAAGTACAGTTGAAAATGAGGGTATTCAAGCACAGTCTGATGATAGGTAAAGAGGAGGCAAGTGCAGGAATTGAGGCAGAGAGTTCCATAGTTTAGGGTGAAATGGCTGAAAGCACAGCTTTCATGATGATGGAGATGATGGAGCGGAGGGAACGAGAGACAAGCAACTCCAACAACAACTTGCATTTATATAGTGCCCTTCACTCTTCTGTAGTGTCCTGGAATAATAATAATCCTTGCATTTGATGTAGCGCTTTTCACATCTTGTAGACATCTCAAAGCGCTTCACAGAATATGTTGTAAAGTAAAGTGACTGTATATTTGCGGGCGAAACGTGGCAGCCAATTGTGCAAAACAGTGTTCCACAAATATTCGTGGATTGAAATGACTAATTTATTATTGTTTTTGTTGAAGGATTATTATCAGGCATGTGGAGTAAGGAGATTTGGCCAAGGTTTCGCCCTGCCTGGAATTGAACCCAGGTCTCTTGCTTGCAAGGCGAGTGCTCTAACCTCTGAGCTACAGGACTTTGGAGTTGGTATTAGAGTCCTGAGCTACAGGACTTGGTGACATCATCCACAGACATCAGGCACTGGCAGCATCAACCTCCATGGTTGCTCACTCAACCTCACCAAGCCAGTCAGGAACCTGGGTGTCTCGTTTGATCCTCAACTGTCTTTCGTCCCACACATCCGAGCAATGACTTGCTCTGTCTTCGTTCACCTCCACAATATTGCCCAATTCCGCCATTACCTTACCCCAAGGCCACTGAAACCCTCACTCATGCCTTCATTACATCCCAGCTCGACTACACAAATGCCCTGCTTGTCGGCCTTCCAATTCAAGATCCTGGTCCTCACATTCAAAGCCCTCCATGGCCTCAACCTACATCTATGACCTCCAAACTGCCCCCTGCGCTCAGCAGGCTCCGGCCTGCTCTACGTCCCGCTGACCCACCCACCCCACCATTGGTGGGTGAGTCTTTAGCCACTCTGCCCCAATCTTTGGAACTCCATCCGCAGTCCCCCCGCCTCACCCCCTCCCTGGCCTCCTGGAAATTCCGCCTGAAGACCCTCCTCTTCGATGGTCCCCATTGGTCACCCCAAATCTCCCCCTTTCCCTCCACCCTCCCCATCCCAGGCCCCAGCTCGGGTCTGAAACAATAACTGTCCAGCACCTTGGGATACCCTCCTGACCTGAAAGGCACTAACAAGTGTAATTTTCTTGTATAATAAAATTCTGGTAGAATTTCAAATGGAAATTATTTTGTTGTATAATTTCAATAGATTAGAAGTAATTTTTCACGTGCTTGCTGATAGTTTTTCTGCTTCTGTTGCAGTGGGATCTTGTATGTGACAATAACTGGAAAGGACCATTATGTACCTCGATGTTTTTTGTAGGCGTGCTGTGTGGTTCATTCCTCTCAGGACAATTTTCTGACAGGTACAACATGTTTCCAGTGAGAAATTGCTGCAATGAATTCGGACTGTATCATTGACATGCTGCTGTTTATTGCTATTATCATGAGATGTCAACTGGATAAGATCTGGTTTAAAGTAAAACCAAAGTACAGTAAAAGCCCGTTGATCCGTGACTCGATCAACCGGAACTTCCGTATAACCGGTACTTCAATAAAAAAAAGTCCCCATCCGATTAACCGGACGTTATCCGGCACAATCGCGGTGGCGCATTTAATGAATCGATTGTTGCACGAGAGTACAGTACAGGTATTTTGGCTTTGCTGCTAGTAGAGCCTTAAAGTGGCGCTGCCATTTTTTTCCATCGTGTGGCGCCCACCATTCCAGGTTATCGATAGACTGTACACCTCTACCCCAGCATCATGGCTTCAAACCAGCCATCTACCAGCAAAGGTGATTTTTAGGTGAATTTTTAGGTGAATAACAAAGGTCTGTTCTTATCTGTTATTATTTAGTCTATTATTAATATGGTATGTGTTAAAATCAGTTAATGTTTTGTGTGTTCGGTTTTCGGCGTCGGATCCGACCGATATCCGGCATGCCGTTTAACCAGCATCGGCCAGGTCCCGTGGGTGCCAGATAAACAGGCTTTTACTAATAATTTTACTGTAATTTGTTTTCAAAAACAAGGGTAGAACCAAATTGTTGGACTGCTTTTCGATCTGGTTCGGGAAATTGTTGATCCCAACTGCACATCGAGACTTGAGTTCTTAATCTCGGCTGACATGCCAGAACTGTATACTGGGACAGAACTACATTGTCAGAGGTGTCGCCTTTCTGGTGAGACATTAAACTGATTAAGTGGGCTCTAAAGATCCATGAAACCATTCTAAAGAGAAGAATTATCTAGGTGCTACAGCCAAAGATCTTTCAGGGCTTTTCATCACGTGGGTTTGTTGTGCAGCGGCCATTTTATTTGTCAACAAATTCAGTCATTGTACTTGAAAATAATGATACAATAGTAATTCTTTCATTTGATATAGGAGTCTTCTAGATGCCTCAAAATGCTTCATGCAATATACTGTAAAGTGAATCGACTATATATGTATGTGGGTTAAATGCAACAGCCAATTGCGCACAGCAGTGTTCCATAACAGTCATGGATTGAGAGACCAAATTTTTTTCTTTTCTTTCTTGAGAGATTATTATCATGCATGTGGAGCAAGGAAACTTGGCCAAGTTTTTGCTCTGCCGGGAATCAAACCCAGATCTTTTCTCACAAGGTGAGCGCTCAAACCATTGAGCTACAGGACTTCACAATATGTGAAATATTTGGACATGTTTTGGCATTATAAATCCATTAGTTATTTCTTATCAAAACTACAGAATTGTCACGGACAATTATCAGAATTGTCAGTTATATTGTATACTGTGTACTATACACAATTGACCTGGATATATGAATAGAGGGGAGTATATCCAAGTTTTCTGGTGACACTGAACTGGGAGTTGTTTAAACATTGTATAGACATAGTCAGATTAGGAAAGTGGGTAGAACTATCGAAGATGGAGTTCAACAATACCAAGTACAGTATCAGGAAATACACTTTGGATAGAAGAATGGCAAATGGCAGTATATTATAAATGAGTGAGATGAAATTCAAACTCAAATCCACCCCAGCTGTACTATCAACAGTGGATAATCTTGTATCCATTCTGCTCTCTGGATTTCTATCCAGCAGTCACTCCACCCCATACTCTCTCTCTCTTCACTTTTACATTTGCCTGTGGACGGAGGAATTTCTGTTAAGTTGACCACTATCCTGCCGTCATTGTGAAGCGCTCAGAGACGCCGTCCGGGATGGACGGCGCCATATAAATGGAAGTTGTTTTTGTTGTTAGATTGCAAAATCACTCAACATTTAAACCTCTGTGCTGAACATTGGTACCATTGCCGTTGAATATGTTTGTTTTGTCACCGTTTAACATCCTTGCAATTTGTAATATCCTGTCTGATCCATCTGTGTAGAAAAGGAGAGATGTTACCAGATAGGCATTGTAAGCAGAAGTGAGAGAAGCAGACACACATTTGTGTGTGTGATAACAAGGTGACTTTGTCATATGGTTGCAGCACGGATGGCAGTAATAAAGTTAATAAGAAAATAAGAACATACTATGGTAAGTAAGTCAGGTATAAATTGCCTAGAACATCTGGTGCATTTTAGAACAGACTTGAGAAGATAGCATGCTGAAGCCGCCTTAGACTATGCGAGTCTAAGGCTGAGTGGTCCCACACTCACTTCTTAGATGTCTTCTGATGTGAAAGGTACAGTATAGATGTAGCACCTAATGTGTCAGCCTGGCTCAGTGGTCACACATTCACTTCTGAGTCAGAAGTTGGTGGGTTCAAGCCCATGATTATGTTGGAACTTGAAATCACATAGTCTAAGCTGGCACTCCAATAGAGAGCTAGGTGAAGTTGTGTTACATAATTGGAGATGCCGTCCTTCAGATGAGATGTTAATCCGAGGTCCCGTCTGTTGAGGTTGATTTAAAAGATCACATGGCGCTCTGTTAGATCAAGGTATTAAGGGATATGGGCAAGGCCTGGTAACTAACTGGAGTTACAGATCAGCCATGATCTTATAAAGTGGTGAAACAGGCTCAAGGGCATGCTCCTGTTTCTATCCTTTTTTGTTTCTATTAAAAAAAAGGAAGGGAGTTTCTCTTTGTGTCCTGACCAATAATTCCCCCAAATAATGTTTTTTTGTATCAGCCAGATGTCTGGCATAAGGAGAAACCAACACCAATGCTTAAGGGTATTCAAACCAAGATGGGATTTCCATGCATCCCACCTACACATGGAAGTTACAGAGATAGACTGTTGGAGTGGAATGTGAATTCTCTTTCTGGAGGGAAGCATCCGGCTTACCTAATTCTGGAAAGTATTAGGTGCAGGTTGGTAAAAAGCCAAGGCTTGGGGATCCTAAAGGGTGCGTTGAGGTACTGGTGAAGTCTAACCAACTAAAACTCCATAATTTGCCATTGATATTGCTTTCTGGCAAGCCTTCCCACTGCTTGTCCAGCTAGGACCACCCTACCAATTAGGGCTTTGGCTGGCTGGGTTAATGTAAGCTGAGTGGGATGACTCCCTTCCACCAGTGATTGGTCTGGCCTTCAAGGTCCTGCTGATAAGACAGGCTTGCTGAGCTGTCATCAGCAATGCCCTGGAATACTGTATTTCCTCTCCCACCACCCTACCTTAGATTTTTTAAAGTATTTTGAGAAGTCCTCCTGATGTGAAAGGCATTATATAAATGTACAACTGTTTATAATGTTAAGTAATAATAATATGCTTTACATTTGATATTGCGCCTTATCACATTGTCAACAGGTCTCAAAGCGCTTCACAGGATATAATATAAAATTAATTGACAGTGGAGTCCTTTAGCTCAGTGGTTAGAGCACTCACCTTACAAGTGAGAGACCTGGGTTCAATTCCAGGTAGGGCGAAACCTTGGGCAAGTTTCCATTCACTTTACAGTATATTCTGTGAAGCGCTTTGAGATGTCTAGAAGACGTGAAAAGTGCGATATCAAATGCAGGGATTATTTATTATTATTATTATATTTTGTGGACACAAGGTGGCAGCACAATTGCACACAGTTGTGTCCCACAAACAACCGTGGAATGAATGGAGATTTTATTTTGGAGATTTTTGACCAGGACACTAGGAGAACCATATTCTCTTTTTGAACAGTGCCATGGCACTTTTAACATCCACCTGAACAAGCAGATGGGCACTCAGTTTAACATCTCATCCGGAGGACGGATATCAATCTTATGTGAGAAGGATAGAAACCATCCGCAAGAGGATATAGACAAATTGGTAAAGTGGGCAGACACATGGCGGATGAAGTTTAATGCAGAGAAGAATGAGGTGATGCATTTTGGGTGAAGAAATGAGGGGAGGCAATATAGGCTAGATAGTACAATTTTAAGGGATGTGAGAAACAGAGAGACCTGGGGATTTGTGTTAGTGACTCTTTGAAGGTGGCAGGACAGGTAGACAAGGCTGTTAAAAAGGCATATGGGATACTAGGCTTTATAAATAGGGGTATAGAGTACAAAAGTCAGGAAGTGCTGACTAACCTCTATAGAACTTTGGTGAGGCCTCAGCTGGAATACAGTATTCAATTCTGGTCACCACACTACAGAAAGGATGTTAAGGCATTGGAAAGGGTGCAAAGAAGGTTTACTAGAATGGGACCAGGATTGAGGGACTTCAGTTATGGGGAAAGGCTCGATAGGCTAGGTTTATTCTCTTTGGAACAGAGAAGGTTGAGAGGAGACCTAATATATGTTTATAAAATCATGAGGGGATTCGACAGGGTGAATAAGGATAAACTGTTTCCACTGGTGGGCGAATCTGTGACTCGTGGTCATGGATTTAAAATAGTTTCAAAACGAAGCAGAGGGGAGCTGAGGAGAAATGTTTTATAATTTCAACCCACAACTGTTTATGGGACACTGCTGTGAGCAGCCATGTTTGACCCACAAATATACAGTCAATTCACTTTACAGTATATTCTGTGAAGCGCTTTGAGACATCTAGAAGATGTGAAAAGCGCTATATTAAATGCAAGGATTATTATTATTATATCCATGCCATGATCAGCATTGCCTTCCACCGCCTTTGCAACATCGTCTGACTCCCACAATTTCAATTATGCCCCACCCTACCTCTGCGACTTCCTAACCCCATACCAGCCTGTCCACTCCCTCCGCTCAGTGGGCTCCAGCCTGCTCCATGTCCCCCAACCCATCACCCTGCCCTAGTCTCCTTCAACATCCTCCTCTTCGACTGTGCCATCGGTCGGTCACCCCACCTTCCCCTCCCTTCCTTCCAACCTCCCTGGTCACGACTTTGGCTCGGGTCTGAAACACTGACTGTCCAGCGCCTTGGGGAGTCCTCCTGACGTGAAAGGCGCTGTAGAAATGTTGTTGCTACTTATTTGGGGGATTGTTGGAAAAGAGAAACTCTCTTCTCTTTCAAACAGTGCCTTAGGACCTTTAACATCCATCTGAACAGGCAGACGGGACTTCAGTTTAACATCTCATTGAAAGGATAGGAAGAAATATAAGAAGAATACAAATAGACAAATAAAAAGAAAGAAAATAAAGAAAAATAATTTGCTTTGTTTGCTTCAAAAAAACAAATGTATTCCCGTTGACTGAATATACTTTTACTTATTTTCCTTTAAAGGTATGGGCGGAAAATTATTCTCTTTGTATCAATGGGGGCGCAGACTGTCTTCAGTCTTATTCAAGTGGCCTCTCAGAGCTGGGAGATGTTCTGCATTTTGTTCTTTCTTATAGGTCTCGGACAAATTTCAAACTATGTCGCTGCTTTTGTTTTAGGTAAGTTTATTTCACAGCTGTTGCAGAAATCGTGTGTTAGGTTTATGTAAAATTCTGATCACGTTTCAATCATTTTCTCCTTTTTATGTTGTCCTCTCTGTAATGTTTTGTCTTCATGATACCTTCAACTTCAAGACTGTGAATGTCTGGGATTATTTTTCACACTGCTCTCAATCAAGCCTCTATGTGAATGTTTACTTCAGCTAAGACGATAAAGCTTGCTACCAATGGATGTCTAGTCAGCAATAGTAATAATAATCCTTGCACTTGGTACAGCACTTTTCACATCTCAATGGGCTTCACAGAATATACAGTAAAGAGAATTGATTGCATATTTTGTGGGCGAAACGCAGCAGCCAGTTGCGCTCAGCAGTGTACCACAAACGGTCGTGGATTGAAATGGCCAATTTCTTAATATTTGTTTGAGGAATTATTATCTGGCGTGTGGAGTAAGGAGAGGTTTCACCCTGCCTCGAGTTGAACCCAGGTCTCTCGCTTGCAAGGTAAGTGCACTACAGGACTACAGTCCTGCACATGGTAAATTGTGAACTTGTGTGAAGATGACTCATGCATTCTAGGCAATTGGTTGCTGTGTTACACCCAAATTTTTATTATTTTTTTAAAGTTTATTACTAGGCGTGTGGGGTAAGGAAACTTTCCCAAGATGACTCCCGCATTGTGTGCAATTAGTTGCCGTGTTACACCCAAAAAATATACAGTCAATTAACTTTACGTATATGTGGGCGAAACGCGCAGCCAATTGCGCTCAAAGAGTTGTGGATTGAAATGACTAATCTTTAACAAAAATTGTTTTGCTTAAAAAGGATTATTATTAGGAGTGTGGAGTAAGGAAGTTTGCCCTGACCTGCCTGGATTTCAACACAAGTCTCAAACTTGTAAGTTGAGAGCTCTAACCACTGAGCCACAGGATTCCACAATATTGCCTGACTCTGCCACTACCTCAACCCCCAAGCTACTGAAACCCTCATTAAATAACAACAGCAACAACATTACATTTATAGATGCAATTACATTTCACGTCGGGAGGATGTCCCAAGGTGATGAACAGTCAGGCTGGGACACGAGCAAGGACAAGGGGCAGGGGGAGGGTAGGGAGAGAGTCGGGAGGGCAGCAGAAGGTACGATCGAAGAGGAGGGTCTTGAGACCGGTCTTGAAGGAGGCAAAGGAGGAAGCGAGGTGAAGTGACTGTGGGATGGAGTTCCATAGTGTGGGCCAGAGAGGCTGAAAGCCTGTCCACCGATGATAGGGTGGGTCGGGTGGGGGACATGGAGCAAACTGGAGCCTGCTGAACAGAGGCCATGAATGGCCTTGAAAGTGGGGACAAGGATCTTGAATTTGATCCTCTGGGGGATGGGGAGCCAACGGAGCCGGGCAAGAGTGGGAGTGATGTGGTCACGGAGCCTGGTGCGACATAGACAGAATGGTGAAATTGGTAGAGACATGGCAGCTGAAGTTTAATGTAGAGAAATGCAAGGTGATGCATTTGGGGAGGAAGAATGAGGAGAGGCAATATAGGCTAGATAGTATAATCTTAAGGGGGCTGAAGGAACAGAGAGACCTGGGGGTTCATGTAAGTAAATCTTTGAAGGAAGCAGGCTGTTAAAAAAGCATATGGGATACTAGGCTTTATAACTAGGAGCATAGAGTACAGGAAGCTCTGATGAACTTGGTAAAACAACGTTGGTTAGGCCTCAGCTGGAGTACTGTGTTCAGCTCTAGTCACCACATGTTAGGAAATATGTTAAGGCATTGGACAGGGTGCAGAGAAGATTTCCCAGGATGGTACCAGGAATGAGGGATTTCAGTTATGAGGAAAGGCTGGAGAGGCTAGGATTATGCTCATTGGAGCAGAGAAGATTATGAAGAAACCTAATAGTGGTTTTCAAAATCATGAGGGGATTCGAAAGGGAAAACCTGTTTCCACTGGTGAGTGTTTACGAGGTCACAGATTTAAAATAGTTTCTGAAAATATTTTGGAAATTCAATTACTTCCTCATCAAGCGACCCACTCACCATCTAAAACAGGGAGCAAATTCAGAAAGCTAGGTTGATAGTCTAGTCAACACACAGCTTTAACCATGTTAAAGCCTTATAAGTGAGAGACCCAGGCTCAATTCCAGGCAGGGCGAAACCTTGGGTAAGTTTCCTTACTCCACACACCTAATAATAAACCCTAAACATTTTTTTTAATTGTTAATTTCAATCCATGACTATTTGTGGGACACTACTGTGTGCAATTGGCTGCCACGATTCACCCACATATACACACTCAATTCACTTTAAGTGAAGCTCTTTGAGACATCTAGAGATATGAAAAATGCTGTATCAAAAGGCAAGGATTATTATTATATTGATTTGAATTAGAGATATTGCCTCAGTTGTAACACTGAGAAGTCAAACCAAATTTCATCCCGCAGCTGCTTGCTCTCCCTCTCTTCATCGTTCCATTTTTCTCATTGTCTTTCTCTCTCTATCTCTCCCTGACTTTCTCTCTCTTTCTCTTGACTTTATGTTTACCAAGATATTGATAGAATTTAAATATTAAAGAACAACAGAAGCCAAGTTGATTGGGAAATCTGGGAGGGTTGCTTTTGGAACGCTTAGTTTTAAGCTTTTTTTCTTATTGTATCCGAGATTAGTGTATGTTTTTATTAAAGAGAAACAGAAGTTGCTGGGAACACTCAACAGGTCAGGCAGCATCTTTCTACAGAGTGTCTGAACACTTAAAGATGTATGAGCTTGTCAAAGAGAGTCTGCATTGGTTTGTGAAGGATACATCGTGTCTGATTAATCTAGTTTAATTTTTTGAGGAGGTCGCCAAAATGGTCTATGGAAGTCATTCATATGGACTTTCAGAAGGCTTTGCTAAGGATCCACACAAAAGATTGTTATCAAAAATGGATGCACATGGAATCGGAAGTAACCTTGTGATGTGGCTTGGAAATTGACGGGGAGACAGGAAACAGAGAGTAGGGATGAAGGGAATGTTCACTGATTGTTGGGACTTGACATGTGGTGTCCCCCAGGGCCTATACTGGGACCTCAGCTATTTGCTATATATGTACAATTGGCCCTCGCCGAATACGGGAGTTACGTTTCCGGTCAAACAGCGCACTCGGTGAAATCGGGTTCGGTAAACAATAATTAATGGGAAAAAGAGGGTTAGGGGAATCCATCCACAGGCTATCCAACCTCAAGCCTCTGTCTCCACACCTGACTAATGCAAGGTACATACTGCGGCGGGCTACAGCCGGCTGGCCCGCTCTCCCCGCTCGTCACTCTCCCCGCTCTCACTGACTCACTGGAGGCAGTAGAACACCAGCATACACTACCACACCTTGGCTAAATTATTTTACCTTTGGTCCTGGAAGTGTTAGGAGACTCTCTCTCTCTCTCTCTCTCTCTTCTGTTTACCATGCAATGCCATCAGGTCGCTCTGAGGCCGAGGAATCATCGACTTAGGCGGGGCGAGCGGCGTCTTCCGAAGACTACATTGCGCGTGGGGCCAGCCTCCTCCCAAATGAGCATGCGCGCCAGGCCAGCCAGTGCGTATACGCAAATTTTACTCGCGTATACGCAAAAATGTGCCATATTTACTTCTTCGCGTATTGGCGAATCCGTAGTCGAGAAAGTCGTGTTCGGCAAGGTTGTGTATATAAATGACTTGGATGAAGGAATAGAGAGTTTTATAACCAAGTTTGCAGACCACACTAAGATTGCAGGCTCAGTAAGTAGTGTAGCTAGGAGTAGGAAGTTACAAAGGGATTTAAAACAGATTAAGTGAGTGGGCAAAGCTCCAGTTCAATGTAGGGAAGTGCAAGATTATCCACTGTGAACCGAAAAATGATCAGGCGGAATATTTTCTTACTGGGGAGAAATTAAGAACTGTGGAGGAGCAAAGAGATTTTGGTGTTGATATCCACAAATCACTAAAATCTTGTTCCCAGGTACAAAACATAATCACAAAGGCAAATGGAATGTTGGCCAAAGGGTCTTGAATACAAAGGGGAAGAAATGATGCGGAGCATCAGTCACACCCCACCTGGAGACTGCGATGAGTTTTGGCCACCACACCTAAGGAAAGATATGTTGGCCCTGGAAGGGGTGCAGCACAGGTTCACCAGAATGTCACCAGGCCTAAAAGGATTAAGTTATGACGAATGGCTGTGTAAATTTGGATTGTATTCCCTTGGGTTCAGAAGCTTGAGTGAGGGGTGATTTGATTGAGGTATATCCCGGTCACAGAGCAGAATGACTTCAAGATCCTCTCTCTTGTGTTTAAATCGCTTCACTCCTCTGGAACCTCCTACATCTCTAACCTCCTCTCTCCTCAAAGCAGTACCCGCTGCCTCCACTGCATTGGGTCTGGCCTCCTCCTATGGTCACATTCCACTTCCCCCCTGGCTCGGCCCAGAGCTCCACTATTGTGAAGGGCTCTGAGACAACGTGTGGCGTGGAGGGCACTATATAAATCCAAGTTGTTGTTGTATATAAGATGATAAAGGGATTTGATAGGGTAGACAGAGAGAAGCTATTTCCTCTAGAGGGGGAATGCAAGAGAAGAGGACAATCCCTCCGCCTTGTTTCCTCCCTTTCCTCTTTCAAGGCCGGTTTGAAGTCTTTCCTTTTCGACCGTGCCTTCTGTTCTTCGACCTCCCCTAATTCTTTGACCTCCCCCACGTTTCTTACCGTTTCTTACCCCCTCCCGAACACTCCCCTCCCAGCTCGGGTCACACGCCTCCTGTGCAGCGCCTTGGGACGTCCTCCCGACATGAAAGGCGCTCTATAAGTGCAATTTGTTGTTGTTGTTGTTGTTGTTATAGCCTTAAAATTAGAACCAGGGCATTTAAGAGTGAAATCAGGAAGCAATTTTTCCCTCAAAGAGTGGTAGAAATCGGGAATTCTCTCCCCCAAAATGTCGTGCATGCTGGATCTATCTACACATTCAAGAGTGAGGTTAACAAATTTTTGGGAGGTCAGGATATTAAGAGATAGGGGCACAAAATGGGAAATTGGAATTGAAAGGATTTGTAGAGGTACAGATCAGCCATGATCTAATGAAATGGCAGAACAGGCTCAAAGGGCAGAATGGCCTACTCTTATTACTATGTTCCTATGATATCATAGAATCATAGAATCATAGAATTTTATGGCACAAAAGGAGGCCATTCGGCCCATCTAGTCTGTGCCGGCTCTTTGAAAAAAGCGATTCAATCCCACTGCCCTGCCCGCTCCCCATAGCCTAATAGACCCGTTCTCCCTAAATAAAGATCTAATTCCCTTTTAAAAGTTGTTATCGAATCAGCCTCCACCACCTTTTCAGGCAATGCATTCCAGATTCCAACAACTCGCTGAGTGAAAAAATTTCTCCTCAGCTCCCCTCTACTGCGCCTTGAAACTATTTTAAATCTGTGACCACGAGTCACAGATTCACCCACGAGTGGAAATAGTTTTTCTCTATTTGCCCTGTCGAAACCCCTCATGATCTTATAAACCTCTATTAGGTCTCCCCTCAATCTTCTCTGCTCCAGAGAGAATAACCCTAGCCTATCTAGCCTCTCCTCATAGCTGAAGTCCCTCAATCCTGGCACCATCCTAGTAAATCTTCGTTGTACCCTTTCCAATGCCTTCACATCCTTTCTGTAGTGTGGTGACCAGAATTGAACACAGTATTCCAGCTGAGGCCTCACCAAAGTCCTATAGAGGTTAGTCAGCACTTCCTGACTTTTGTACTCTATACCCCTATTTATAAAGCCTAGTATCCCATATGCCTTCTTAACAGCCTTGTCTACCTGTCCTGCCACCTTCAACGAGTCACTAACACAAATCCCCAGGTCTCTCTGTTCCTTTACACCATTTAAAATTGTACTATCTAGCCTATATTGCCTCCCTTCATTTCTTCTCCCAAAATGCATCACCTCACACTTCTCTGCATTAAACTTCATCTGCCATGTGTCTGCCCACTTTACCAATTTGTCTATATCCTCTTGCAGATGGCTACTATCCTCCTCACTGTTTACTATTCTCCCTAACTTAGTGTCATCTGCAAACTTGGAAACTGTACTCCGTACACCCAAGTCCAGATCATTGATGTAGATTACAAAAAGCAATGGTCCCAAAACTGATCCCTGTGGCACACCACTGCTCACTTCCCTCCAATCTGAAAAACAGCCGCTCACTACAACTCTCTGCTTTCTGTCTCGCAGCCAGTTGTGGATCCACGCTGCCACTGTCCCTTTTACGCCATGGGCCTTTAATTTCATAATAAGTCTCTCATGTGGCACTTTGTCAAATGCCTTTTGAAAGTCCAACACAGTATAGGGACATATTTAGACAAAACAATTGATTAAATGAACAATGAAAATAGCGATGGTAAAATTAATTGGATCAAAAGGGGAAGAAGTATTTTAAAACATTTATAAAAGCAACAAATAGTTTGCTCACAACCTCTGTACAAATAGTGTGGTGACACTTTTCCTGAAGAGTTGATCCATCTGTGAGATTCATTTTCTTTTCCTCTGATGAATTGTTCATTTCTGCTAATTTTCTGATTAAGGTTTTTGAAATTAAAATTATATTAAAAATTCCTTCAGGATATTGTTCTAAATGTTAATTAATGGATTTGCTCAACAGGAACCGAGCTCCTTGGCAAATCTGTGAGGACTGCTTTTGGAACACTTGGCCTCCCAATGTTTTATGCACTTGGCTACATGGTTCTGCCTTTTTTTGCATTTTACATCCGAAATTGGTGCATGTTGTTACTCGCCTTGTCTCTCCCTGGACTTCTGTATGTACCTCTGTGGTGGTGAGCTATTCAATAAAATCATAAGAAAAACCTTCCTTATATTTCATATAGCGCCTTGCAAATCGGGAGGATTTACTGTACTGTAGTGACTCTGCATTTTGCAGATGAATGCTGCTATGAACAAATACTCTTTTCAAATAATGGTTCATGTGTTTCAATTGTTCAATACAGCTTTAAGAACAGTTCTGAGCGTCAATGCTTTGAAACATCAATGCACATTGATCCAGAATGCTGAGGCACATATTCAGTCTCCCCTCAGTCTCTCTCAGTCCATGAGTTAATCTCATCTTTGGTCTGAGGTGTTGCCAATTTGTTTAAGCTTTGGTAGTGGCTTATTTTCTCTCACTCTGGGCTGCAGTTGATGTATGACCAGGTAAAGATTGGTCATACATCATGACTAGTCCCTCTGAAAGAACAGTGATAGTGACAACCAAACATAGTGTTTTCTTAATCAGATATGTTAGTTGGTTTATTCAATCAGGAAGAATGAAATATTAAGTGAGATAAGGATTCCACAAAATCCCACAATGTCCTGGGAAAGAAAGTTGGAATAGGAGACAGTGTGATAGTGATTGTTTTCACCCAGTAAAAATGGAGGTAGGAAGAAGACTGCAAGATATTATGATCTTTGAGGTTAGCAGGAACAAGAACAGTGGAGAGTGCAATCAACTGAGCCAGACTGACATGTGTGTTCAACATGCTGTTACACCTGAACAATTATTAACATTTATTGCTAAGTAGTTTTATGATGACTGTTATTTTGTTTAATGTCATTTCTATGTGTTTCGTATTTTAGGTTTATACCCGAGTCTCCCAGATGGCTGCTTGCTCAAGGTCGAGTGGAAGAAGCAGAGGCTATTGTTAAAACTGTGGTTAAAATAAACGGTATTACACATGTGGAAGTGATATTCAACAAAAAGGATGTTGCCGCTCACATGGTAATTTATTACTTTGCTCTTTTTCACCACTGATTGGGGTCATTTTTTTTCACTCTTATTATAATAATCATCATCTTTGTATTTAATGTAGCGCTCTTCACATCTTCTAGACATCTCAATGCGCTTCACAGAATATTCTCTAAAGTGAATTGTATATTTGTGGGCGAAATGCGTAGCCAATTGCGCACAGCAGTGACCCACAGTCATGGATTGAAATGACCAATTTTTTAAAAAAACATTGAGGGATTATTATCAGGTGTGTGAAGTAAGGAGACTTGCCCAAGGTTTCACCCTACCTGGAATTGAACTCAGGGCTCTCTCTTGAAAGGCGAGTTGCTCTAACCATTGAGCTACAGGATGCTACCTTGACAAGTTTATAATTGAACATCCTCTCTTTCCTCCAACCCTCCCCAAGCACTATTATTTGAGCATTCCAACAAGCTATCTCCTGTGATAACAAATAACAAAAATGTACATTGTTATTTGGTTCAAAGAATTGTTTTCAAAAGTGTGTCAGCATCTTTGATACACGCTTAGAATTATTGTGACCAGTTACTATTCATTCAACCTTTTGAGGCAGGGTTTGACTGCTGGTTTAATGCACTTTGCTTACACCTCAGTTTCTTGCTCTCCCGCCCCACGGCACAAGGAATTTAACACAAAAACTACAAAAGCTGCTTATTTGCTACTTGCTTTTAGTGTACATAAGTCATGCATATGGTACTTCAAACAAATTGTTTGTTCTGCTTTTCCAACTACAGAATCCCACAAAAAGTGAGAAGAGAACTCACAATTATTTGGATTTGGTTAGAACTTCCAACATAAGAAACATCACAGCCTTGTCCTGTTTTATATGGTGAGTGGTCACTTTATGAGGAACTAATTGAATTACAAAAATATTTTTCCATCCAAATATGTGAGATCAGGAATAGATTTACTGTTGTGTATTTTATTTTTATTAGTGTAAATACTAATTTAAAAACAAATATTTGCAGTTTTTAGTGTCTCAGGTGAAGGGTTCAAGTCAGTTATCTGGAATCTTGTTGCTGGGTTCCATTCATAGTAACACACGATTGGTTTGGAAAAAGAAGGCCCTTCAGTCCATCTGATGTCATCCCTTCAGCATACTCACCCTAACTGTTCTCCCATCACAGCATCAAGCTGCTTGTTAAATGCGTCCAGTATTTTGGCCTCAACTATCCTTCCTGGTCATGAATTACCCTCTGAGTAATTGCCTTCTATTTGTTTAACTGCACCATTGGCCACCTCTCTGATGCTGTCAAATAAATAGCTTTTAGATGTGTTTGGAAAATGAAGAGAGAAGGAAGGATCTTGTTAATTGCGCAGTGTAAGTAAACATAGAAAAATCATAGAATCATAGATTTTTACAGCACAAAAGGAGGCCAACGTCTCTGTGCTGGCTCTCTGAAAAGGACTATTCAAAGTCAATCCCACTCCCCGGCTCCCTCCCATTAACCATGCACACTTGTCTTCCTCAAATAACCGTCCACCTCCCTTATAAAAGTTGTTATCGAATCGACCTCCACCACCCTTTCAGGTAATGCATTCCAGATTCGAACAATTCGCTGCGTGAACAAATTTCACCTCACCATCTGTTTCTTTTAGAAACTATTTTAAATCTGTGAACTCGGGTTTCTTTCCAGTCCACGTTAGCTAAGTCCCTTTTTAACTCACTGAAATTAGCCCTCTTCCAGTTGAGTATCTTCTACTTTGATTGTTCCTTGTCCCTTTCCATAAGTACAGTAAAAACCTGTTTATCCGTGGCTTGATCAACCGGAACTTCTGTATAAACGGTACGTAAAAAAAAAAGTCCCCATCCGATTAACTGGACGTTATCTGGCACAATCGCGGTGGTGCATTTAATGAATCGATTGTCGCACAAGAGTACAGTACAGGTATTTTGGCTTTGCTGCTAGTAGAGCCGTAAAGTGGCGCTGCCATTTTTTTCCCTCGTGTGGTGTCCGCCATTGCAGGTTATCGATAGATTGTACACCTCTACCCCAGCATCATGGCTTCAAACCAGCCATCTACCAGCAAAGGTGATTTTTAGGTGAATAACAAAGGTCTGTTATTACCTGTTATTATTTAGTCTATTATTAATATGGTATGTGTTCAAATCAGTTAATTTTTTTTGTGTTGGGTTTTCGGCGTTTAACCGGCATTGGCCAGGTCCCGTGGGCTATTACTAATCTAATGATGTTGTGTTTACTATTGCCTAGATGCTCTTCTCCTGAAACCTGCCCCATTTGATTCCCCAGAACTAGATCCAGCACTGCTTCCTTCCTTGTTGGGCTGGAAACACACTAATCAAGAAAGTTATCCTGTACACATTTCAGGAATCCTTCCCCCTCCTTGCCCCTTACGCTGTTATTTTGCCAGTCTATGTTAGGATAATTGAAGTTCCCCCATTGTCACTACTCTATATGTTTTGCATCTTTCGGAAATCTGCTTGCAGATCTGCTCACCTACTTCCTTCCCACTATTTAGTGGTCTATAGTATACCCCTCACAGCGTAACAGCTCCTTTTTTGTTCTTGAACTCTAATCGAATAGATTCTGTTTTTAGGCCCTCTAGCATCTCGTCCCTTTCCAAGGCTATAACCGTGTGTTTAATTAACATTGCCACCCCCCTCACCTCCTTTTTTCCCTTCCCTATACCTCCTAATAATAATAATCCTTGTATCTAATATAACACTTTTCACATCTTATCGACGTCTCAAAGCGCTTCACAGAATATAAAGTTAATTGACTGTATATTTGTGGGTGAAACACAGCAGCCAATTGCACACAGCAGTGTCTCACAAACAGTCGTGACCAATTTTTATTATTCTGTTTTTTTTTGGAGGGATTATTATTAGGCGTGTGGAGTAAGGAAACTCACCCAAGATTTCACCCTAACCTGCCTGCATTCGAACACGGGTCTCACGCTTGTGTTGATTGAGGCTTCCCCTTATGGCTGTTCAGATTTACAGATTGACACCAATCTAACCATCGAAATGTTCGAAGATGCCTGAGCAAAAACAAGAAAAATTGAAGGAATTTAGTCTCAAATTAGTAAATTAGAATCGTAAATAGAAGTTTATTTTACAGGATGACTGTAACCATGAGTTACTTTGGGTTATCTCTGAACACGTCTAATATGAACGGAGATCCCTACATCAACTGCTTTATCAGTGCAGCTTTGGAAATTGCAGCTTGCACATTTGCCTGGTGGTTGCTGCGTACATCACCTCGAAGAATTGCTACTGCTTCCCTTTTGTTACTTGGTGGAGCTCTGCTTCTGATAACCCAATTGGTGCCTTCAAGTAAGTGCTTAAACCAACTGCTGGTGGATTGCTCACTCCTATCTAATAAAGTCCACACTGTCCAACAGCTTATTGTGGATGATGAAATCGACATCCTTGGTCTCATTGAAAGCACTCCAGGCAACACCTTCTCCCTTACCGAGGCTGCACTTCCTGGCTATACTTCTCCTCCCTTTTCCTCTCACAATCTCTCCCAACCTCTCCTATGGCCACCCACGAGAACCTGGTGATCAACCAGGACCAATCAACCACGTTTGATGTCACCATCAACGACAACGGTATTTCAGATAACTATTTCATCTCCCGCCACCCACCCCACCACACATGCACCTCCTATCGCAACTCGAGAAAAATCCCCCTCCACGCCGTCTCCGCTGCTTTGAAGGCATCCGACCTCCTACCTGTCTGGCCCTCCTACCTTCCTTGGTCACCCTTCTAAACATCTCCCTTTCAGCCATCTTTTACATGCTTGTCCCCATCATCACCTGCACGGCGTCCTACTTGTCCAAATCGTCCTGGTACACCAGCCACCTCCGTTCCCTGAAATCACAGGTCCATTCTGCTGGGTGCATCTGGCGCAAATCCAAGTTCACCTTCAGATCTGGCAGGACTGCACCAAGCCCTACTGGAAAGTGTAGTAACTGTTTATTTTGTAGAAGAACACAGGAGCAATTTGTACACAGCACAAACAGCCATCAACCCATTATATTTGCTGGCCAGAGGAAATCTCCACGAGGAGAAATTCCCTGTTCATTTTGAATAGTGCAATGGGATTTCTGACTGTAACTGAACAGGGAGATGGGACCTTGGCTTAATATCTCATCTGAAGGAGGGAAGGAAACCTTACAAGGAAGAGGGAGACATGTCTCTAGAACACTTTAACTTTGATAACTGATAAATCAAATTTTGTTTTGTGGTGATTATCTATTTGAAAACAAACAATAATAATAAATAATAATGGATATTAATACAAGGATTAATATTTATCATCATTGATTGTTTCCACTGTGATGTGGAGTGACTGTATATTTGTAGGCAAATAATGTCCCACCCGACACTGAATTGGAGTGTCAATGTAGTTCGAGTCCCGATTGGAATCACAATATGTGGAGATATGATCATCTGATACCTGAGCTTACAAGTGAGCTGGGTTCTGGGATCCAATAGATAAACTGACTCTGAAGATCAGTAAATACAACAACAATAACAAAATTACACTTGTATAGCACCTTTCATTTCAAGAGGACATCCCAATGATACTACAGTTAGGGTAAAATATACAAGTGGATTCTTAATGTCTAGTTCATTCCTAATTGTTTTTGTTTGAATTTCACAGGATTGCATTTTGTTACTACACTTCTGGCAATGGTTGCTAAATGGACCATTACAACAGCGTTCAACATAGTTTACATTTACTCATTGGAGCTGTATCCAACTGTGGTGAGAAACATGGGGATTGGAGCATGCTCTATGGCATCTAGACTTGGTGCCATATGCTCCCCATATTTGACTTATCTTGGTAAGTAAGAAATTACTAATGTGTTCTTTGACATTTGGTAAGGTTTGGAAAACCTTACAGTAATTATTTTGAAGCAACTTTCTATTATTTATGTACACCTATCAGATTATTGTATCATTGAGGCAAATGTACTTTTATTTTCTGGTTTAGTTACATCATGGTGGGATCTCTGAAATATTCACTCCAGTGTGCAACTTTGATGCTGTGTTTGACCTTTGCATCTGCTCTGCATCATACTTTAGATTTGATCTTTGGTCAAAATTGTTTTCTTCTTTTTCCTTCTCTTTGTTACCTAGAGGTTGGACTTCAGTGATCTCTTCACCACAATTGCATCCACCATCAGCTTCAAATCATCCCAAATTCTCAGGCTGCATCTTCTCCTGAGGCTATGTTCTATACACCCATGACATCCAACTTCATCATGCTCCATTGGCTCCCAGTAATTCAACAGTTTAACTTTAGAAACCTTGTCCTGACTTTTAGCTTCTGTCATGGTCTCACCTATGTCATCTCTTCCAACCTTGTTTGCCTGCCCATACTCATCCACTCTTTTGATTCTGGCCTACCGAGATATGATTTTGCTGGCCACAAACACCATTATATCTCTCAGTCTGCGCAATGATTTCCATACTTTATTATGGCTTTGAGATGTCTCAAAGTGCTTCACAGATTGTACTGTAAAGTTAATTGACTGAAGATTTTGTGGATGAAACGTGGCTGCTAATTGCACAACAGTGTCTAACAAACAGTTATGGATTGAGTGACCAAATTCTTATTATCTTTTTTGTAAGTAATTATTACCGCGTAAATAATCTGCCAATTGACAAACTGGGTTGCTACTTAAAGCCAGGTAAACAGAGGCATGTGGAGTAAGGAAACTTGGCTACGTTTCAACTGGCTAGGAATTGAACCCAGGTCACTGGCTTGTGAGACTCATGTCCAACAATTCGTAGAACACGGTGTCGTAGATATTGTATGGAATAAAGAGTTGAGGCCATATGGCACAGAGTGAACCTATCATGAGGCAATTTTTGACATGCATCAAAATTGCAAGGATTGCAGATGGTAAAATAAGGGTGAGAGGAGGTAATCTATTAAGAATAGGTCTTTGTCTTGTTAGGGATAGAGTCCCACTGTATTTACCTGGAAGTGGTTAACAAGATTCCTTTGCACATACTGAAGACACAAGTAGATTTTAAAATTCCTCAATACATCTGAATTTTTAATCCAAGTTTTAAAATGAATCTTGAAATTTGTGTTTTTAACAGTAAATTAATTGTATTTTTATATGAGTGTTTCATTGGTGTTTAGATAGCAGAGCATTATCAATTCCTTGTAATACTGTCTCTTTCTGTCTGATAGGAATGTATAACAAGATGTTGCCCTTCATGCTGATGGGATTCTTTACAGTAATAGCTGGATTTCTCTGTTTAATCTTACCTGAAACACGTGATGAATGTCTTCCAGACACTGTTCAGCAGTCACAGCCAATCAGATGGTAAGTCTATGGTTTAGGGAATATGGTATATTTTCTGTGTGGGATATCCATGCTTTCTTTATCTCTTCCCAGATTTATTTTTTCGGACTGATTTTTCCTTAGCTTTTATTTACCTTCAACGTCTACATGTTCCCTCTTGGTGACATTATCTGTAGACGTGCGGTCAAATTCAACATGTACGAGGATGACACCCAACTGTATTTCTCTGCCTCCACCTTTGACTCTAGGACCTCTTCTGTCTTGATAGAATGTCTGTAAGTCATCAAGTCCTGGATGAGAGCTAACTTTCTTCAGTTTAACTTCAACAAGACTAAAGCCTTCCTAATTAGCATCCGTCAGCACCTCCACACCTCAACAACAACAAAAAATTACGCTTGTATAGCGCATTTCATGTCAGGAGAATGACCCAAGGTGCTGGACAGTCATTGTTTCAGACCCAAGCTGGAGTCGGGGATGGGGATGGTGGAGGGAAAGGGTGGATTTGGGGTGACCGATGGGACTGTCGAAGAGCAGGGTCTTGATTTGACTTGAAAGAGGCCAGAGAGGAGGCAAGATGGAGCACTGCAGGATGGAGCTCCAGAGGTTGGAACCATCCATGGATGCATACTCCATCTCACTAAGGCAATCCAGAACTTGGCATCTTGTTTGACCCTCAGCTATCCTTTCTAATGCTTGCCATGACCTGCTCTGCCTCCCCCCACCTCAGCTTGACTATGCAAACTCATTGCTTGTCTGCCTCCTAACTCCTCCCTCTACAGGCTGTGGATCACTCAGAACTCTGCAACCCATGTCCTCTCCCGCACTAGGCTCTGTGACCATATCACCCCCACCTTCTCCCGATTCCATTGGCTTCAAATCACACAGAAGATACAGTTCAACATCTGGGGTCACTGAGTTTGATATGGGAGAGGACACGAGCTGCAGAGATCTGGATGATCTGGATGATGTATAGCTTGTGGAGGGAAGAGTTGGGAAGGCCGGGTTGGGCAACGTTGCGGAAGTGGGGTAAAGCAGAGCTGATCATGGTAGGAATGTGGGAGAGAAAGGACAGTTGAGGGTGGAACAAGGCACCTAGGTTCTTGACTGGCTTGGTGAGTTGGCTTGATTAGCCCAGGTTGGTAAGACCCAAGGCTTGGGGACCCTGGAGTGTGCACTGTGGTACTACTGGAGTCTCACCAGCTAAAACCACATAGTTTACCATTGATATTGCTGTATGGTAAGCTTTCCCACTACTTGTCCAGCTAGGATAATGTTCCCTTACTGTCAGATTGTTAACTACTTCTAGCTCATTCAACATCACCCATTCCAATATGGCTTGTTCCCTTGTTGGTTCTAGCGCATATTGTTCCAAAACACTTTCCTGAATACATTCTAGAAATTTGTTGTCTTGACCATCTGAGGTGTCCTGCTTCACCCAGTCTATGTGAAAATTTAATTCTCCCATTATAACCACGTTGCTTTAGCTACAGGCTTCCCTGATCTCTGTATTTATACATTTCCCCACTGAATCACAACCCTCTGGAAGTCTGTGGATTGTTCCCAACACAGTGTTGCTTCCTTTGCTGTTCCTTAATTCTATTCTACAGTGTTTCCATTACCTGATCGCAGTTACTGAAATCTTTCCTTTTCACTTCTGTAATAGTGTATTTTATCAATATTGCTACTTCCCCCATCTTTCCCAATGTCCCTGTCTTTCCTAAGGATCTTACAACCTGGAATATTTAGCTCCCAGTCATGTCCAGCTTGCAGCCATGTCTCTGTAATGTCTATTACATCATATCCTTGAAGCTGAATTTGTGCTTCCAACTCCCTTTGTTTTATTTCTTATCCTTCGTCCATTTGTGTACATAATTTTTGTTTGGATAACTGTCCCCGACATGCCTAAATGCCCTGACAATGTTCTTCTCTCGCTTTTTGATTTGTTATGAGTAACGAGAGTAACATAAACACTATAGTGAAAGGAAAGATAATAGGTGGTTATCAGAAAAGGTAATAACTACCTATAGTGAAAACTAGCTATTATCTTTCCTTTCACTATAGTGTTTGTTACAATCGTTACTCTCACCATCTCCTTGCTTTATGTTTTTATTATTCTTCCTACCCAACCCTCTCACCACCCTTACTAGTTTAAAGCCTTTGCAACAGCCCTGTTTATTTTTTTTCACTAATACATTGGTCCCAGTCCCGTTTAGCTGCAGCCCAACCCAGTAAAACAGCTCATTCTGATGTCAATGTCCCATGAAATGGAGCCCCTCCTTCTCGCACCACACTTCCAGCCATGCATTCATTTCCCTGATCTTTTTGGCTCTGGTAGCACTCTTTGAGAACCTGTTTTTTAATTTGGGCCCTAGATATTGATACTCCCTTAGTCGGACCTCCTTCTTGCTCTTTCCTATGTTGTTGGTTCCCGCGTGGATAATGATCACTGGTTCTTTCCCCGCATTTTACAAGTTTTTTTCCAGCTGTTTTGAAAGATCCTTTACCCTGGCAACAACAACAACAACAACTTTGATTTGTAAACCGCCCTCCACGCCGGGTGGCGTCTCAGAGCGCAACTGTTCCTGTACTTCTCTCTATGCTATGTGGCATGGCTGTGTTCTGAAGCAAACTGTCCAAATATTCCTCTCCCTCCCTTACGTGTCGGAGTTTCCCTAATGTGCACGCCAAACCCAAACCGCTAGAGTGACTCAAGACTTGTGCATTTTTCACAGATGTGACTGTGCCCACAATTTGCAAGTGGAGACCTAAATTAGATTCCAGGCAGGGCGAAACCTCGGGCAAGTTTCCCTATTCCACATGCCTGAAAAGCCATAATAACTTGCTCATTTTAATCCATAACTGCTTGCGGAATACTGCTGTGCACAATTGGCTGCCATGTTTCATGCACCTACATGCAGTCAATTCTCTTTACAGATATTATAATAATGATAATAATAATCCTTGTGCTTTTCACATCTAATCGATGTCTTAAAGCGCTTCACAGAATATACTGTAAAGTGAATTAACTGTATATATTTGTGGGAGAATCGCGGCAGCCAATTGCGCACAGCAGCGTCCCACAAATAGTCATGGATTGAAATTACCAATTTTATTATTGTGTTTTTTTGGTGGGAGGGATTATTATTTGAATGAGTTGGATATTCTGTGAAATGCTTTGATACATCTAGAAGACGGGAAAAGCACTATATTAAATGCAAGGATTATTATTATACGACAACTTCACATTACCTGTGTTGCCTTTATCCCTTTCTAGCTTCTACTTAACATCTATTCAACACCCACTGCCTTAGGAATGTGACCTTTCAGGCTAGGCTCTTGCTGCTTTTGTTCCTCCCTTACAACAACAACTTTGATTTATATAGCGCCCTCACTCCACGCCAGAAGGCGTCTCAGAGTGTTTCACAATAGCAGATCCCGGGACCGAGCCAGGGGCAGGGAGAGAAAGGTGACCAAAGGCACGGCGGTCGAAGAGAAAGGTCTTCAGCTGTCACCTGAAACTGGGAAGAGAGGGGGCGAGGGCGAAGCGAGTGAGGAAGGGGGTTCCAGAGCCTCAGGGCGTAGTGGCTGAAGGCACGGCTGCCGAGGGTGGAGCAGAGGATTCGGGGGGACAAGGAGGAGGCCAGACCCAGAGGAGCGAAGGCAGCGGGTGCTGGGTTGGGGGGAGAGGAGATCAGAGAGAAAGGGGGGTGCAGAGGAGTGGAGGGATTTGAAGACAAGGGTGAGGATCTTGAAGTTGATCCTCTCTGGGATAGGGAGCCAGTGAAGTCTGGCGAGGACTGGGGTAATGGGGGAGCGAAGCTTAGAGCGGGTGAGTATGCGGGCGGCAGATTTTTGGATTAGCTGGATTTTGTGGATTGTGGTGGAGGGGAGACCAGAGAGGAGGACAAGTTCTCACCTGTTTTGATTTCCTTGTAAAGCCACTGAAACTCTGATCCATGCCTATTGCAACGCCCCACTCTCTGTACTGAATTTATAATAATAAAATAATAAGAAATAATGAATTTCCACTATCAACTAATTCCCTAACAGAATTCTCACCTGTTACACCTCACTTAGTTCCCTTGTCACGCTGCTGGGTTCTCTGTTCGAGTGAATACTTGATGAATACACTGTGTAATAAAAATAATCCTTACATTTAAGATATGGGCTTTCATGTCAGGAGGACATCAGAAGCTGATTTACAAGATATCTTGTAAAGTGTAATGACTGTAATTTATAGGTGAATGTGGCAGTTAATTGTCTCACAAATGTCTCACAAACAACAATGGAGTGAATGACCAATTTTATGGTTGGCCACTGACACCGGCCAAACCCTCATTTCGTTTCGAACAGTGCCTTTAATATTCACCTGAATAGGCAGATAATTAATTTGCCTTAATGTGTCATCCGAAGCATTGCATCTCCAATGCATAGTTACACCACATTACAGTACAGTGTATATTAATAATAATCCTTGAATTTGATATAGCACTTTTCACATCTTATCAACGTTTCTGTGACGTTGAGACTTCTCAACCACATAATGTGCTAAATCAAATGCGAGGATTATTATTATTATTATTATTTTTATTCTTGTTGTTGTAATGATTATTTTCTTAACTCCAAGAATCTGGTTAGAAGAGTCTTCTTTAGTCTGCTGTCATCAAAGAGGCAAATAGCCCCATTCACTGTGTTGTTGCAAAGGATTGGCCTTGTGTGAGTGCACACTGTTTTGATTCAGAACTCTTGCTACCCGCATATTGACCCGAACCAAACTCTGTACCCACATCACACCAGTTCTGGCCAGGCTCCACTCCCTCCCTACAACCAAACAGATTGACTTCAAGATCCTTTACACTCGTGTTCAAATCCCACTCATTCAAAGGCAACTTCCGCCTTTCCGACCTCCTCATTCCCCAAACAGCACCCGGAGCCTCCGCTCGATTGGCGTGCTCCTCCAGCTCATCCCTCTCACCCTCCACCACACCATCGCAGGCTGTGCTTTCAGCCACTATCCCACACAAACTCTGGAACACTCTCAATCTCCCCACCTTGCCCTTTCTCTCCCCCTTTTCAAGTCCCTCCTGAATATTCTGCCTGAAGTCCCCATCTCTTAGAGGATAGAATTCAAGATCCTCATCCTCACTTTCAAGGCTCTCCATGACATTGCTTTTTCTCTGACCTGCTGAACCCCTATCAACCTGTCCATCCTACCATCGGCAGCCAGGCTTTCAGCCTCTCTGCTCCCTCTTTGGAACTCCATCCCACAAACCCTTCCCCTTTCTCCCTCTATTGCTTTCTTCAAGGCCCATCTCAAAACCCTCCTTATTGACTGTGCTTTCAGTGGCTCCCCTACCTGATGCCAACCCTGCCCCCCCACCTCCCCATGCTCGGGTCCTCAACTGTTACTATTCAGCTCCTTGGGACATCCTGCTGATGTGAAAGATGCTCTACAAATGTAATTTTGTTGTTGTTGTTTGTTGAAAACCTTCATCTTCGACCATGCTTTTGGCCACCTGAAAAGGTGGTGAAGGCTGATTCAATAACAATGAGAATTAGTTATTTATTTAGGAAGAACAGGTCTGTTAGGTTATGGGGAGTGAGCTGCGCAGTGGGATTGAGTTGCTCTTTTCAAAGAGCCGGCACAGACTAGATGGGCCGAATGGCCTCCTTTTCTGCCATAAGATTCTACCTCCATCAACACCCCTTCCCACCCCACCCACCCAGGCCTGGTATCAGAGCACAATATAAGTACAAGTTGTTGTTGTTGTTTGGATTGTTTTTACATGAGATCTGATAGATCAAAGATTCCTCACATCAGATACCTACAGGCCATTGTTGTTTGATACTTTGACCCAAACAAACCCCTTTATACCCTTTTATTGTATTGAACGGTTCACAGTCATTGATTTGTCTGGGACGTTTCCCGCAGAGTCAGGCTAATAAATCAAATGAGCCAATTTGAAGCTTTTGTCTCAGTTTAATTTTCCTGCTGTTGTTTCAGGTGTAAGACCAATAAGAATCACATGATTACCATGGCAGACAGGAAGGAGAGAGCTGAGAAAGAAAGGTTGAGCAACAAAGTGGATGCTGTCTGAACATTGCATGAAGTGTTTCAATTTAAAATAATTTACCCTTAGAAAATGGGAGGGAGGTGGGAAAACAAAAGAAAGGGTTGACACATTTAAATCCCAAACAAATCAAATTCACACATGTAGTTTAAGGAAGGCTCTTTCAGATAACTTCCACTATCCTATCCAACATAATATTTATGGGCCAATAAAAATGGCTTTTCACCAAAATGACAAAACCAATTGATGAGAAGAAAACAGATTTTCTATTTGAACTTTACTGTTTTGAAAAAGCAAATCCTTTTAGTTTTTTGTACCTAGGATAGTAAATGCATGTTACTTGGTGAATCCAGTTGTGCCAGGGCCAAAAGCTGTGCAGAAGGTCACTGGGGAGGTGATTGATCTTCACAGTGCAGAGTAATCAGGTCCCTGCTCATCTTTACTTAATACGTGTGTAACTTTGCACATGCGCACAATCTATCTTTTTTGGTAGTGCACAGGTAAAGTGTACTTTACCTGTGTTTAAAGATAAACATTGACTTTGAAAGTTAAAGAGAGATGGAGACAGACAGAAAGTTAGACTCGGAGGGAAAAAATGAAAAACAGAGAGAAAGAGTTTCAGGAGAAACATATGACAGAGAGAGAAGGGCAGAAAAGGAGTGGAAGGCCAGAAAGAATGGCAGCAACAGAATATAGCTGATTGGTTGTGGTGTTATAGTGACATTATAACTTCTGCTAAAACAATTTCACAGTTAGCACTGTAGCCATTTTGTGTAATCTCCAATTATCTGCACTGTCTCCTTGTCCACAATAGGATTGGTCTCAATTTGTGTAAATGTTTACTGTTTCTGATATATCAATAATTCTATTCATGAATAAAGCAACCATTATGTTAGAAACTGCCTTGTTTATTGATTCAAAATGATGTTAACATTTTTAAATCCTGATTTAGCTTTGGATTTTATAACCAAATCCACTCTCCCAATTTTTTTTACTATCCTCGTTGGGTTAGGTAAGCGTGGAGTCCACTTGGAGCTGAACTTATTCTAATGTTTGACAATGGTATGTCAGAAATGAGCCACCCATCTGTGGCACACTTGGTAATCCATTTCCTAAAGAAACTGGTGGGATGTGGTGCTGCAGGTCAGTCCACGCTCCCCAATCCACATCCCAGCTTCGGTCTGAAACACTGACTGGCCGGTAGAATCCATCATCGATATGGAAATTTTCTGATATCGATATATCGGTGGGCTCATATCGATATATACCGATATATCGATATCACCGTGTTTCTTTATCTTGTGTATGCGCGCACATTCGGATGTGTACGCGCATTCCAATATGCGCGCGCATTCCATGCTCTAGGCCCAGGAGATTTGCAATGCCGCCGACAAGGTAAGTTGAAAAAGTTTGCATTATACCAATATACCAATATAACTGATATATCGATATATCGCCGGACACGATGTACCGATATTTGTGATAAACCGATTTTCTTGATACCGAATTTTTCGATATACCGATATATTCAAATTTCCAATATCGGCATACCTATATGAAAAATTATAACGATATAACCGATATATCGATATATCGCCGGACTCTACTGTCCAGCGTCTTGGGACGTTCTAAGCAAATGTAATTTTGTTGTTGTTAAGTGTGGTGAGACTTTATCACTTGTCAATCACCTGGAGAAAGGGAAAAAGCCGCTCCATTTTTGATTCTGGATAGTCTGTTGCATTTGTACATAAGAGTTGGATAGTACACTGAGCAGGGTGTTAGCATAGTCAATCCTGGGAGTAAGTGATGAAAGTGTGGATGAGGGACTCTGTAACCTGGAGAGAGGAAGTAGCGGAGGTGGAGCTTCAAGAGGACACCTCTTTTTTCCACCTCTGATGGATCGCCCCGTCTCCAGCTCGCCCGAAAAGCCGCTGAAACCATCGTCCATGCCTTTGTCACCTCTCAGCTGGACTATTCCAATGTCATCCTCACTGGTCTCAACGCACTTCACAGAATACAGGTGAAGAGGCTCAGCTACTGGAGTAAATGGTTGGTACGTGTTGTTCTGTGGCTGTGAATTTCGCTGGCGCCTGTGTGATTGTCATAGAAAAAATGTGTCTGCAACATTGAGTGAACTAACAATTTGCAAAAGTTGGTGGTGTCAAAAATGCCTGGAAATTAAGACTTTTTTTTTGGAAGTAGCAGCCCCCGACCTGGGCAAAAATAAAAGTTTATTAAATTAGTACACACAGGCATCCTCCTGGACTGGATAATGGAGCCCAGGGTATAAAATATATATCAGAAAAGAATGAGTGCAAAAGTAGTAGGTAATTTAACCCTATTTATCTCCATCTCTCTAACTTCACTTGGACTGAAACTCCCATGTGTAAATATATATATATATGGACACACACTCACACATACATGCACACACACACACACAGACACATACACAGTCAGGAACCTGGG
Organism: Hydrolagus colliei; assembly: GCA_035084275.1. Taxonomy (NCBI): domain Eukaryota; kingdom Metazoa; phylum Chordata; class Chondrichthyes; order Chimaeriformes; family Chimaeridae; genus Hydrolagus; species Hydrolagus colliei. The sequence continues at coordinate 1,601,452 of CM068742.1, read as the reverse complement.
CATCTTGTTCGACCCTGAACTGTCCTTCGTCCCCCACATCTGCGCCATGACCAGTACTGACCTATGAGGATAGGTTGAACAGACTAGGGCTGTATTCTCTAGAGTACAGGAGAATTAGGGGGTATCTTATTGAAACATATAAGATTCTTAAAGGAATGGATAAAGTAGACAGTGAAGGACTGTTTCCCCTGGTAGGAGAATCTATAACCAGGGCTCATAATCTTAAAATTAATGGTCAGCCTTTTAGAACAGAGTTGAGGAAACATTTCTTCACTCAGATGGTAGTGAATTTATGGAATTCACTACCCCAGAAGGCTGCAGATGCTCAGTACTTGAACATTTTCAAGGCTGAGATTGATAGATTTTTAAAATATAGAGGGATTAGGGGATATGGGGATAGGGCAAGTAATTAGAGTTAGGTCAGAAGATCAGCCATGATTTTTTCAAATGGTGGGGTAGGCTCGAGGGGCCGAATGGCCTACTCCTGCTCCTAATTCTTGTGTTCTTATGTTCTCCAATTGGACTACTAATTTGTGCGTAGCAATGTTCTACAAGCAGTCAGGAACTGTTTGTAATAATAATAATCCTTGCATTTGATATAGCGCTTTTCACATCTTATGAACGTCTCAAAGCGCTTCACAGAATATACTGTAAAGTGAATTGACTGTATATTTGAGGGTGAAATGAAGCAGCCAATTGTGCACAGCAGTGTCCCACAAACAGTCGTGGAATGAAATGATCAATTTTTATTATTGTTTTTTTGGGGGGAATGGATTATTATTAGGCATACAATAAATAGCAGCCACAATTCACCTTTATCTTTGAATTGTAACCGGTGGCAATGAATCAGTAGTAAGTTATAGTAAAAATGTTTAACAAATTTATCAACTGCTATAATATTTCCATGCAAATTAATTGAAAGATAAATTAAAAAGTGACAGAATGAAGGCAAAATTCTTGATTTAGTTAAATTTTACACCTTCATACTGTAATCTGTAAACACGTGACTGGCAAACTATTTTGCATGCTTGGATAGTGTGGATGGTACGAATGCCAGCCAAGTGGATGGTTCATGAATGTGAATGCCAGGATTGCTTTCCTGGCTGCTAACAGTTCTTGCCCAGCCACAGCGATCTCACAAATTACACCTAAACACTTATTGATTTATAAATTACTCTTCATTTATTCAATACATACATATATGTATTCCCGCATTTGGAGCATTCAATGCAAACATGCACAACATAATCCTTGTATATCGGCGCCTTGGGACGGCCTCCGATGCAATATAGAAGTATAATTTTGTTGTTGTTTGTAGATAGCATTGATAATATTACGTCAATATAACTTTAATAACTACAATATCTCACATTCTAAGTTATCTAACCAAAGAACCTCAACACTGGGACCTCACAACAGTACCTGTTACCATTGCTCCACCGGGTCTGGCCTCCTGCTTGACCCTGAATCCACCGTCGGTGGCTGTGCCTTTAGCCATTACACCCCGAAGCTCTGGAACTCCTTCCCTCACTCCCTTTGCCTCACTGCTCCTTTCCTATTTTCAGGTCACGTCTGAAGACTTTTCTGTTTCACTGCACCTTTGGTCACCTTTTTGCCCCTCCCTCTGGCTCGGCCCCCAGCTCCACTCTGTGAAGAGCAGTGAGACACAGGCTGGCATGCAGGGCACTACATAATTCCAAGTTGTTGTTGTTGAGACCACCAGAAGTAACCAAATGAAGCAAGCTTATCCCAAATTCACATCTCCTCAAAGTTCCTGAGATTCTGAATTTTACAGTTAGTAATGTTAGAGTCAAGTATTATCATAGAATCATAGAATCATAGAATTTTACGGCACAAAAGGAGGCCATTCGGCCCATCTAGTCTGTGATAAAACTTTAGATAAAACTTTAAATCTCAACAACCCCCATTTATCTCTTTCACCAGTAATTTGTACTTTAACAGTTTGGAAACATAAAGGCGTTAACTCCCTATTGTCCAGACCAGAAGACTCCGACAGGGCCATGAAACTCATTAATGTCCAGAATTTAAAACAAAATGATTGTTCAAAATTAATTAACAACATCAACTTCAATTTATATAGTGCCTCAGAGCGCTTCACAATAGCGGATCCCGGGACCGAGCCAGGGGCAGGGGGAGAAAGGTGACCAAAGGCACGGTCGAAGAGAAAGGTCTTCAGATGTTATCCGAAGCTGAGAAAAGAGGGGGCGAGGTGAAGGGAGTGAGGAAGGGAATTCCAGAGCCTCGGGATATAGTGGCTGAAGGCACGGCCACCGAGGGTGGAGTGGAGGATTCGGGGGGACATGGAGGAGGCCAGACCCAGAGGAGCAAATGCAGCGAGTGCTGGGTTGGGTGGAGAGGAGATCAGAGAGGTAGGGGGGTGCAGAGGAGTGGAGGGATTTGAAAACAAGGGTGAGGATCGTGAAGTCGATCCTCTCTGGGATAGGGAGCCAGTGAAGTCTGGCAAGGACTGGGGTAATGGGGGAGTGAAGTTTGGTGCGGGTGAGTATGCGGGCGGCAGAGTTTTGGATGAGTTGGATTTTATGGATTGTGGTGGAGGGGAGACCGGTGAAGAGGGTATTTGCTTCTCTGCATCCCCTCTCTCTCTCTCTCTGTATAAGTGTATCTCTCTCTGACTCACCTTCTCTTCCTCCCATCCAGCCCTCCCCCACCCCCACTTCTCTCTCTCACCTTCTCTCTGTGACTCCTTCTCTTCCCCCCACAGTCCCCCTCCCCCTCCCCCACTTCTCTCTCTCACCTTCTCTCTCTTTCACCTTCTCTTCCCCCCACCACCACCTTCCCCTTCCCTCTCTCTGTGTCTGTCTGTATCAGTCAGTCAGTCACGCAGCTCCCTCAGCCCTCCGTGTCACCCACCACACCTTCTCCGTTGATTTCTCTCTGTGTAGATCAGTCAGACAGCGCCCCTGACCCTCCATGTCACCACCCACCACCGTGTGTCACTCTTTCTCTCTGTGTGTAGATCAGTCAGTCAGATAGCTCGCGGATTGCTGCAGATCCTGGCAGCCAATGCGCCCAAACTTACTCCCCCTATCCCCATGTATGTTATAACTATATGTTTTTTTTGTGTTTATTTCTACCAAACGCGAACTTACTTCCCCTATCCCCATGTTTCCCATAGGGCCCTGCATTTTCCAACCACGATTTTATCAACCGCGGAGATTTAGAGAAACATATCCCCCGTGGTTCAGGAGGGATACCTGTACACAATAAAAAGAACATTTTCCTGAAAGAATCATAAATATTTGCAACAATCTGCCAAGTCATATGGTGGCGAAACTTTTTTGGGTTTTAGATAGCAGGTGAAAGTTCTAATGTGTTTTAGACAGGAAATTAGAGGACTGAGGTTCAACAACAAGAACAACAACAACAAATTACATTTATTGAGCGCCTTTAACGTCAGGAGGATGTCCCAAGGCGCTGCACAGGAGGCGTGTGACCCGAGCTGGGAGGGGAGTGTTTGGGAAGGGATGAGACACGAAGGGGAGGCCAAAAAATTCGGGATGGAACAAAGGCACGGTCGAAGAGGAAAGTCTTCAAAACGGCCTTGAAAGAGGAAAGGGAAGAAATGAGATGGAGGGATTGGGGATTGGCATTCCATAGGGTGGGAGCGGAGAAACTGAAGGCCCGGCCTCCGATGGTGGGGCGGTTCGGGCGGGGGGCTTGGAGCAGGACAAGTCCTGCTGAACGGAGGGTCCGGGTGGGCTTGTTCAGGAGGGATACCTGTACACATTGTACAGGTATCCCTCCTGACATGGAGGGTCAGGGGCGCTGTCTGACTGATCTACACAGAGAGAAATCAACGGAGAAGGTGTGGTGGGTGACACGGAGGGCTGAGGGAGCTGCGTGACTGACTGACTGATACAGACAGACACAGAGAGAGGGAAGGGGAAGGTGGTGGTGGGGGGAAGAGAAGGTGAAAGAAAGTAGATTGGTTAAGTAGGGCTGGGCAAGGCCGTGTAAGGCCTTGAAGGTGAGGACGAGGATCTTGAACTCGATCCTCTGGAGAATGGGGAGCCAGTGGAGACGGGCGAGGGTGGGGGTTATATGGTCGCGGAGGCGGGTGGGGGATAATACACGGGCTGCAGAGTTTTGGATGATCTGCAGCCTGTGAATGGAGGAACTGGGGAGGCCGGCGAGGAGAGAGTTTCCGTAGTCCAACCTCGAGGTGATGTATGCGTGCACGAGTGTTTCGGCAGCGCGGGGGGTAAGATAGTTGCGGAGCCTGGCAATGTTGCGCAGGTGGAAATAAGCGGTGCCGGTCAAGGCGCGGATGTGAGGGAGGAAGGAGAGTTTTTGATCGAACATGATGCCGAGATTCCTGATTGGCTTTGTGAGGTGGAGAGTGCAGCCTTGGATGTTGAGGCTGGCAGCGCCCGATGTGCGGAGGCACTGGCTTGAGCCAATCAGGAGGGCCTCGGTCTTACTCACGTTCAATTGCAGGAAGTTGTCCCTCGTCCAGGACTCGATGTCGGACAGACATGCTGTCAGAACATCGATGGTCTGGGGATAAGGGATGAGGCGGAAAGGTACAGCTGGGTGTCGTCCGCATACATGTGGAAATTTACCCCATGTTTGCGGATGACATCGCCCAGAGGGAGCGTGTAAAGGGTGAAAAGGAGGGGACCGAGGACAGAGCCCTGAGGGACGCCGTGAGAAACTGTGCGGGGGTTTGAGGAAAAACCGTTGGAAGAAACAAAATGTAAACGGTGGGTCAGGTAGGAATGGAACCTGTCAAGGACTGTGCCTTGAAGGTTGAGGTGGGAGGAAAGACGTTGGAGGAGGATGGTGTGATCGACTGTGTCGAACGCAGCAGACAGGTCAAGGAGGACGAGGAGGCAGAGGGAGCCCTGGTCACAGGCGGTTAGGATGTCATTTGTGACCTTGACCAGGGCAGTTTCTGTGCTGTGGATAGGGCGGAAACCTGATTGGAGGGGTTCAAGGAGTGAGTGAGTTGAAAGGAAAGAGCGGAGCTGGGAGGCAACCACTCTTTCAAGGACCTTGGATAAAAACGGGAGGTTGGAGATGGGTCGATAGCTTGATGGTTGCGACGCAAGGGAGGGTTTCTTCAGGATAGGAGTGATGGTGGCTGTTTTAAGGGAGGTAGGGACAGTGCCTGAGGAGAGGGAAAGGTTGATGGTGTCAGAAATGAGTGGGGCCAAAAAATGGAGCTGGGTGCGGAGGAGAGGGGTGGGGATGGGGTCCAATGAGGTGGGTTTCATGGAGGTAATTATTTTTGTGACTGAAAACGGGGTGGTGGGGTTGAAAGTGTGAACTGGGGGGTGAGTAGGGGTTGAGGTAACTGATGAGGGCGAGGAGGTGGAGGAGAGGTGGGGGGAGGAAACCAAAGAATGGATTCTCTCTATTTTGGATTCGAGGAACTCCAGCATCTCCTCACAACGATCGTTAGAGGAGAGGATCTGTGAAGTGAGGCGCGGGGGGGGGGGGGGGCGGGGCGGAGGAGCTGGTTGGTGGTGGCGAAGAGGAGGCGGTGGTTGTCCTTCGCTTCCAGGATTATCCTGGAGTAGAGGCTGATTTGGAGGTGGCTAGGGCGGAGCGGTAACATTTGATGCGGTCCAGCCAGATTTGCCGGTGGACCGTGAGGCCAGATTTGAGCCAGGTGCGTTCAACTGCTCTCACTTGGCTTTTGAGGGAACGGAGGTGAGTTGTGTACCACGGTGATGACCGGGAATGGAGACGGTTTTGGAGGTGAGGGGGGCCAGGGTGTCGAGGGTAGTGGAGAGGGTGTTGTGGAGGGCGGTGGAGGCGGAGGATGGGTCGGTGCAAAAAGAGTGCCAATGTGGGAGGAGGTCGGAGGTTTCTAGGGCAGAGGTGAAAATTTGAGGGGGAATCTTCTTCCAGGGCCGGTAGAAGATGGTGGTGGGTTTGGAGGTGGAGGGGGGAGGGATAGAGGTGTTGCAGGAGATGAAAAAATGGTCGGAAATGGCCTTGTCTGTGATGGTGACGCCAGAGATGTTGAGGCCTCGGGTGATCACCAGATCGAGCGGATGGCCGTGGGTGTGAGTGGCAGTGTTAATATGAAGGGAGAAGTTGAAAGACGAAGCTGAAGAGTAGCTGAAGAGTGTCCAACACTACATGATTTTAAGTTATGCTTTGAATGTATGTAATCCGGTCAAACATTATTAAGGTCAAATACATTATAATATGTTTAAATTATCTCGCTTTACTCCCATTTGGGAGTAAAGGAGACCATTTGGTCTCCTTATTTAAAAAAGGACATACTTGCCTTAGAGGGGGGAGGGGCAGCATAGATTCAATAGGTTAGTTCCTGGGATGAGGGGATGGACCTATGAGGATAGGTTGAATAAACTAGGGCTGTATTCTCTAGAGTACAGAAGAATTAGAGGGGATCTTATTGAAACATATAAGATTCTTAAAGGGCTAGATAAAGTAGACAGTGAGGGACTGTTTCACCTGGTAGGAGAATCTATAACCAGGGTTCACAGTCTTAAAATTAAGGGTCAGCCTTTTAGAACAGAGTTGAGGAAACATTTCTTCATTCAGAGCAGGGCCGTACGCAGGATGTTTAATGGGGGGGTGCGAATTGCTAGTGATGGGACCAACAATGGCCGGGGGCTTGGGGGCTGCCCCCGAAGCCCCCTCGAGGCTCCGACGTTTTACACAGTTTGAGGTCTTATTTAATCGGTTCAGAAGATCCAATATGAACGGTAAATGTTTCATGCCCTTGGTGTTTAAGAGCATCATTATTTATTCAGTGTTTTTATTTTCCCCGGTAGTCCGTGTCTAATTGGGAAGGTCGAATGTGTTCGCCGATAAAAGCCAACACGATTGTTGACTCGATGATGTAAGGAATGCGAACGATAAAGTAAATTACAATCCAATTAACACAGTACAATGACGAATGCTTGATAAATGTATGCGTATAGAGAAAATGATCATAAACTACAGATTGACGGTAATTAATAAGTTGTTCTGCATTGTTATCCTAAGACTAAATTTCTTTCGGACTGTAATGAACAATAATGTAAGAGTAAAGTATGAATTATGTGCTCAGATATTCCAGCAAAGCAAATTTTATAAAAGACAAGAAAATATACAGAAACTGAAAATCAGTGTCAAACAGTTAATTCACACGTGTTACAAGCCTGTTATCAGCATTATCCTGAAAATATCGTTGAACTGTGAGCAATAGTGTAGTTAGTTTTTATTTATTTATTTAGAATCAAAATTAAAGGAAGTGACCCATCAAGCAATACTGATCTGACGAAAAAATACTTGAAAAAATAAGGGAGGGGAAATTAATTCTTTAATAGCGTTCCGTATTCGAGACGCCTCGGTCGCTTTGAAGCCAATACGTCAACCGCTCTACCAATATCGATTTCCATATTATAATGAATGTGCATTAACGCGAGGGCTGAAAGTCGCTCCTATACGGAGCAGAATGCTGGACACTTAGGCAAACCTTGACCAGGAGATTAGGTGACTCGTGAGGTATATACCAGGCTTCTAAGAGCGTTTACTGGCGACAGCATCTGACAAATAGTGAGCTATATGGTACACTACTACACTGGTATCACAGACATTACTGCAGAGGCGTCTTAGGTTTAGCGGACATAGCTGGAGAAGCCGGGAGGAAACTGCCCATAGTCCTACTATCCTATGGGAACCATTGCACGGTCACAGAACACGAGGTAGACCGACCCTAACCTACATCGATACTCTGGAGCGCGATTGGGGTATTGGCAGGCGGGAGTGTTCAGGCTGCATGGAGAGAAGGGATCAGTGCAGAAGTGTGGTTGTCAATGCCCGAGTTCGCTCGATCGGATGATGGTGAAACTATTTTTATGCCAAATTCGTGCGACATTGATGTTTTTTCACTCTGGGTACAAAACTGAACGTGAAATAAAGTCGCACTGTTTATCTTTGCGGTCATATGTTTTTTGCATGCCAGTGGACGTCTCTAAAAGCAATTTTTAATTACAGGAATACATCTTTAATAATATAAATCAAATGTGATAATCAAGACAAAACAAGAAACGTGATATTTCAGAAACACGCCTATCAAAACTTAAGTCATTTTTACTTACATTTATCAGATTAAAATACGATTTCAGCTTCCACAAAGTGGTGCTACCTTTTTATGTAGTGACTGTATACGGGATGATTTCCGATTGACACACCACGTGGAATAGGCGCTAAAGCATAGGCCTACGTCCATGAGTATTTCTTTTAAAGATAGGCATTCCCGTCCAGCATATAACTTTTTTGTTGGGTTCTCAAAAGCTTTAATTTCTCAGAAGCTTGTACATATGTTGTCATTGTTTGCTAGCATTACAGTCACACCTCTCAAAACTTGAGTAATTTTTACTTACGGTGATCAGATGAAAAGATGATTTTAACTTCCAGTAGTGGTGCTACCCTTGTGGCTGTTTACGGGATGATTTCCAAACGAGGATTTGAGTCTTGGCGCCTATGTTTATCCAATCACGAGTCACAGACTCGCCGCGTCATTGACTCGTCTATCGACGCGGTATGTTTTGGGGAGATGCCGATTCTGGTGTGCGACTCGATAATTTTATATTAATACTAAATCATTCAAAGATGTGTGTTTATAATTTATACATAGTTTTGAAGAACTGATTGTTGCACAAATGTTCAATAAATTTACTTGGTATTTAAATTTGATAAAAAATACAATTCTCTACCCCGGAAAATGTGGACCTTTTATAATTTGGGGGGGTGCGTACGCACCCGTCGCACCCCCCCTGCGTACGGCCTTGCAGAGGGTAGTGAATTTATGGAATTCACTACCCCAGACGGCTGTAGATGCTCAGTCCTTGAACATTTTCAAGGCTGAGACTGATAGAGTTTAGAAAAATAGAGGCATTAGAGGATATGGGGATAGGGCAGGTAACTAAAGTTAGGTCAGAAGATCAGCCATGATCTTATTGGTGTAGCAGGCTCGAAGGGCTGAATGGCCTACTCCTGCTCCTAATTCTTATGTTCTTATGTTCATTTTCCAAGGCATATACCTGATTGAAATTATTGCATTTGATGAAAACTCAGACAGTGTCCTCTTTGAGTTTCAAATGTTCGGGTATTTCATTATTTTCTGCAATGGTAAGCTTATTTCTCTTGATTGCACAGCTGAAACATGAAGCAGAAGAATAAACATAAGCAACACATCCAGTGATCTATTTTCTCTTTTCTCCCAGTGTTACTTTGTGAGTTTTATTGCTGCTTAAGGTGACTTGATAAAACACTTTCCTACTATGTTAGCGCCCATTAAAATAATACTAATAACAATATAATAATTAACTTTGCATTTGATACATGGCTAATCATATTTTGAGGAATTCTGAAAATGCTTCACTAGATTAGCTGTAACATGCAGTGACTCAATTTATTGTAGCTGAATGCAGAAGCCAATTAGCGCACACCAATATTCTACAAACACCAATGATATGAAATGACCAATTTCATTTGGGGGATTGTTGGTCGGACACTGGGAGAATCTCCCGTCTCTTTTGAATGGTACTATGGGATCTTTAATGTCCACAGTAAAAGGCAGAAAGGACCTTGGTTTCAGTTCATTGAGCTAGAAGTAGAAAAAAAATCACATCAAGAATATATAAAGGAAGCTTTTTGATGAATATTCTTAGATGAAGTCTTCAATTATGTACTCTCAGATCTGGGACCCTGCATTCTCAGACAGATGTTTAATATCTTGCTTTAACCCAGCAGCTTCTCCTTGATCCCCCAAATCCTGAAAGGTGTGGTACTCAGTTTGACAGTCTCATTAGGAGATACGACTGGAAGGGTGTGAATGAATAATGGGTTGGAAAAGGTTGCATCAATGGTGCAGTGTGTGAAATGGAGCAGAAAATTGGTTAAAGTAAATGGGAGAAAGAGAGCACAAATACAAATGAGACATATCCCTACTCAATACAGACCACAGACTTACCATCTAATTGATTGTGTTTGCTCAAGTGTGTCTGGAAGAGGTCGATTATGTGTCTCAGGAAGGATAAAACTGAGAACCCCACTTATGAGCATCAACACCCCCAATATTATGAAAGGCAGCTCTTTGCTAAACTTTCCTAAAATATACAAAGAAACAAATAGTTTGGTTTAAACATACTAACAAATTAGTACCAAGTTGAATAATTTTCCCATATTTGCACATGCCACCTCTGATCCCTCCTATTCTTTGGTCTTATTTTAGAACCACTAGCTATGACAATCCAAGCCTACAATAATATAACATTGTCTAGCACTGACTCGAAACCTTCAAAATGCTCAGATGGTGTCTTTCTCTACATTTCAGATTCTTCACCTAAATTCTGTTCTCAACATCACAAATGACATCAAACACTTTGAAAAATCATTATGAAATAGATTATAAAATGACATTAAGCTGACAAGTGTGGCTAATAGAACAACAACTTGGATTGATATAGCGCTCTCCATGTCGAACAGTGTCTCAGAGCTCTTCCCAATAATGGATCCCAGGGCTGAAAGGTAGGGGGATGAAAGTGACCGAAAGCGCGGTCGAAAAGAATGGTATTTAACCGAGAGCTGAAAGTAGGAAAGGAGGGGTGAGGTGAAGGGAGTGAGGGAGGGAGTTCCAGAGACTTGGGGCATGGTGGCTGAAAACATGGCCGTCGATGGTGGAGAGGAGAATTTGGGGGACAAGGAGGAGGCCAGACCCAGTGGAGTGAAGGCAACAGGTAATGTTGTGAGGGGAGAGGATGTGAGGGGAGAGGATGTTAGAGAGGTAGTGGGCTGCAGAGGAGTGGAGGGATTTGAATACTAGCGTGAGGATGTTGAAATCGTTCCTTTCTGGAACAGGGAGCCAGTGCAGTTTGCCGAGTACTGAGGTAATTGGGCAGCAGAGTTTTGTACGCATGAGAATGAGGGCGGTGGAGTTCTGTGTGAGCTGGACTCTATGAATGGTAGAGAAAGAGAGACCGGCCAGGAGGACATTTGAATAGTCCAGGCGTGAGGTGACAAAGGCATGCACCAGGGTTTCGGCAGCTTTTGGGGTGAGATATTGGCAGAAATAGGCAATGTGTAGGAGATGGAAGAAGGCGGTGCTGGTGAGGGCCCTGATGTGAGGGAGGAAGGATAATTAGGGGGTCGAACCTGACGCCTAAGTTGCGTGCGGGTTCTGAGAGTTTTAGGGGCAGGTTGGGCAGGTGGAGGAGGTGGGAACCATGTGATTGAAGACGTTGACGAGTGGAGTGGACCAAGGATAGATGCTTGGGGTACCCCGCAGTAAACTGGGTGAGAGCGGGAGGAAAAGCTGTTTGTGGAGATGTATTGCTGGCGGTTTATGAGGTGGGACTCGAACCAGGCAAGTGTGCTCTCAATGAGGTGGATGATGGAGGAAAGGCGGTGGAGGAGGATGGCGTAATCGACTGTGTCGAAAGCGGTGGAGAGGTCCAGGAAGATAAGGAGGCAGAGCGAGCCCTGGTCACAGATAGAGAGGATGTCATTTGTGACTTTCGCAAGCGCAGTCTCTACTGTGGACAGGGCAGAAAATGGACTGGAGGGGTTCGAAGAGGGAAAGGGAGGAGAGATGTGCGTGGAGTTAATTGGCAACAATGCATTCTAGGACTCTTGAAATGAAGGCCAAGTTTGAGATAGGGCAGTAGTGGCTAGGGTTTGAAGTATCTAGGGAAGGTTTTTTGAGTATGGGATTGATGACAATAGTTTTGAGGGGGCAGGGACTGATCCAGAGGAGAGGGAGCATGTGGTGGGTTTCATCAAAGTGATGGTGGATGAGAGGGAGTAAGGGGAGATGGTGAGGTAAGAATGTAGGATGGGGTTTGTGGTAGGAAGTGATGATGCGGAGCATTGGGGAACGGAAGTGGGGTGATGGTGGGCAACAAGAGGCAGGAGGATGAAGCTGCCTGGCGGATGTTAGTTATTTTGGCGGAAAAGAAGTCCATGACCTCCTTGCACTTGGCATTTGAAGTGAAGATTCAGGAGGCCTGAGTGGCACATGGAGGAGGTAGCGGGTGGTGGAGAAAAGGACTTTGGGGTTGTTATTTGCCTCCAAGATGATGTTGGAGTAGAAGGTCATTTTTGCATGCGACAAAGAGGAGCGGTAGCTGTGGAGACGCTCGAGCCACAGTTGGTGCCCAGGCATTAAAAAACGAAATAAGATCCAAAAAGTAGCTTCTTGGGATTCCCAAAGTAGGCTCAACAGCACAAAACATTGAAACTTGTTTGAGTTTCTAAACTGCAGTAGGACTATATATCACAATGAAATGACAGTAGGAGATTGCCTCCCACACAGTTAGTGTAGATTGAGTCGACAATGAGCAAGTGGAAAATAAGTATGGATTTCATAACATTGAATCGCAAGAACATTTTGATCATCTATTCCAAACTTAATTCCGGTTTCCATGTCACAAAACCTCTCCACACAGCTATTACCCAAATTCTGAAGTCCTCTGGCAGACAGATACTACAATAACGCTTCCAGTAATTATTCAATTTCAACCATTTTTAGTGTCATTGCAGCACATGTATACTGGAGATATTTAAAAGGGAATTAGATACAAGCACACATAGGAGGGCAATAAAAGGTAAATAAATAATAATAATAATAATAATCCTTGCATTTGATATAGTGCTTTTCACATATTCTAAATGTCTCTAGGCACTGATACAGCTTTGCCCACTCACTTAATCTGTCTAAGTCCCTTTGTAACTTCCTACTCACATCTACACTACTCACCGAGCCTCCGATTTTAGTGTTGTCTACAAACTTGGATATAAGCTTTCTATCGGATATTAAGCTTTCTATTCCTTCATCCAAGTCAATTATATATATATATAATATCTATATATATATATCTATAGATAGATATATATATATATATACACAGTAGAACCTCGGTTGGCGACCACCTCAGTGGCGTGACCACCCTGCCTAGGCAAGCAGTCAGATTCGGTCCCAAATATTTCCTAACTCGCTTCCCGGACCGCGGCCACTGATTTGGCGGTTCCCAAACAACATTTTCATGGTCCTAACGTGACCACTCTGGCCAATCAGGGAACAGTTTTTAAACTTCGCGCGACTCTACTGTGTCCTCACTTCTGGGTTGCTAGACTGGTTCCCAATCCTATAGGAAAACAGATCCATAAACACAAACACTATACATTATCATTGAGACCAAATGCAAAATAAATCAGAATCAATATGCTGTAATTCATATACTTGAAAGGGGAGACAGAGCTTCGTGAAATGGAAGAAACTTCTGTATAACCACGTTTACAATCAAAAATAAAGATTTTTTTTAACATAAACAACCTTACTCAAATAACACCTGCAACGTTCCTTTGGTCACCGCACTTTTCTTTTTTGCAATGCACAAAGTCTTGTGCGTGATGCGATTCTTACACTCACCAGCTAATTCTCTCCGGATTATTTATTCCCTGTGACGGATTATTGTATTTGATGGTGTCGATCCAGCTCCAGATTAATACTCCCAGTTTGCGACTCTGACGCTTTGGCAGCTAAGATCCCTCTACATGAGGCTCTGAGTTGCCTCCATCTCTTGACAGCTGGTTATGGCTTGCACGGCTCGCATTTGCAGAGCAAGTTTTCCCTCTCTATGCAAATCACTGGTGGTCCAGTGCGAACTGAACCGCCGGTGATTTGTATAGAGAGGGTACACTGTGAACAAGACTCAAGAGATGGCGACTTCAACAACACCCAAGAGAAAGCCGAGGGAATTGACTATCAAGGAGAAAGTTGAACTTATCAACAACAGCAATGGGAAGTCACAGAGAGCTCTGGCCCAAATGTACAACATTGGTAAAACCTAAGTCCAGAAGATACTAAAGAGAAAGGAGGAATGGTTAGCAGTGTATGAAGACAACTTCAAGGATGATCGGAAGAGGTTAAAGCCGGGATCAAATCAATATCATCGCGACATTGACAAGCTGACCTACCAGTGGTTTCAACAAGCCAGAGCTCTGAACCTGCCCCATCAGTGGACCACTTCTGCAAGAGAAAGCACTAGGTTTTGCCGAGCCTTTAGGAGTAAGCGATTTCAAAGCATCAAATGGATGGTTGGATTGATTCAAAGGGCGGCACAATACCAACATGGCCATGGTGGGGAGAAAGTGGATCCGTTGATGAGGCTGTCTTGTCCGACTGGAAGAAGAAGTTACCTGACCTCATTGCCAATTACGAACGGAGTGATGTCTACAACATGGACGAGAGTGGCGTTTTTTTTACAGAGCTCTCCCTGACAAAACACTACAGATTAAGGGGATGATTGTAAGGGTTGTAAAAGATCCAAAGAACGATTGACAGCTTCGTTTTGCGTAAATATGGAGGGCGAATTCGAAAAGACACTTGTTATTGGAAAATGTGGAAAGCCAAGGTGTTTTAAGGGACTGGATGTTAGTTCATTGCTGGTTACGTGGGAACATAACAAAAAAGCCTGGATGATGACAGACATCTTTACACGGTGGATACAAAACTTTGATAAGAAAATGAAGAGGGAAAGCCGTCGCGTTCTACCCCTGCTCGATAACGCACCAAGACACCCAAAGGAGCTCGTATTGACAAACATGAAGATGATTTATCTTCCAGCCAACACCACCTCTAAGTTACAGCCAATTGATCAGGGCATCATCTGTACAATCAAGGCCCACTACCGAAGATGTCTTCTACAAACTGTCTTGGCCAAGATGGATAAAGGGGAGCATGTGGCAAACATTTCCAAATGCGTATCGGTTCTTGACACTGTCAATTGGATTAAGGCTGCAGTAAAAGAAGTGAAGCCAACTACAGTAAGGAAATGCTTCCAGACATGCGGGCTGATGGACAAGGCCCTGAACCTAGACCCTAATGAAGACGTTCCTCTGTCGGATTTTTTTCCGAAAGTCCAGGATCATCTCGGTCTATCGGGAGACACCATTGAGGAGTATCTAGCATGCGATAACGATGTCAAAACGTGCACAGAGATATCGAAGCACTCGAAAGCCGTACCTTAAACAAATTAATTGAAGACCAAAATGTAGACCGGGATCGTGACCATGAAAGCGACGATGAAAATGACGAGTGCACTACAGGAATCGAAAGTGCAAAACCTGGTATCATTTTGATGAAATCAGCCTTGGAATGCATTCCAAGGCTGGAAAAAATCTTTTATTCTCGAAAAAAACGCTTCCCACTTGATAAGTTCCGTGTACGAAAGTCAAAATGGACTCTGCGAACTAGCAGCAAGTTCTCAAAAGCAGACTTCAATATGTGACTTTTTCAAAGTTAAGGACTAAAACTACGCTTGTGGTGGACAATTGTCTTGTGACATTGAACTCTTCAGTGTTTGGTCATACAAACTGATAGGTGTTGTGCTTAAAGGCCCAGTGTAGTCTAATTAATGTTTGTGTACGGGCTAATTGAGTTACTGTGTTGTGCAGCAATGGTATCCTTACATGAACATAACGTGACGAGTGAAACACTAAAAAATCCCCAATAAAAGTTTTTAAACTTTGCGCCACTCTACTGTGTCATCACTTCTGGGTTGCTGGACTGGTTCCCAATCCTGCTACTAGGGTATTTGCTGCCAAATACTGTATGTAGGGTCAGATTAGGATTGCGGGATCGACACCTCACTACCACCCCACCAATGCGACCACCTGGTCATGGTCCCATGGGTGGTCGCGTTACGAAGGTTCTACTGTATAATATATATTTATAAATGACAAGTAACTGTGGTCCCAGTACAGATGCCCTGGGGGATACTATTTGTTATGTCTTACCAATCAGAGAATGCTCCCTTTATCGCTACACTCTGTTTCCTGTCCCCCAACCAATTGCTAGTCTAATGGCCCAAAGGATTTGATAGTCCTACCTGAATAAGCAATATTTATTCCAGATTGTTAAAAAACAATTCATGTCCAGTAGACCTTGAATGATTATATTTTTAATATAATCTTTACCAACAATCTGCCACATGTACATAAGTAACCCCAAACATCTTCCAAGTAATGTAAAGATTTTCAAACTGTCGATGAAGTAACTTGCGCTTACCAAGATAAACAATAAATGGGGACATTACTGAGCCAATCTTGGCTGCCATAGAACAGGCTCCAAACCCCATATTTCTCACTACAGTTGGATATAGCTCAGTTGTGTAAACAAAGACGAGGGTGAAGACTACTGTAATACAAAATTTACTGATTGTTGCCAGCATAACAGAAGCAATTTGCAGATCTGTAAAATAGGAAGGCAATTAGATAGCACATAATATAGAAACAGAACAATAACAATTATATGCATTTCTACACCATACAACATAATAACAATCATTATCATAATAATATTCCTTGCATTTGCAGTCTTCTAGACATCTGAAAGCGCTTCACAGTATATACCTCACAGTTAATTGACTACATATTTGTGAGCAAAATGCGGCAGCCGATAGCACATAGCAGTGTCTCATAGACAATAAAAAATAAACAGGATGTCTGAAGGCATTAGTTAGAGCAAAAGTTGGCTAGGTTATGGGGAAACAGCAGGGGAGTGAGATTAATTGGACAGCTCTTTTAAAGAGTTGTCACTCATACAATGGGCAGAATGGCCTCCTTCTGTGGCTGTAAGATTCTATAATTCTTTGATAAAATAGATGTTTTGCCTTCTGGACAGAACCAAATTTACCCAACAAACAACATTGATTGAAAGATGAAAACAAAAATCAAGAATTTGAGAACATGTTTAAATTCTTACGTGAAGGCACCAATTGTATCAAGAGTATCAAAGTTCCACCAAGTAGGAACATAGAAGCAATTGAGATTCTTCGACGTACTTTTCTCAATATCCTCCAGGCGAATATGGCTGCTACAATTTCAGAAGCTGCACTGAATAAGCAGTTGATATAGGGATCTCCATGCATGTTAGATGTGTTCAAGGAAAACCCAAAGTAAGAGGTACTTATAATTATCCTGCAAAGTACAAAAAGAGGAAGTATGTTTTTTTCTGATTACTCTCTTTCCTAATTTAAGTAGAAACTCATCCTATTTTTCAACCGTGACTTATTCATCAACTAGCTATGGCGAGAGAATGCATAACCTACACTCAGGATTCATTCAATGAATTTTACAGGTAATAATTATAAGGATTCATTCAGTGAATTATTGTAATAATAATTGATGATCGTAATTGGCTACCACAAAATACACAGTCACTATACTTTATAGTATATTCTATGAATAGCATTGAGACATCTCAATTGTGTGAAAAGGTGCTGTAAAAAATGCAAGGATTAATATTAATATTATTCATGATTTCTCTCTAAACATCTGGCAGTGTATGAGAATAGCCTCATCAGAATTTTGTCCCTTTGGACAGTTGCCTTTCTGTTCAACACCTCTGCAAAACAACATAGATCAGATTGAAATCTCAACACAGTGAGTAATTAAACCTATTGAGACCTTCAATAACAATAGTCCAATATTCTGCATAAATGGTCACCTTCTCACTATCTGTTTCAATCTTTAACTTTCTACCAGGTATATGGACATTCCAATGTTGATGGCTGACTCAATTTGTACATTATCTGGCATTGGGGCACTAGCACCAAAGTTAGTTGATTTCAAGCACAAATGCCTTCAGGGCAATTGGTAAAACGTATTTGGGAAGAATTGTTTTGGCTGGGAATTTCACTGCTCTGCAGTTATCAAGCCAAAGCCTCAAAGATTAACGGTAAACTAAAATGCAATCAACCTGCTGCAATCAACCTGAGCTGCTTCCCTAATATACCCCTGTCCCTGTCCCCAACACTCCAATACTCCTGATCAACCCTACTCTCCCTCTGACCACCCCAACTCCTATCCCTTCTGGACCATCCCAAGGCCTCCCCTGCTCCACTCTATACATTCTCCATTGTGCACACCATGGCAGACACCGCTGGCTGTCCAATTGCCCCATACCCTACTTTCCGCAACAAAGTCCATCGATCCCCTTCCTTGGGGGCTTACCATTCCTCCCTCATCCACATCCCCACGCTCTCTATCAACCTTCCCCCTCATCTCACCCAATCCCCCACCACAACTGCCCCTCCAAATCAATCTCTAAAATGTCCACTCCCTGCCTAACAAGACCTTCACCATCTACAACCTCATCAGTGACAAAACTATTAACATCTTCGCCCTGACTGAAACCTGCGTTACTTCAGATGACACCTTCGCCCTGACCAAGACCAGACCTCCCAGCTCTACCTTGCACCAAACCCCACAGCCCAACGGTGTGGCGCTCATCTCCCTGTCCATCCTTGGCCTATTCCCTTATTTTCTGGAACCTTCCCTTCCTTCAAACATCTCACTGTCTAAGAGCCCTCTAGTCTCTACCTCAAAATCTTCCTAGTCTATCGTTTCCCCCAAACCCTCCCCCACTTTCCTCTCAGACATCTCCACTCTCCTGCCTTCTCTCTCCATCGGCTATGAACGCCTCCTCAACCTGGGCAATTTCAACCTACATATCACCTCTTCCTCCTCTGCTTCCAGTAGCTTCTCCTCCCTCCTTACTTCCCTTCACCATTCCTTCCACATCTACTCTTCCACCCATATCCATGGCTACCCGCTTGTCCTGGTGATCACCTGGGGCCTCATTGCTTCGGACATCACCATCACCAACAAAGCCATCTTGGACCACCATTTAATTTCCCTTAATACCTTCATATACCTTCCCACTGCTGAATACTTCACTATTACAAAGCGCCCATGGAAAACTATCTTCCCCACTCCCTATCTACCACCTTTGAGTTGTCCGACCTCCTAACCCTCTGGCCCTCTCTAAATGACCCTACCCTCCTCTCTATCCTTCCTCCACAGTTCCCGTTCCTACATCCTCAACTACCTTGGCCCCCTCACCAAATTGCCTCCTGTTCCCGTGAATCCCCCTGGTACACCGGCCATCTCTGAATATTTAAGGCACAAGGGCGAGCTGGTGAACAAGGCTGGACCAAATAAAAAATAGTGGTCCAAAGGCAAATATGGCTAGATCACACCGAGATAATGCTCCACCCTAGCCTCTGCTGAGACCTCCTATTACTCCAAATTAATCTTGGAGGCGAAGGACTATCCCAGGCTCCTTTTCTCCACCACTAACTGCCTTCTCTGACCAGACTCCCATGCCTCACCCATCCTATCCCCCAACTCCAACTGCACTGAGATGCTGGACTTCCCCAAATCAAAAATCAAAAGGATCTGTTAGCCACCTCCACCTCATCCTCCACTCCAAAGTGCCACAGAAAAGGCTTATAAGGAAAATAGAAGCCCACAGCATTAAAGGGACAATGGCAACTTGGATACAGAACTGGCTGGGAGACAGAAAGCAGAAAGTTGTGGTGAACGGCTGTTTTTCTGACTGAACAGAAGTGTACAGTGATGTCCCCCAGGGATTGGTATTGGGACCACTGCTCTTTTCAACTTGAGGTAATGATCTGGACTTGCGTATAGGGAGTACCATTTCCATGTTTGAAGATGACACAAAGATAGGGAAAATAGTAAATAGTGAGGTGAATAGTAGCCATCTGCAAGAAGATACAGACAGAATGGTAAAATGGGCAGGCACATGGCAGATTTAATGTGGAGAAATGTGTGAGTTGATGCATTTTGGGAGGCGGAATGAGGAGATGCAATATAGGCTAGATAGTATAATTTTAAGGGTTTGAAGGAACATAGAGACCTGAGGGTATGGTGTAAGTGAATCTTTGAAGGCGGCAGCATAGGTAGACAAGGCTGTTAAAAAAGCATACGGGATACTAGGCTTTATAAATAGGTGCATAGAGTACAAAAGTCAGGAAGTTCTGACTGACCTCTATAAATCTTTGGTTTGGCCTAAGCTAGAATACTGTGTTCAACTCTGGTCACCACACTTTAGGAAAGACGTTAAGGCATTGGAAAGGGTGCAGAGGAGATTTAACAGGATGGTATCAGGAATGAGGGACTTCGGTTATGAGGAAAGGCAAGAGAGGCTAGGTTTATTCTCATTGGAGCAGAGACTGTTATGATGAGACCTAATATCTGGAATGCATGCCTGAAAAAGTGGTGGAGGTCGATTCTATAACAACTTTTAAAAAAGCGGTAGACGTTTATTTGGGAAGGACGGGTTTGCATGGTTGTGGGGAGAGAGCTGGGGAGTGGGATTGAGTTACTCTTTTTAAAGAGTCAGCACAGACTCGATGGATCGAATGGCCTCCTTTTGTGCCGTAACATTCTATGATTCTATGATACCTCCCCACTATCACTGCTCCAGGATCCACCTCCCTCTTTTCCCCCACTACATACCTTCAACCCCATCTCTCCACCCGCCCTCTCTGCTCTCATCCACAAAATGAAACCCTCACCACCTGTTCCTTAGACCCCATTCCCATCTCTCTCCTCATCTTCCAGGTCCTTCTCCCAGCCATCCTCCTAACTGATGTCATCAACCTCTTCCTATCCACTGGCATGGACCACACCCAATGAAACACTATGATCAAAAAGCTTCTCTGGACCCATCCCTACTCTCCAGCTATCACCCCAACTCCAACCATCCATTCTTCTCCAAGGCCCTGGAATGAGTCGTTGCTTCCCAGCTTCTCTCGCTACTCCCTCCTCAACACCTATAATCTGTCTTCCATGCTACCCATAGCACGGAGACAGCCCTGGTCAAAGTCTCCAATCACATTCTAAACATCTGTGACCAGGACACTCTTTAGCTCTTTGTCCTCCTTGACCTCTCTGCCACCTTCGACACTGTTGATCATTCCATCCTCCATCCTCCATCTCTGCGGACCTGCCCTTGCCTGGTTCGATTCCTATCTCTCCCATCATCTACACTTTGTCACCACTTAACGGCTTCTCTTCTAGCCCTCACACTTTCACCTGTGGCATCCCCCAGGGCTCTGTCCTTGGCCCCATACTTTTCAACATCTACATGCTCCCACTTGGTGACATCATCACAGACATGGGGTTAACTTCCACATGTATGCAGATGACAGCCAACTCTACCTCTCTGCCTCTACCCTCAACTCCAGGACTACTACTGTAGTCCCTTCTCTTTCTTAACAGTGTTATGAGATCTTTAGTGTCCACCAAGATGCAGACAGAGCTTTGGTTTTACATATCATCCAAATCACTTTTGACAATTCAATGTAATCGTTGAAGTGTCAGCCTGGTCTAAGAAGTTCAAAGGCCTGACATGGAGCTCCAAATCACAACTTTCCATTGCATATTTGTGACCACATAATCTAGACAGACACACAAGTGTTGTTATTGCATTAACCAATACTGGGGTTAGTTATTCACTTACCATAAGAAACAACACACCAGTGTGATATTCTTTAAATTGGAATTTCTAATCAAGTCAAAATATGTACACGTACGTTTAGCATTATACTTTGAAGTTGACAGCTAGAAAGCACAAAAAACAGTATTATTCAAGTGCGCACGTAATTTATGTATAATAATCCATCCAAACAATCTCTGTAATAAAATTGGTAATTTGAATCCACGATTGTTCGTGGGACACTGCTGTGTGCAATTGGCTCTATACAATGTACTGCAATGTGACTTGACTGTGTATTTATGGATGATAGTGTCTACTCATGCTGTACAAATCCCCTGCCTTACCTCCCTAGGGATTCTAGGGTAGCATTCATTCCTTCCTAAAGTATTCCTTCCTCACTAATGTTAATGTCCCGGAACTCAAAACATGTATTACCAGTGGGATTAGTTTAGAACATTTCTTAATAGTATTCCTTCATCAGTCATGCTAATGGGGAATTGCGCCAGTCATCAAAAGTGTGTCATGGTAATCCATTCGAACGCAATCTGCTTCCAGAACACAGTTCCCATAGATTGATGAGCACTCTCTTCTGGGGAGAAGATACGGAGTTGAACTGATATCAAGACAATATACTTGGCTTAGAATCCAACCAATTCTCCATGATGGTCTCAGTTATCCAGTCACTGAGCCAGGTGGATCCACAACAGCAACCACAAAAATTAGATTTGTATGGCGCCTTTCAAGTCAGGAGGATGTCCCAAGGCGTTGGTCAGTTATTGTTTCAGACCCGAGCTGAGGGGAGATGGGGGGGTGAGGGGGAAGGAGTTGCTGATGGGTCCATCGAAGAGAAGAGTCTTGAGGCAAGACTTCGGGATGGAGTTCCAGAGGTTGGGGCAGAGTGACACTCTGCCCCAAAGGCACTCCTGCCAATGGTTGGGCGGGTGGGGCGGGTGACGTTGAGCAGGGCAGAGGATCCTGAATGGAGGGGGCAGGCAGATTGGTAAGGGGATAGGAAGTCATGGATGTAGGGTGAGGTGTGGTTGTGGAGGGCTTTAAATGAACTCAAGAATGACATATTTATCAAAAACATTTCCAAAAAGATGAATATTAATGTAACATATTGAAAAACTTTACCTTGTAAAATAAATAGCAACAAAAACAACTTTGAATTATATAGCACCCTGCACGCCGGATGGCAGCTCAGAGCACTTCACAATAATGGATCTCAGGCCCGAGCTAGGAGGAGGGGAGAAAAGGTGACCGAAGTCGCGGTCGAAAAGATAGGTCTTCAGCTGAGTCCTGAAACTAGGAAACTAGCAAGGCGAAGGGAGTGAGGAAGGGAGTTCCAAAGTTTTGGGGAGTAGTGGTTGAAGGCATTGCCGCCGATAGTGGAGCCGAGGATTCGGGGAACAAGGAAGAGACCAGAACCGGAGGAGCGAAGGCAACGGGTGCTATGTTGGGGAGAGAGGAGGTCAGAGAAGTAAGGGGGTGCAGAGGAGTGGAGACACTTGAAAACAAGAGTGAGAATCTTGAAATCATATACTATTCAAATGCAACATTGAACATTACCTTATCTGTAGTAATATTACTATTCTTAAATATCGGCCCTGTGTGTCTAATGCCATTTTGTTTAGCAGCAGCTTTCATTATGGCCTCTGCTTCTTCCACTCGACCCTTGGAGAGCAGCCACCTGGGAGACTCGGGTATAAACCTTAAATAAAATGTATAGATGTAACTACGTGCAGAAATGACAGGGAGCACAAACATTTTCAACATTAACAACAAAGTTACATTTGTAAAGTGCCTTTCACATTTGGGAGGACATCCTAAGGCACTGGACAGTCAGTGTTTCAGACCCGAGTTGGGGGACAGAATCGGGAGGGTAGGAGGGTGAAGGAGGGTAATTGAAAACATGGTTGAACAGAAGGGTCTTGAGATGTCAAGGGTGGGGGTCAGGTGGAGGAACTGTGGGATGGGGTTCCAGAGGTTGGCGTTAGAGCAGCTGAAGGCCCAGCCACCAATGGTGGGGCGGGCAAGTTAGGGGAAGTGAAGCAGGCTGGTGCCCGCTTCGCGGAGGGAGCGGGCAGATTGGGAGGGGGTTAAGCGGGTGCAGGGCCATGGAGGGCTTTGAAGGTGAGGATCAGGATGTTGTACTCTATGCTCTGTGTGATAGGAAACCAATGCCATCAGGTGACTGTCGGATGATTGGGTCACGGAATGTGGTGCAAGAGATTATATATGGGATGCAGAGTTCTGGGTAACCTGTAGTCTTTGGAGAGAGGATTTGGAGCAGCTGAAAAGCAGGGGTTTTGCATCGTCAAGTTGGGTGTAGTAAATGCATATATGAATCATGAAGGAGTTCTGTCTTCTCCCACACCAGGATTTGTAACTCTACCACCTCCACCCTCACCCAATTCCACTGACTCCTCATCCCTCAGAGGATAGAGTTTCAAATCCTTGTCCTCACCTTCAAGGCCTGCCACAGCTTTGCGCTTCCCTATCTCTGTGACCTGCTGACCCCTGGTCACGCTGTCCATTCCCTCCACTCAGCAGGCTCCGGTTTCCTCATCGTCCCTGCCCAGCCCACGCCGCCCCACTTTTGGTGGTCAGATATTTCAGCCTCTGAAACCCTCTCTGAAACGCCTCTCTGAAAACATTCTGTGCACAGCTGATTGAATAGTTTGAAGAAAACTTACCACCATAAAGGCACCAACAGGAATCCAGGAAGAGTCAAAGCTAGCAGTAACATCCGCCAATCTCGAATAAAATACGCAAAAAGAGGCATAATTGCATAGCCCAGAGCATAAAACAGGCTATTGCCAAGTGTTCCATAAACAGCAACTGCGGATTTGCTCAGGAGCTCAGTTCCTATTGAAGGAAATAAAGGACGAAATAGGACACTTATTTATTAAAACTTAGTATAATTTACTTTAGCCAGAAGAAAAATGATGTATTGAACAATAGGACTTTCACAGGTGGCTCATTAATTCAGGGAAGGCACTCACTGAATATTACGTAAAGGAAGGCTTACACAGCAAACATACACTTAGAATCATAGATGTTTACGGCATGAAAGGAGGTCATTCGGCCCATCTAGTCTGTGCCGGCTCTTTGAAAAGAGCAATTCAATCCCACTGCCCAGCTCTCTCCCCATAACCTAACAGACCTGCTCTTCCTAAATAAAGATCTAATTCTCTTTTAAAAGCTGTTGTTGAATCGGCCTCCAACACCTTTTCAGGCAATGCATTCCGGATTCGAACAACCCGCGGAGTGAAAACATTTCTCCTCAGCTCCCCTCTACTTCGTTTTGAAACTATTTTAAATCTGTGACCACGAGTCACAGATTCACCCACCAGTGGAAAAAGTTTTTCCTTATTCACCCTGTCGAATCCCCTCATGATTTTATAAACCTCTATTAGGTCTCCTCTCAACTTTCTCTGTTCCAAAGAGAATAAACCTAGTCTATCTAGCCTTTTCCCAGGCAAATGTTTAATGTCACTTTTAGTGATTCACAACTTGGGTCCGAAACACAGGATATCCAGCATCTGGGGATTTCCTCCTGGCATAAAAGTCATTGTACAAATACAATTTTGTCATGGTTGTTGTTTTTCTACATCAAATCTAAAAATCAATATGATTTCCAATGCAAGTTGATAAAGGCACGATAATATTGAACTGAGCCATGCAAACCAAGTAGGTCCCAGGCTCAATCCTGTCTTTGTTTAGTTCAATGAGATAGGAAACATAGGAAACAATAACAAAACACTTGCTAGAAATAATAACCATAACCCTTGCATTCCATTCAGTTCCTCATCACGTTATTGAGATGCCTCAAAGCACTTCACAGATTATATTGTGAACTGTGCATTTTGGGGTGAAACACGGTAAACAATTGAACACAGCAATGATCCACAATCAGTCACAAATATTAACAAACATTGGCGGGAAGAATTATTATACACAGAAAAAGCACAGGATGTTCCAAGGTGCTGAAGTCAACTAAGAACCAAGTTCTTAGTTACTACTAGGTAAACAACAACAATAACATATTGATAGAGCGCCTTTCACATCGGGAGGATGTCCCAAAGCATGTGGGTGTGAACAGAGGTGTGTGGCACAAGGAAATATGCATAATTATTTGCTCTGCCCAAGAATCGAAGCAGAATTTCCTCACTTGTGAGGCGAGTGCACTAACTACTACGCTACGGCACTCCGCTGACCTAGAACAAAACCAACCAGGCTTTTTTTTCATTGGTGGCCCAAACCTGAGCAATTAGCTCAGTGGTTAGAGCAATCACCTTGCAAGCAAGAGACCTGGATTCGTTTCGCAGCAGAGCTAAATGTTTCCTTACTCCACATGCCTCTGTTTACCTAGAAGTTTGTAGGAACCAGGTTGTTTGTTGATTGGCGGATCCTGGTGTAATAATTCCTACAAAAAAATAAGATTAATTTGGGCATTCAATGTGTGACAATTGGCTGCTGTGTTTCGACCACAACCTATATAGTCAATCGACTTTACACTATACAGTCGTCCCTCGCTGAACGTGGAGTTTACGTTCCTGAAAATCAGCGCACTCGGTAAAATCGCTTATGGTAAGTAGGTGGCATCCTCCCAAGTGCGCATGTGACCTTGGCCTCGTCCTCCCAAGTGCGCATGGGGCCAGCCAGCACCTATACTCAAATTTTACTCGTGTTCTGCATAAAAGTGCCGCATTTATTGTATATTTTGTGGGCGAAATGCGGCAGGCAATTGCGCACAGCAGTCCCACAAACAGTCGTGGATTTTGAACCTTTCTTTAAGTTAACAGAAGAAAATTAGTTAACTTGACAAAGGATTCAAAATTAAAGCCCAGCTTGAGTACAAATCCTTCAATGTTCTCTCACTGTGAAAGGTGCTGTACAAATATAATTTATTGTTGTAATTTTTCATCGTCTCGACTTTGTCGCCACCAACGGCTTCTCTTCCAGCCCCCACACTGTATCCTGTGGCGTCCGCCAAGGCTCTGTCCTTGGCCCCTACTTTTTAACAACTACATGCCCCCCCTTGGTGACATCATCCGCAGACATGGGGTTAACTTCCGCATGCATGACGATGACACCCAACTCTATCTTTCTGCCTCTACCTTTGACTCCAGAATTACTATTGCTCTGATAGATTGCCTGTCAGACATCAAGTCCTGCATGAGATATAACTTTCTATAGTTGAATGTCAACAAGACAGAGGCCCACCTGATTGGCTTGTGCCAGCATCTTCACACATCGGGCACAGGCAGCATCAACCTCCTAGGTTGCACACTCAAGCTCACCTAGCCAGTTACGAACCTAGGTTTGATCAACAACTAGTAGGCTCCCCCACCTAAACCACTCCCGACTCACCCGCCCCACCATCAGCGGATGAGCCTTCAGCCACTCTGCCCCCAACTCTGGAACTGCATCCTGCAGTACCCCCACCTTGCCTCCTCCCTGGCTTGCTCGAAGTCCCGCCTCAAGAACCTCAGCTTTTATGGTCCCATGGGACACCCCAAATCCTCTCCTTGCACTCCACCCTCCCTGTCCCCAGCTTGCATCTGAAACAATGACTGTCCAGCACCTTGGGATGTCCTCCTGACGTGAAACGTGCTATACAAGTAACTTTGTTGTTGTTGTTTTTGAAAATGAGCTTCGAAGTTAAAACTGAGGTGTGTAAACTCACAGCGTTCTGAACCAGAAGCAAGACGCTGACCATGTTAAGCCAAGGTCACATATCAACATGTTTTGAGAGTATACAACATAAGGAAAAAAACAGGTGAAAATAAGGTAGAAAACAATAACTTAACACAAACGTAATACATCATTTTGTTTGTAATATTTTCAACAAAACATACCTAAAATAAATGCAGCTACATAATTTGAAATCTGTACAAGACCAACGAAAAAGTACAGCACACAGAACATCTCCCAGTTGACAGAGAACACTTGAATAAAGCTGAAGATTGTCTGCAAAGCCAGGGTGACAAACAGAAGCAACTTCCTCCCATACCTTCAAAAGGAAAATAAACAATTATGAAATAAAAGTATGGGTTTACAGAAATTATATGTATTGGTGACTTTCTAATACTTTTTAATACTGTTCAATGTGCTGAATTCATCAAAGAAGGTTCTTCCAGCATGTAATCTTGTACAGTTCTTACGGGGTTATACTCTATATAAATGCAATTTGTTGTCGTGTAAGAATATGGTGGATGTCACTGTTAGACGCCCAGGGTGCGTATAGGAACTGGGACAATCTTAATTGATCTTATGGATCCCTCGATGAATACAAGTCAAAGGGATTGTCGGATGGAATTCCAGAGGGTGGGGACTGAAAGCCTGGCCACTGATGGTAGGGCTGGTCATGCGGGAAACATGAAGCAGGCCAGAGGCTTCTCAATGGAGGGAGCGGATAGGTTGATGGGGATTGAGCTGGTCAGAGAGGTAGGAGGGCGGAAGGGCATGGAGATTCATGAAAGTGAGTACGAGGATTTTTAATTCTATCCTCTTGAGGCAGAGGCTTCCAAATTTCAAATAGCGGTGCCCCTGCTATTTGAAATTTACCCAGACTTTACCCAAGGTAAAGTTTACCTGAGGTTTACCTAATGGGTGTAGTTTACCCAACATTACCTGAGGCAGTGGCGGAGTCTGGTAATGTTGAGGAAATGGCGGAAGCCAAAGTGGGACATGACACGGATATGAGGGAGAAAGGATAGTTGAGGGTCGAACAAGACACCCAGGTTCCTGACTGGCTTGCTGAGGTGGAGTGTGCGTCTGTGCAAGCTGATGCTGCCAGTGCCTGATGTGAGGAGGCAAATGTGTGAGCCAATCAAGAGAGCCTCAGTCTGGCTAACAATCATTTGTCGAATGCTGTCGCTCACTCACTCGGTCAGGACTTGATGTCTGATAGAGAGAGTCCTTTGTTTACCAACCCACTCAACAGTACAAATACTTGTTTCTTCTTGTTCACTCTATCAAATCCCATCATAATTTAAAATACTTTTTATTAAATGTCCTCTTTCTCTTCTCTGCTGCAAGGAGCATAATCCTAGCCTCTATTGACTCTTCTGATAACTGGAGTCCTTCATTTCTTTTCTTAATTGTTTGTATTTCATGCCACTATTTATAAAGCCACGTATCGCATATGCTTTTTTCAACAAAAAATACAGCTTTACCTACCTATCAACAAAATTACACTTGTGTAGTGCTTTCACATTGTCAGGATGTCCCAAGGTGCTCCACGCATGTGTACAGCCAGTCCATCATCACCAAATACAGTACAAAGATTATTATTATTCTAATTATTATCCAGCAATCAAGTTCCTAAAGTCACTATACTGATAACCGATTGCAAAGTATCAAGAGAAGCACAAGTTTGAAAGTCATTTCACTGTAGTGATTTGTAAGCTCTACCTGTCAGAAAGATGTCCAGAGCCAAACGAACCACAAAACACGCCTACGAAAAACACTGACATACTAAATGGTTCATTCCAGGTATCGTCACAGATGAGATCCCACTGTAAGTAAATAAAAACAATCTGTCAAAAACACAAATGCTCTTTATCTTTTAATGGGTGTATTTTCTATTAAAGCATTAAAACAAAATTTCTAATAGAAATCTCTTTTTTTTAAATGGTTGCTTACAATATAATAATGATTCCTGCAGTTGATTTAGAGCTGTATCATCTTGTGGTGTTGTCTCAAAGCGCTTCACAGAATATACTGTAAAATGATTGGATGGTTTATTTGTAGGCAAAATCCATTGCTCAAGCGCAGGAACAAAAATACATTTGCTCTAGAGTCAAGTGGAGTTCATAGAATCATAGGATCATCGAATGTTACGGCACAGAAGGAGGCCATTCAGCCCATCAAGTCTGTGCCGGCTGTTTGACCGAGCAAGTCACTTTCATTAACCCCAATCACGAGCTTTCTCCCCATAACCCTGCAAACCCGTCTTCCCCAGATACCCATCTAGTTCTCTCTTAAACGCTGCTGTCGAATCGGGCCTCACTACCCTTTCAGGCAGATCATTCCAAATTCGAACAACTCGCTGAGTAAAAAAATTTCTCTTAACCTCCCCTCTGCTTCTTTTGGTAGATATCTTAAGACTGTGACCACGGGTCACAGACACACTTACCAGCGGAAACAGCTTTTCCCTATCTAGCTGTCGAAACCTTTCATGATCTTGAAGACCTCTATCAGGTCCCCGCGTAACCTTCTCTGCTCTAATAGGAAAAGTCCTAATTTTTCCAGTCTAGCCTCATAGCTAAGGTTCACCATTCTTGGTATCATTCTCGTGAATCTCCTCTGCACCATTTCCAGTGCCTTAATGTCGTTCCTGAAATAAGGTGCCCAGAACTGGACGCAGTACTCCAGTTGAGGCCTAACCAGTGTTTTGTATAGATTAACCATAACCTGCCTAGTCTTATACTCTATGCTCCTACTAATAAAGCTCAGTACACCAAATGTCTTTTTTACTGCCTTATCTACTTGTCCTGCTATCTTTAATGATTTGCTTACTTGAACACCCAGATCTCTCTGTACGTTCACCCCCCTCAAGATTGAGCTACCAAGTCTATATTTCCTCCTATCATTTTTCACACCTAAGTGTATCACCTCACACTTATCCACATTAAAATCCATCTGCCGCATGTCAGCCAATTCCACCAATCTGTGTAGGTCTGCTTGCAGTTGGTTACAGTCCTCCTCACTATTTACTACCCTACCTAATTTTGTATCATCTGCAAACTTGGAAATAGTGCTCTCTATGCCCAAGTCCAGATCATTAATATACATTAGAAACAGCAGTGGTCCCAATACCGATCCCTGGGGGACACCGCTGCACACCTCCTTCCATTTTGAGAAACACTCATTAACCACCACCCTCTGCTTTCTGTCACTCAGCCAGTTCTTAATCCAAACTGCCACTGTCCCCTTAATACCGTGGGCCTCTCACTTTTCTTATTAATCTCTTATGCGGTACTGTGTCAAAAGCCTTTTTGAAATCCATATAAATAACGTCCACCGCATTTCCCTCATCAACCCTCGTAGTCGCCTCTTCAAAAGATTCTATCAGATTTGTTTGGCAAGATTTGTTAGGCAAGAGTTCCAATGTAAAAATGAGTTTTTGGTACTCAGTGATAAACTTTATAAAGTTATAAAAACATAGTTAATGCAGTGAAAAATGATCATCCATGGATGTACACTCCACCTCTCCAAACCAGTCCAGAATCTTGGAGTTTTGTTCTACCATTATCTATACGGTCTATTTCACATTTGTGCCATGACCTGCTCTCCCTTACCCCACATCTGCAACTTTGCCTGGCTCCACCACTGTATCACAAACCCGACCACCAAAACTCTCAAACTGTATTAATAACATCCAGGCTTGACTGCAAACTACTTGCTTGTCACCTCCCCACAGCTGATCATCCAGAAGTCTGCAGCCACTGTCCTCTACCGCAGTAGGCTCCTTGACCGTATCACCCCCGCTCTCACCCGACTCAACCAACTATCTGTCACACAGAGGATGCAGTTCAAGGTCTTGCTCCTCAAGTTCAAAGCCCTCCATGGACTTGCTCCCCCGTTCTTCTGCAACCTTCTAACCACCTACAAACCTTTCCTTCACTCAGTGGGCTCCAGCCTGTTTCACGACCTCAGCCTCATCCACGCTCATCATTGGTTGGCAGGCCATCAGCCATTCTGCCCCCATCCTCTGGAACTCCATTCTGCAGTGCCTCCAGTTCATCCCATCTCTTGCCTCCTTCAGGACCTACCCCAAGGCTCTCCTCTTTGACCTTTTTCGATCCACCTCCCACACTACCTGACCTGCACCTTCCCAATTCTGAAACCGAGAGCAAGTTTCCTTACTCCACACTATTAACTATAATCACTCAAAAAAATTAATAATAATAATAATAAGTTGGTCATTTCAATCCACAATTATTTGTGGGACACTGCTGTGCGGAATTGACTGCTGTGTTTCGCCCACATATATACAGTGAATTCACTTTACAGTATATTCTGCTAAGCGATTTGAGACATCTAGTAGGTGCGAAAAGCGCTATATCAAATGCAAAGATTATTATTATTACCGCATGTTTGCAAATCAATTGTTGGTATACAAGTCTTACCTGAGTGACAATAGTAGAGATGTACCTGTCAGTGCTGTACTCCCAGCCATCCACACAGGGCTCAGTCTCACGTTTTGTGTCATTTAAACCAACTGTTACAGGAGTTTTGTATCTTTTACATCGACTGTAGATCATCTCACCATCCACCTCCTCTACAGGCAGCAATGAACTCAGATTGGCTTCTCCTGTGGTTCCGTTCAGAGAGCCAGGCAGACGGCAGTGGTGCTGGGGGGTGTCTGCCAGAAACACCATAGACAGACCCACATAGCCATTAGGAATAACTGAAATACTCAACAAAAAGAATACAGTTCTCTGGAAGGATCCCCATTCTCCCAGAAAAGCGGTGGCTTCATCATAGTCTTGCATTGTCTCCCTTTCTGGATACAATCTTCTTCCAATTGACACAAATAATGTAGAGAAGTAATACAGTACTTGATTCTATGATGTCCTGGGCACAACATATAAAGTTGTTTCAAATAAAGTTCTCTTCCAACAATTCAATAAACTAGAACATTCCCTCTGCTGTGCAGGTTTGGCTGGCAGGCACTGTACTCAGTAACAATGAGAAATTAGACTTTTAAGGGACAGCTCCTCCCCTCCTAAACCAGTCCCACATCATGATTGAATCCCTCTCTTTCTCAAATCCATTGGTTCTGTTAGAGTCCAGCGTGTGAGTGTTTGGGACAACATCCCCAGATGATTGATTCTCCTGGCGTTTTCTTCAGCAATGTTGCAACATGAAACTTTGAGCTGCAGATGGTCACTTGGTGACTCATTATAGTATTCGGGAAATCATCTCCTCTGGGCATAGTCCAGGGATCAGAAGATATTCTTTGTGCAAAGTCCTTGGATGTACTCCAGTTTGATGCTGTCAAATAGCCTGGGTGCTGGAATGGTTGCTGGGCAAGGAAGTGAGTGAGTGTCAAGGAAGTCTGGTCAGATGGCAGTGACTGCAAATATTACTATAACATTGTGAATCACAGGCAAGCATCTGTTGTATGAACACAAATCAGTTAACAACAACATCAGCAAAATTATACTTGTACAGCACCTATCACATCAGTGGAGGGTGGAGCGAAAGGGGGATATTTGGGGTGACTGATTGGACTGTCGCAAAGGGGTTTCTTGAGGTGGGAGTTGAAGGAGGCTAGGGAGGGGGCGAGGTGGAGGGAATCTGGGATGGAGTTCCAGAGGTTGGGGCAGAGTCGCTGAAGGCTCGCCCGCCAATGGTGTGGCGGGTGGGTTGGGGGATGTGGAATAGGCTGGAGCCTGGTGAGCAGGGTGGACGGGAAGGTTAGTAGTGGGTTAGGAGGTTACAGAAATAGCATGCGGTGAAGCCAACAACAACAGCAACAAATTACATTTATAGAGCGCATTTCACGTTGGGAGGACGTCCCAAGGCGCTGCACAGGAGGCGTGTGACCCGAGCTGAGAGGGGAGTGTTTGAGAAGGGGTGGAACACGAAGGGGAGGTCGAAAGATTCGGGGTGGAACAAAAGGCACGGTCGAAGAGGAAAGTCTTCAAACCAGCCTTGAAGGAGGAAAGCGAAGAAACGAGATGGAGGGATTGAGGGATGGCACCCCATAAGGTGGGAGCAGAGAAACTGAAGGCCCGGCCTCCGATGGTGGGGCGGTTCGGGCGGGGGGCTTGGAGCAGGCCAAGTCCTGCTGAACGGAGGGTCCGGGTGGGCTTGTAGGGGGAAAGCAGATTGGTTAAATAGGGCGGGGCAAGGCCATGTAAGGCCTTGAAGGTGAGGACGAGGATCTTGAACTTGCTCCTCTAGAGAATGGGGAGCCAATGGAGACGGGCGAGGGTGGAGGTTATATAGTCGCGGAGGCGGGTGCGGGATAGTACACGGGCTGCAGAGTTTTGGGTGACCTGCAGCCTGTGAATGGAGGAACTGGGGAGGCCGGCGAGGAGAGAGTTTCCGTAGTCCAGCCTCGAGGTGATGTACGCGTGCACGAGTGTTTCGACAGCGTGCGGGGTAAGATAATTGCGGAGCCTGGCAATGTTGCGCAGGTGGAAATAAGCGGTGCCGGTCAAGGCACGGATGTGGGGGAGGAAAGAAAGTTTTTGATCGCACATAATGCCGAGATTCCTGATTGGCTTTGTGAGGTGGAGAGTGCAGCCTTGGATGTTGAGGCTGGCAGCACCCGATGTGCGGAGGCACTGGCTTGAGCCGATCAGGAGGGCCTCGGTCTTACTCACGTTCAATTGCAAGAAGTTGTCCCTCGTCTAGGACTCAATGTCGGACAGACATGCTGTCAGAACATCGATGGTCTGGGAGTTGAGGGATGAGGCAGAAAGGTACAGCTGCGTGTCGTCCGCATACATGTGGAAATTTACCCCATGTTTGCAGATGACATCGCCCAGAGGGAGCGTGTAAAGGGTGAAAAGGAGGGGGCCGAGGACAGAGCCCTGAGGGACGCCGTGAGAAACTGTGCGGGGGTTTGAAGAAAAACCGTTCGAAGAAACAAAGTGTAAACGGTGGGTCAGATAGGAATGGAACCAGTCAAGGACTGTGCCTGGAAGGTTGAGGTGGGAGGAAAGACGTTGGAGGAGGATGGTGTGATCGACTGTGTCGAACGCAGCAGACAGGTCTAGGAGGACGAGGAGGCAGTGGGAGCCCTGGTCACAGGCGGTTAGGATGTCATTTGTAACCTTAACCAGGGCAGTTTCTGTGCTGTGGATAGGGCGGAAACCTGATTGGAGGGGTTCAAGGAGTGAGTGAGTTGAAAGGAAAGAGCGGAGCTGGGAGGCAACCACTCTTTCAAGGACCTTGGATAAAAACGGGAGGTTGGAGATGGGTCGATAGCTTGATGGTTGCGACGCATCAAGGGAGGGTTTCTTCAGGATAGGGGTGATGGTGGCTGTTTTAAGGGAGGTAGGGACGGTGCCTGAGGAGAGGGAAAGGTTAATGGTGTCAGAATGAGTGGGGCTACAAAATGGAGCTGGGTGCGGTGGAGGGGGGTGGGCATGGGGTCCAATGAGCACGTGGTAGGTTTCATGGAGGTAATTATTTTTGTGACTGAAAACGGGGTGGTGGGGTTGAAAGTGTGAAATGGGGGGTGAGTAGGGGTTGAGGTAACTGATGAGGGCGCGGAGGTGGAGGAGAGGTGGGGGGAGGAAACCGCAGAGCGGATACTCTTTATTTTGGACTCGAGGAAGTCCAGCATCTCCTCACAATGATCGTTAGAGGAGAGGATCTGCGAAGTGAGGCAGGGGGGAGTGGAGGAGCTGGTTGGTGGTGGTGAAGAGGAGGCGGTGGTTGTCCTTCGCTTCCAGGATTATCCTGGAGTAGAAGGCTGATTTGGCAGTGGCTAGCACGGAGCGGTAAAATTTGATGCGGTCCAGCCAGATTTGCCGGTGGACCGTGAGGCCAGATTTGAGCACAGGGGTGCTATGAAGATGAGGAACCAAATCTTGATATAAATCCTCAGGGTGATGGGTAAAGAATGGAGTTGGGCGAGGATGTGGGTGAAGAGGTCAAGAAACTTGGAGTGGTAGAGAACACTGGCTTTACTTCTAAGGATGACCGGATATTATGAAAACTGTTCACATTATTGAACAATCTGCCCAAAATGAGGAAAGCAGACTTGAGCGGAATTAATAGTTTGGTAATAGATCCCAAAAGATTCTGAGGAATAATCAATAATCCAGCACATGGCAAAAGAGGATGTAACTACTGGGAATACAACAACAACAACAATGAACGTATAGGCCACTCTGCCGTGTCAGGACATGCTGATGTTTATATTCCAAATGCAAGGTCCAACTGTGATCAACAGAGGTTTATGTGTTGCTGATTCACTATGAGTCAGTGGTGCACTCAGTTCCTTGTCAACCTCTGGATGGGCCCCTCAATCAGCCCCCTCTACCCACCTCAAGGGTTTGTGAGAGGAACAGAGTCAAGCTTGCTGGACCTGGTACAGAATGACTGGAAATCCAAACTCTTACAGGGGGGACTCACCTTGTAATTGTATTCATTTATTCATAGATTCATAGAATCTTACGGCACAAAAGGAGGCCATTCGGCCCATCTAGTCTGTGCCAGTTCTTTGAAAAGAGCAATTCAATCCCACTGCCCTGCCCGCTTCCCATAGCCTAATAGATCTGTTCTCCCTAAATAAAGATCTAATTCCCTTTTAAAAGTTGTTATCGAATCAGCCTCCACCATCTTTTCAGGCAATGCATTCCAGATTCGAACAACTCGCTGAGTGAAAATATTTCTCCTCAGCTCCCCTCTACTTCGCTTTGAAACTATTTTAAATCTGTGAACACGAGTCACAGATTCGCCCACGAGTGGAAATAGTTTTTCTCTATTTGCCCTGTCGAAACCCCTCATGATCTTATAAACCTCTATTAGGTCTCCCCTCAATCTTCTCTGCTCCAGAGAGAATAACCCTAGCCTATCTAGCCTCTCCTCATAGCTGAAGTCCCTCAATCCTGGCACCATCCTAGTAAATCTTCTTTGTACCCTTTCCAAAGTCTTCACATCATTTCTGTAGTGTGGTGACCAGAATTGAATACAGTATTCCAGCTGAGGCCTCACCAAAGTCTTATAGAGGTTAGTCAGCACTTCCTGACTTTTGTACTCTATACCCCTATTTATAAAGCCTAGTATCCCATATGCCTTCTTAATAGCCTTGTCTACCTGTCCTGCCACGTTCAAAGAGTCACTAACACAAATCCCCAGGTCTCTCTGTTCCTTCACAGCATTTAAAATTGTACTATCTAGCCTCCCTTCATTTCTTCTCCCAAAATGCATCACCTCACACTTCTCTGCATTAAACTTCATCTGCCATGTGTTTGCCCACTTTACCAATTTGTCTATATCCTCTTGCAGATGGCTACTATCCTCCTCACTATTTACTATTCTCCCTAACTTAGTGTCATCTGCAAACTTGGAAACTGTACTCCGTACACCCAAGTCCAGATCATTCATGTAGATTACAAACAGCAATGGTCCCAAAACCGATCCCTGTGGCACACCACTGCTCACTTCCCTCCAATCTGAAAAACAGCCGCTCACTACAACTCTCTGCTTTCTGTCTCGCAGCCAGTTGTGGATCCACGCTGCCACTGTCCCTTTTACGCCATGGGTCTTTAATTTCCCAATAAGTCTCTCATGTGGCACTTTGTCAAATGCCTTTTGAAAGTCCATGTAAACTACATCAACTGCGCTACCATTATCCACCCATTCCGTTACCTCATCAAAAAATTATATCAGATTTGTAAGGCAAGATTTGCCTTTAACAAATCCATGTTGACTGTCCTTTATTAGCCTATATCTTTCTAAGTGAAGATCTACCTTGTCCCTGATTATGGACTCTAGACGTTTGCCCAC
Organism: Hydrolagus colliei; assembly: GCA_035084275.1. Lineage (NCBI taxonomy): Eukaryota > Metazoa > Chordata > Chondrichthyes > Chimaeriformes > Chimaeridae > Hydrolagus > Hydrolagus colliei. The sequence continues at coordinate 1,564,647 of CM068742.1, read as the reverse complement.
TACCGACGTTAGACTGACTGGTCTGTAGTTACCAGGCTTGTCCTTCTGCCCCTTTTTATACAAGGGAGTAACATTAGCTATCCTCCAGTCCTCTGGCACGACCCCTGCGTCCAAGGAAGATTGAAAGATCGTGGCCAGAGTCCCTGCTATTTGCTCCCGTGCCTCCCTTAGTAACCTAGGGTGCATCCCATAAGACCATGTGACTTATCCACCTTGAGCGACGTCAACCTTTTAGCACTTCCTCTCTGGTTATAATTATTCTATCCATTTCTCCTACCCTCTCCTCCAATACCATGGCATTGGCTGTATCCTTTTCTTTTGTGAAGACAGAGGCGAAGTACTCATTCAGTACATCAGCCATGCCCTCTGCCTCCACAGTGAGATTTCCTCCTAGGTCCCTAATTGGCCCCACCCTATCCTTGACCAACCTTTTACTCTTAATATGTTGGAAAAAACATTAGGGTTCCCCTTAATCTTACTCGCTAATTGTTTTTCATGCAGTCTCTTTGCCCCTCTAACGTCCTTTTTTAGTTCTATCCTACACTTCCTATATTCTGCTTGGTTCATTGGATGGGTCACGGTTATGGTTTAAATCCACTGTGGAAATTATCTGTGTAAATTATGCAGGAAGTCATTCCTGCATTGCTGGGTAGGTAGGTGATATACTGAGGCAGGTAAAGCTGCTGCTCACTAAAATGGCTTTGCTCAATATATTCAAACAAGAACACATTTCAGATTCCAATGCAGTTAAGGGTTAGCTTTTGTTGAACAGGAAGAGTTCAAAGTCCCCAACTTCAACTGTTCAAGATCAGAAAACAATTATTAAACAACAAGAAAATTCAATTTGTACAGCACCTTTTACATTCGTAGGAAGTCCCACAATATTGAACATCGGAAATATTGAACATTAAAAATTACATTTCAAAAATCTTTTATTCCAAAAATTGAGTGAGTTAATGTACAGGTTCCAGGAAGGCTAGTTGGCACTTGTGTAGCAGGCTCATCCACTCTTACCTCAAGCTTCAAGGTTCTATCTTTGACTGGTTCAGGTGCTATCCCCACACTGCCTTCACTTTGTCTCCACCAACAGTTTCCCTTCCAGCCCCCACATGGTCTTGTGTGGTATTTCTCAGGGCTCTGAACTCGGTTTCCTCCTGTTCAAACTTTACATGCTCCCCTTTGATAACATCATCCACACGACATGGGGCAAATTTCAACATGTACATGGATGAAACCCAACTCTATCTCTCTGCCTCCACCTTCAATTCCAGGACAACTGGCAAACTAACAAACTTTCAGTCAGAAATCAAGACCTCACGAGAGACCATGTTCTTCTACAGCTGAACGTCAGCAAGACTGAGTCCCTCCTGATGGCTTGCGCCCGAGCCTCCACACCTCAGGTACTGGCAGCATCAGCATGCACGGATATAGAGGTTGAATAGGAGGAGTCTGAGGTCAGATCCCTGAGAAACACCATACTCCACCTAATCAAGCAAGTCAGGAACCTGGCTGTCTTGTTTGACTCTGAATTACCCTTTCTCCCTCATATCCATGCCACAATGAGAACTGACTTCCACCACCTCTGCAACATCACACGTCTCTGTCACTATCTCATCCATCAGGCCACTGAAACCCTTGAGATCAGGGAGTTTGGCAGGCAAGGAGGGTAGAAGTGTGAGTGTTGCCAAATGTGGAATCAAAGAGTAGGGCCTTGAGATGTGCTTTGTAAGAGGCAAGGGAGGGAAGAAGACTAAGTAACTAGGTAATGAAGTTCCAAAGGATGGGGTTAGAGAAGTTGAAGGCCTGACCACCAATATGGGATGAGCCAGTTGGGGGACAAGAAGCGAGTTGGAGCTTGTTAAGTGGGAGGAGTGGACAGGTTGAAATAGCAGAAGCCGGACAAAGAGGAAGGAAGGAGCAAGGCTAAGGATAACCATGAAGGCAAGGATATGGAGTTTGATCATCTTTATCCTCTGGGGTATAAGGAAGCAGTGGGGATGGGTGAGGGCAGTGTTGATTGGGTAATGGAGCCTAGTGTGGAGGAGGAAGGAGCAGCCATTTTTTGGATGATCTGCAACTTGTGGAGGGAAGGATTGAGACGGCAGACAAGAACAACGTTGGCATAGGTGTAATAAATGCATACAAGGTCTGTGAAGAGAGGAAGTGATGGAGCCGGGCAATGTCGTGGATGTGGAGTAAGGCACTGTCAATCATGGCATGGATGTGGAATAGAAAGGACTTTTGAGGGTCAAACAAGATGCCAAATTTCCAGACCATCTCAGTAATGTATAACTGTTTAATACGTATGTTGAGTCAATGTTTTTACTGTGTATTGATGGACTAATCTGTAAATGGTTGATGAGATCTATGAATTGGATGAGATCCAATTAAACATCAACAGGGCAGAGGCCCACCTGATTGGATCACGTCAGCGCATCTGTACCTCAAGTGCTGGCAACATCAGTATTCAAGGCTGCGCTCTCCACCTCTCAAAACCAGTCAGGAATCTGTGCGTTTTGTTCAACCCCAAACTGTCCTTCCTCCCCCAAATCCGCAACATGTCCGGTACAGCCTTCCACCATCTCCGCTACATTGCCAGACTCAGCCACTAGCTCACCCACCACGCTGCCAATACAATCATCCATGCATTCATCACATCTAGGCTCGACTACGGGAACACCCTCCTCGTCGGCATTCCCAACTCCTCCCTTCATAAGTTGCAGATTATTCAGAACTCTGCAGCTCGTGAACTCTCCCACACTAGACTCCATGACTACATCACTCCAACCCTCGCCCATCTCCACTGGTGCCCCATTCCCCAGAGGATCAAATTCAAGTTGGTCATGCTCACTTTCTAGGCCATTCACGTCCTTGCCACCACCTATCTCTCTGACTTGCTGTCTCCCTATCAGCCTGCCCGTCCCCTCCATTCAGTGGGCTATCGCCTGCTGCACGTCCCCAGCCTGAACAACCCGACCATCGGTGGCTGGGCTTTCAGCCTCTCTGCCCCCACACTCTGGAACTTCCATCGCGCAATCCCTTTGGCTCGTTTCCTCCCTTTCTGCCTTCAAGGCTGGTCTCAAGAAATTCTTATTTGACAGTGCCTACTGCTCCCCTCCTAACTCTCCCCACTCTCCCACTCTCCTTCCCCCTACCCCAACCCGTCCACCTGACCTATCTGTTCAGCACCTTGGGACATCCTCCCAATGTGAAAGGTGTTCTATAAATGTAATTTTATTGTTGTTTTTGTTGACCAAAAAGAGAGGTTGAGTAGACTAGGCCTATATTCTATTAGAATATAGAAGAATTACAACACACTATAATATTTTTAAGGGTCTTGTCAGGGAAGATATTGTGAGAATTATAGTACTGGTTGGAGAATCTAAAACTAGGGGCCATCATCTCAGGATTACAGGTGAGCCTTTCAGAAGTGAGTTGAGAAAACATTTGTTCATTAAGAGGGTAATGATTTTATGGAATTTTCTCCCCCAGAAGGCTGTGGATGTTTAGTTATTGAACATATTCAAGAATATATTCAAGTTAACTTTAACGACTCAATAGAGAGGAAGATAGAAATATTTCATGCATGGCTAATTGCAATGAAGCTTTACTACAATGCTTCAATGGAGTTTTCTCAATTGAACAAAGTGAATAATTACATATTTACCAATTTAGTTACAGCAGGGCAAAGTTTCAGATTACAAAAGCTCAAATAATTAATTTACAAAATGGTAAAAGTCTCATCCATTCAAAATTTTTCATTCCGCGTTAGTAGTGATGATCAGCAATGGATATCTGAGGTCATCACTTTTGAAAAGTTAATTTAGTACTGAGATAGTTTGAAAGACTGCATTAGCAGACCTGTACCTGCACCAGGAATGGGTCTCGAGCCTGCTACAAGAACAGAAACTAAAAAACTTATATTTATAGAGCATGTTTCATGCCATGAGGACATCCCAAGTGCTAACCTGTCAGGTGGGGACCCAAGCAAGGTGGAGGAACAGGGTAGAGGAAGGGGAGAGAGAAAATTGGCTGGGGAGGGCAGCAGCAGGCACAATCGTAGAGGAATGTCTTGTGACCAGCCTTGAAGGAGACAAGGGTGCAAGCAAGGTGATGGGACTGTGGAATTGAGTTCCAGAGTGTGGGGGCAGAGAGGCTGAAAGTCTGTCGACTGATGGTAGGGCAGGTCGGGTAGCTGACATGGAGCAGACCAGAGCTTCCTGAATGGAGGGGGCAGGCAGTTTGATAGGGAGTCAACAGGTTGAAGAAAAAGGAAGGGGCAAGACCATAAATGGCCTTGAAAGTGATGACGAGGATCTTCTGGGGGGTGGGGAGTCAATGGTGTTGTTTGCGAATGGGAGTGTTGTGGTTGCGGAGCTTGGTGTGTGTGAGGACACTCTCTTGTGCAGCTTGTGCAGGGAAGCTGGGAAGGCTGACAGAAGTTTCAATAGTCTAGCCTTGATGTGATGAATGCGTGGACGAGGGTTAAACAGCCTGAGGGATGAGGCAGTGGCAGAGTCTGGCAATGTTACGTAGATGGTGGCAGGCAGTGCTGGTCATGGCGCTGATATGAGGGAGGAAGGACAGTTCACTGTCGAAAACAAGACACCCAGGTTCCTGACTGGCTTTGAGAGATGAAAGACGCAGCCTTGGATGCACATTAGTTGTGGAGGCACTAACGCGAGCCAATCAGTTGGTCCTCAGTCTTGCGGATGTTGAACTGGAGAAAGTCGTCCCTCGTCCAGGGCTCGATGTCCGACAGGCAGATACTCAGCATGCCGGTAGTCCTGGACTTGAGAGAGGAAGTGGAGAAGTAGAGTTTGGTGTCATCTCTGTACATGTGGAAATTTACCCCATGTCTGCAGTTCATGTCACTGAGGGGTAGCATGTAGAGGGTGAAGAGGAGAGCTCTGAGGAACGCTACAGTAGATGATGCGAAGAAAAACTATTGTTGGATACAATATGAAAACTTTGTAAAGGGTAGGACTGGAACAAGTCAATGACAGAACCCTGAAGGTGGAGGTGGGAGGAGAGGTGGTGGATGAGGATTGAGTGGTCCATGATATCGAAGGTGGCAGATAGGTCAAGGAGGACGAAGAAGCAAAGGTAGCACTGGTCACAAATGGTCAGGATATCATTGATGACCTTGACCAGAGCAGGTTCCATACTGTAGGCAGCACGGAAGCCCGATCGGAGGGGCCTATAGAGGGAGTACAATGAGAGGAAGCAGTGAAGCTGGGAAGCAACGATGTCCTCGCTTTGTGAAAGGTGCTCTACAAATGTAATTTTGTTCTTGTTGTTTTTGAAAATGTTCCTCATCGAACATGGTTCTGGCTACCTCCCTAAACAACAATTCCCTCAACCCAGCCTGGAGTCAGACGCCACCACTGTTAAGCACTCCTAGATGACACATAGTGTAAAGGGTGCAAAATAAGTACAAGTTGTTGTTGTTGTTGTATGGATTGTTTCACATGAGATTTTCACATGAGATATGGTAGAACAAAGATCCCTCACTTCTGATACCTACAGGCCATTGTTCTTTGATACTTTGACCCAAACAAACCCCTTTATACTCTTTAATTGTATTGAAAGGTTCACAGTCATTGATATGTCTGGGACGTTTCCCGCAGAGTCAGGCTAATAAATAAATTGAATCCATTTCAAGCTTTTGTCTCGGTTTAATTTTCCTGCTGTTGTTTCAGGTGTAAGACCAATAAGAAACACATGATTACCATGGCAGACAGGAAGGAGAGAGCTGAGAAAGAAAGGTTGAGCAACAAAGTGGATGCTGTCTGAACATTACATAAAGTGTTTCAATTTATAATAATTTACCCTTAGAAAATGGGAGGGAGGTGGGAAAACAAAAGAAAGGGTTAACACATTTAAATTCCAAACAAATCAAATTCACACATGTAGTTTAAGGAAGGCTCTTTCAGATAACTTCCACTATCCTATCCAACATAATATTTATGGGCCAATAAAAATGTATTTTTACCCAAACTCAAAGTCAATTGATGAGAAGAAAACAGATTTTTTTCTGAACTTTACTGTTTTAAAAGTAGGTAGGAAGCGGTTTGAGGCAGCAGATGGTCTCTCCTTCTTTCCTCTCAGGCACCATCATCTCATCATCATTGAGATGATGGTGCCTGAGAAGGAGGAAGGAGAGATGGGGGAGAAGGAATATAGGAAGGGGTTCATGGTCGGAGCTGATGATGGGGAGCGTGAGGGGCATAAAATGGGGTTGGTGATTGTAGCCAATGAAAGGCAGGAGGATGAGGCTGCCTGGTAGATTTTGTGGATTTTGGAGGAGAAGAAGTCTATGATCTCCTCACACTTCAAGTTTGAATTGAAGATTGAGAATGCCCGAGGGGGCGCATGCAGTAGATGGTGGAAAAAAGGACTTTCGAGTTTTTTTCAGCCTCCAGGATGATATTCGACCAGTAAGCCATTTTCATGTGTGACAAACAATGGCAGTTACTGTGGAGATGCTCGAGCCACAGTTGGTGGTAAACCGTCAGACCAATTTTCTACCACCTGCGCTCAAGCAGCCGGGTTTGGTGTTTTTAGGGAATGGAGATGAGCATTATACCAGGGGGAACGGGTAGGTTTGGAGATGGACTTGGATTTCAGGGGGACAAGAGAGTTGAAGGTGAAGCTGCTTCAGGATCACTATGGATGGATGGCCAGAGGAGTAGGAGTTTACAGGATGTGAGGACCTGTGTGAGGGTCTCATAAGGGAGACTTTTCCATGGGCAGAAGTGTACAGTTGAGGGCTTGGTGGAGGAAAGAGAGGGATGTGAGAAGAAAAGGAGGTGAGGGTCAGAGATGACCTTGACCAACAATAAAAAATTTGATTTGTATAGCGCCCTCCACGCCGGACGGCGTCTCAGAGCGATGCTCTGAGATGGTCTTGTCCATGATGCTGTGGTTGGAGATCTATGGATGAGGACGAGAGCATGGCCACGGTTGTGGGTTGGTGAGTCGATGTGGTGGGTAAGGTTTAGGGAGGAGAGGATGGCAGAGAAATCAGAGGACTTGGTGCAAGGGGAGTTTAGGTGGAGGTTGAAGTCACCCATGATGAGCAGGTGTTCAGAGCAGAGGGACAAGGAGGAGGAGAGAGTGCAGACATCAGAGAGGAAGGAGCCGGGTGGTTTTGGAGGGCGGCAGAGCAGAATAATTTTTAGTGAGAGAAATAGTGTGAGGTAGAGTGTGAGGTGCTCGAAAGAGGGGAAACAGTCAGAGGAATAGAGGTAAAGACCCAAGGGAAGTTTTGTTGATGAGGTCCTCCCCGCCACCACGATAGTTAGGCCGGGGTTGTAGTGGTAGCTGTAGCCTGGAGGGCAGGTTTGAACAAGTATGTGAGGAGGGTGAGGAAGTTGGTAGGTTACATATGAGAGAACGGGGAAGTGGTGTTTGCATTAAGGAGGCAGTTTGTGGGGAGGGAGTGAAAGATTGGCTGCTCGGGGACACCCAACGCCCGGTGCCATGATGGGCCCGGTGGAGGATGCCCAGGCTGGAGCAGAGGGAAGTGGTGATGGGGTCGAGGAGAGAGAGAAGTTGGGGGGTGAAGGGTGGGATGGGGGGGCAGTGGGAGAGAAGGACAGAGTGAGTGTAGCAGATAGAGGTGGTTGGGAGGAGCGAAATTTAGGGTGGTGGGGAAGGCTCGGGTAGGGACAGCAGCCAAAACACGCACACAAGAAACCGGAAGCGAGCGATCAGTGGAGCAGCATAACCCCACAGGCTGTGTGGCCAATGGGTAAGGTGTGACTGACCATGGCTGCCATGCCATTTTCTCCTTACCTTTTTTTTAATGAATCATATTTAATCAAAATAAAAGGGACAGTGGCAGCGTGGATCCACAACTGGCTGCGAGACAGAAAGCAGAGAGTTGTAGTGAGCGGCTGTTTTTCAGATTGGAGGGAAGTGAGCAGTGGTGTGCCACAGGGATCGGTTTTGGGACCATTGCTGTTTGTAATCTACATCAATGATCTGGACTTGGGTGTACGGAGTACAGTTTCCAAGTTTGCAGATGACACTAAGTTAGGGAGAATAGTAAACAGTGAGGAGGATAGTAGCCATCTGCAAGAGGATATAGACAAATTGGTAAAGTGGGCAGACACATGGCAGATGAAGTTTAATGCAGAGAAGTGTGAGGTGATGCATTTTGGGAGAAGAAATGAAGGGAGGCAATATAGGCTAGATAGTACAATTTTAAATGGTGTGAAGGAACAGAGAGACCTGGGGATTTGTGTTAGTGACTCGTTGAAGGTGGCAGGACAGGTAGACAAGGCTGTTAAGAAGGCATATGGGATACTAGGCTTTATAAATAGGGGTATAGAGTACAAAAGTCAGGAAGTGCTGACTAACCTCTACAGGACTTTGGTGAGGCCTCAGCTGGAATACTGTGTTCAATTCTGGTCACCACACTACAGAAAGGATGTGAAGGCATTGGAAAGGGTACAACGAAGATTTACTAGGATGGTGCCAGGATTGAGGGACTTCAGCTATGAGGAGAGGCTAGATAGGCTAGGGTTATTCTCTCTGGAGCAGAGAAGATTGAGGGGAGACCTAATAGAGGTTTATAAGATCATGAGGGGTTTCGACAGGGCAAATAGAGAAAAACTATTTCCACTCGTGGGTGAATCTGTGACTCGTGGTCACAGATTTAAAATAGTTTCAAGGCGCAGTAGAGGGGAGCTGAGGAGAAATTTTTTCACTCAGCGAGTTGTTCGAATCTGGAATGCATTGCCTGAAAAGGTGGTGGAGGCTGATTCGATAACAACTTTTAAAAGGGAATTAGATCTTTATTTAGGGAGAACGGGTCTATTAGGCTATGGGGAGCGGGCAGGGCAATGGGATTGAATCGCTCTTTTCAAAGAGCCGGCACAGACTAGATGGGCCGAATGGCCTCCTTTTGTGCCGTAAAATTCTATGATTCTATGATTCTATGAAAGTTCTTGTAGCCCTTGTAATAAAGTACCATGGTACAATTTTACAAGGGATTGTGAGTGGTGTTGGTGTGGTTAGTGATGCGCTGACCCCAGATTAGTTGTTCAATGCTGTGTATACATTTTCAAATTATGACACCTCGCCAATGTCACTTTTTGAGAATCTGCGATTCCCTGACCTGACCTGACCCCTCTGTCTGACCTGACCCCTCTGTTCCAGTGTGGCAATCCTCCACCAGGCTCAAACTGGCAAACATCATTGGCTGACTGGCATCAACCATACTGATTGCCCTATTCCCTAATATCACCATCAGCTCAGCTGGACCCAGTCTCCAGGGCTAACCTCTCCTCTCCCAGCTTTGTTACCACCCTCCCTGCCAATCATCCCACCACCCCTTCCCATCTCATACATTCCTCTACCAACTAAATGTGTCGAAATCCTGACCATCACTAAAATCGGGATCACGTCCAGGCGACACCTTCCCCCGATAGAGGCCACATTCCCGGCTATACCTTCCTCCATACCACATGTCCTAACCACTGAACTGCACCCTACTTAGGCAAATGACCCTGGTACATCAGCCACCTCTGCTCACTCATGAATCAGGAGCCTGAGAACACACGTGGCTCAAATCTGACAAGATACATTCAGCTGCCACTGCCGTCCCAAACGACACCCCCTCCCCATCTCTCCCTCACACTCCAGCCCCAATCGATTCCTTCCTTTACAGCTTCGAACCTGGCTCACCCTCCTTTCTCACCCCCATGATAACCTGCATATCAGAATTTCCCATGACCCCATCCTTACCTCTCTCTTTACCTCTCAGCTCCATCGCTTCGCCCCATTGCTCTCAGAAATCGTCAACATCTCCATGTCAACTGACATCATTCCCACACCTTAAAAACTGCTGTCATCACCCAATCCTACAAAACCTTCCATGCACATTAACTGCTGACCCTTCCCAAACTCCCTTTCATTTCCAAGGGCCTTGAAATAGTTGTTGCTTCCCAGCTTTACTCTTTGGCCTCCCGCTATTCCCTTTACAAACTCCTCCACAGCACAGAGAACAGTGGTCAAGGTCATCAATGACATTCTGTTCATCTGTGGATTTTGCCTATTTTAAGGTTTCACACCTCAGCGGTGAATGCAAGAGTTTGTCAGAAACCACACCCAGTATATATTTAAAAGAGTTTTATTGTTAATTCCATCAGTGGTGCATTAGACATCACAGTTACCCAATGCATCACCATTACTTTTCGCAGTTGAATGACACCGAAAATTGACAAGATTCGTTCAAAATCAAAATAAACAACTAGAATACTATCTGAACAAGATTCATTCACCATTATAATTCTAAACATAAAGGAAACATTATGTGGTCCCAGAAATATGCCTCAGCAATGTCTAACTACCCCTGCATGTTGAGTGTGTGTTTTATTGAATAAGAGAGATACGTACGAGTGGTCAAGAAGTTGGTTAAGAATTTGTAGCGGATAACTTTCCTCTGCGTTCTCTGCAGTGCACTCCAGCAAGAACTAAACCTCTACTCTCTATTTTTTACCTCCTAAACCCCTATTAACATTCACCATTGTAAAATAAACATTGTATTGTTTATACAATGATAACCTCCCTCCGCTCAGTGAGGTCCGGCCGGCTTCAGCTGCTGAAGATTTACTCCATTCCACCATATCTATCCCAACCAGAATTCCTGACTTGATGGTCTGAACAATTTTCAATAATTAATTGTTCTGCTTTGATCTGCCTGTGTGACTTACTGGACTCAAGCTTTCTCATCTTTTTCAGTGCTGACTTTTGATTAACATCTCCTAAAATCAATGGACGGCCATCCATTCTCCTGAACTCATTATCTAGTCACATTCCAGTGCAAACATCAGAACATAAGAATTAGGAGCAGGAGAAGGCCATTCAGCCGCTTGAGCCTGCCCCACCATTTGATAACATCTGACCTAACTCTAATTACTTGCCCTATCCCCATATCCCCTAATCCCTCTATATTTTAAAAATATATCAGTCTCAGCCTTGAAAATGTTCACGTACTGAGCATCTGCAGCCTTCTGGGGTAGTGAACTCCATAAATTCACTACCCTCTGAGTGAAGAAATGTTTCCTCCACTCTGTTCTAAAAGGCTGACCCTTAATTTTGAAACTGTGAACCCTGGTTATAGATTCTCCTACAAGGAGAAACAATCCCTCCTTGTTTACTTTATCCAGCCCGTTAAGAATCTTATATGTTTCAATAAGATCTCCCCTAATTCTTCTGTACTCTAGAGAATACAGCCCCAGTTTACTCAACCCATCCTCATAGGTTAGTCCCCTCATCCCCGGAACTAACCTAGTGAATCTGCACTGCACCAGCTCTAAGGTAAGTATGTCCTTTTTTAAATAACGAGACCAAAACTGCACACAATACTCTAGGTGCGGTCTCACCAAGTCCCTATACAGTAGCAGCAAGACTTCCCTACTGTTGTTCTCTAAACCTTTTGCAATGAACGCTAACATGCCGTTTGCCTTCTTAGTTGCTTGCTGTACTTGCAAACTAACGTTTTGCGATTGGTGTACTAGTACACCCAAATCCCTCTGAACACTGACACTATCTAATCTCTCCCCTTCCAGAAAATAATCTGATTTTACTATTTTTGCTACCTATGTGAATAACTTCACACTTCCCCACATTAATTTCCATCTGCCACCGACTTGCCCACTCCCGAAGCCTATCTATATCCCGTTGCAAATCTACTCGAAGCTCAGTGTTTCTCTTGTGATCTATGTGTTTGCATGAGTGTGTGTTTGCCATCTCGCATTGTTGCGTTTAATACAGTCTAATTGATTTGTTTATGCACAAATTTTTGGAGTCCAGTAGCTCAGTGATTAGACCACTCATCCTACAAGCGAGAGACCTGGGTTCAATTGAACCCAAATATTGACCACATTAAACCTTTACGAATTCACAATGCAAACCTTTCTGATAATCTTGTGAAGAAATTCTAGTGAATAGTGAAGACAGATTTCAAATTAACATTAAGAAAAAAAAATCCTGAAAGAAACACAAATATTTGCAACAATATGCCAGGTCATTAGGAGGCAAAACTTTGTGGGGATTTAGATAGAAGGCGGAAGTTCCAATGTGGTTTAGACAGGGAAATAGAGGACTGAGGTTCAGGAGCTGAAGAATGTCTAACAATAAATGATTTTAAGTTGTGCTTTGAATGTATGTAATTATGTCAAACATTATTTATGTCAAATAGATTTTATATATTTAAATTATCTCGCTTTACTCCCATTTTCCGAGGCATATACCTGTTTGAAATTGTTCCAGTTTATAAAGACTCAGACGGTGTCCTCTTTGAGATTCAAATGTTCGGGCATTTCATGATTTTCTGCAATGGTAAGCTTATTTGTCTTGGTTGCACAGCTGAAACTTAAAGCAGAAAAGTAAGCATAAGCAACACATCCATTTATCCAGTGATCTCTTTCCGCTTTTCTCCCGACTCAACACAGACCACAGACTTACCATCTAGATGATTGTGTCTGCTCAAGTGTGTCTGGAAGAGATTGATTATGTGTCTCAGGAAGGATAAAACTGAGAACCCCACTGATGAGCATCATTACCCCCATCAGTATGAAAGGCAGTTCTTTGTTAAACTTTCCTAAAATGTACAAGGAGACAAATAACTTAGTACCAAGTTGAAGAAGTTTTCTAAATTTTCACAATTTACAATTTTAAGGAAACGATTATAATTGTATGACCTGGAACAGTTTCAGGCCCTCGATGGCTCATTGTGGTTGACCCCCCTGGTAACCTTCAGTCTCAACAGGGTTATTCAGACAAGATGCCATATCTAATCAGTCCTCCTCTTCGGTCTTATTTTAGAGCCACTAGCTGTGAAAATCTGCACCAAGCCTACAATAATATAACATTGACCAACACTGACTGGAAACCTTCAAAGTGCTCAGATGATGTCTTTCTCTAGATTTCAGATCCTTCAAGTAACTTCTGTTCTCAACACCACAAATGACATCAAACGCTTTGAAAAAATCTCATTAAATAGGCTATAAAATGTCATTATGCTTATTGGAGTGACTAATCTGCCTAGGCATTAAAAAATGAAATAAGATCTAACAAGTTGCTATTCGGGATTCCCACAACAGCCTCTAGAACAAAGCATTGAAACTTATTTGAGGTTCTAAACTACAGGACCGTGTATCACAATGAAATGACAGAAGAGATTGCCTCCCACACATTTAGTGTAGATTTAGTCAACATTGAACATATGGAAATCAACTGTGTACAGTAATTAACAACATCGAATTGCAAGAACATTTTGATCATCTATTCCTGTTGCCAAATTAGTCCTAGTTCCCATGTCACAAAACCTCTCCACACAGCTATTCACCCAAATTCTGAAGACTTCTGGCAGACAAACACTGCAGTAACAATTCCAGTAATTATTCCAGTTCAACCATTCTCCAGACCCTTTTTAATATAATTACAGCACATGTATACAGGGGATATTTGAAAGGGAATTAGATACAAGCACATGTAAATGGGCAATAAAAGGTAAATAAATAATAATAATACTTGCGTTTGATACAGTGCTTTTCACATATTCTATATAACTTCAAGCACTGCCACAAATTTGCCCACTCACTTAATCTGTTTTAAGTCCCTTTGTAACTTTCTATTCCCATCTACATTACTTACTGAGCCTCTGATCATAGTGCCACCTGCAAAATTGGAAATAAAACTTTCTATTCCTTCATTCACGTCAATTATACATATATATATATATATGGCAAATAGCTACGGTTCTAGTACAGACCAATGGGGGTCATCACTTGTCACATCCCACAAGCAGAGAGTGTTTCCTTTATCCATGCACTCTTCCTGTCTCCCAACCAATAGCTAATCAATGGCCCAAAGGGTTTGATAGTCCTACCTGAATATGCAGTATTTATTCTACATTGTTAAAAAAGAAATCATGTCCAGTAGACCTTGAATGATTCTATTTTAACGAAAGTAAATTTATTTGCCAACAATCTGGCATGTGAACATAAATAACCCCATAATTAACATCTTCCAAGTAACGTAAAGATTTACCAAGAATAGGCACTTACCAAGATAAACAATATATGGGGATAGTACTGAGCCAATCCTAGATGCCATAGAACTGGCCCCAATGCCCATGTGTCTCACTACAGTTGGATATAGCTCAGCTGTGTAAAAATAGAGGATCGAGAAGACTGCTGTAATGCAAAATTTACCAATTGATGCCAGCACAACAGAAACAATTTGCAGATCTGCAAAATAGGAAGGAAGGCAATTAGATAGCACATAATATAGAAAGACAACAATAACTACTATGTGCATTTCTACACCATCCTGCATAATAATAATCATCCTTGCATTTGAAGTCTTCTAGACATCTGAAAGTGCTTCACAGTATACACTGCAAAATGAATTGACTATGCGTGTGGGAGAAATGCGGCAGCCAACAGCGCACAGCAGCGATCCATAAACACTAACAACAACAAACAGGATGTCCCAAGGCAGGCGCTGGACAGTCATTGTTTCAGACACAAGTTGGGGTCAAGGACGGGGAAGGTGGAGGGAAAGGAGCGGATTTGGTATGACCGATGGGACCCTCAAAGAGGAGGATCTTGAAGTGAGACTTGAAGAAGGCTAGGGTGGGTGCGAAGTGGAGGGACGGTGGGATGGAGTTCCAGAGGATGCGGGTAGACTGGCTGAAGGAGCATCCACTGATTGTGGGGCGGGTGGGTCAGTGGGTGCGGAGAAGGCCAAAGCCTGCTGAGTGGATGGGGTGGGTAGTTTGGTAGATGGTTGGAAGTTGTAGATGTAAAGTGGCGTGAAACCATGGAGGATTTTGAATGTGAGGAACAGGATCTTGAATTGGATCCTCTGGATGATGGGGAGCCAACGGAGCTCGGACATGGGACCAAAGAGTTGTGGATTATCTGCAATCCGTGAATGGAGGAATAGAGAAGTCTGACAAGCAGGGCATTCGATTAGTTAAGCCAGGATGTCATGAAGACATGAATGAGGATTTCAGTTACCTTGGGAGTGAGGTAATGGCAGAGTAGGGCAATATTGCAGAGGTGAGGGAAGGCAGAGGGATTCATTGCTTGGATATGGGGAGGAAAGACAATTGAGCTTCGAACAAGACACCTTGCTTCCTGATTGGCTTGGTGAGGTTGAATGTACAACCATGGAGGTTGATGCTTCAAGTGCCTGATGCATGAATTTGCTGGTGCGAGCCAATCAGGAGGGCTTCTGCATTGTGGATGTTCAACTGTAGAAAGTTAACTCTCATCCAGTATTTGATGTCTGACAGTACATTGGTAGGCCTGGAGTTGAGGGGAGAGGCAGAAAATAGATTTGGGTGTCATCAGCATACATGTTGAACTTAACCTCATGTTTGCATATGATGTCACCAAGGGGGAGCATGTTGATGTTAAAATGTGTGGAGCCAAGGGCAGGAACCCTGGGTGATGCCACAGGTGACAGCACAGGGGATGGAAGAGAAGACGTTGGTGGCGACAATGTGGAGATGATGAGAAAGGTAGGAGTCAAACTAGGCGAGGGCAGGTCCATGGAGATTGAGGTGGAAGGAGAGGTGGTTTAGAAGGATGGAGTGGTCGACCAGGGCTGTCTCTGTATTATGGGAAGCATGGAAGATAGATTGCAGAGATTCAAAGAGGGAATGAGAGAGAGAAAGGAGCGAAACTGGGAAACAATATCTTCTTCCAGGGCCTGAAAGAGGAATGAGAGGTTGGAGATGGGGTGGTAGCTGGAGAGTAGGGATGGGTCCAGTGAAGGTTTTTTGAAGATGTCATTGGATTCAAAAAGCAATATTTTTTGTAGCAGTTGGTATTAGTCGTATGGAGTACACAAATCACCCATGGTTTCAAGCAGCCTGGAATCAAATTCAGGTGATTTGTTAAAGGCAAATCTGGCCTAACAAATCTAATGGAATTTTTTGAAGAGGCGACTGTGAGGGTTGATGAGGGAAATGCGATGGACATTATTTACATGGATTTCAAAAAGGCTTTTGACACAGTACCGCATCAGAGATTAATTTAAAAAAATGCTCTCACCACTGAGCTACAGGACTGCAGGTTATTTATATACTGCAGGTTAGCAAGTCAGAGCTGGATAACACTGGTGGAGTTTGACATCCAACAGGGGAAAGGGAGCAGATGATTGTGAATTGGTCAATGAGGAAAGTCTTCAGGTATGATCTGCAGCCAGGCAAGGAGGGGGAAAGCAGAGGGATTTTGGTAGAGTACCAGAATTTCGGTCATAGTCGCTGAACAAATGGTTAGTGATGGTGGAGCGAAGCGGTGAGGGGCATTCAGAAGGTTGGAGCCAGCTGAGCGAATAGGACCCATAGAGGAATGGGGTGAGATCGAAAATGTAGAAAGATGCTGGAGCAGGAAGTATCTTTTATGTGAGTGTGCAGGTTTTAAAATTGACCCGTTCTCCAATAGGAAACCACTGGAGTCTACAAAGGTGATAGGAATGAAAACTTTGATACAGGTGAGGAATACGGAAGCAGAAGTTTGATCATTAAAAGTAGTTCAAATAGTTCACCCACAAAATACACAGTCAATCCACTTTACAATATATTCTGTGAAGCAATTTGAGACATCTGAACCACATGATAAGGCACCATATCAAATGCAAGGGTTATTAAGTGCATACGTTATTGCATGTTTCTAGTTTCTAACACCCAATTAAAAAAGTAAAATACTGTGGTTTTGCAGAAAGCTGATGATTTCTTGCTACTCATTCAATGGCATCCCAACCCCCACGCCCCTCCCCACTCCTCCCTCCCCCCATTCCCTCGTACCTCTGTCTGCTCCTGAAATTATTAACAAGCTTTCAGATTTTATTAATTAAAATATTCTGGACTGCAGAGCAAGCATTTTCCCGGAGAATAAAATAACTGCTCAACTTTCTGAAAACCAAGCAAACCACAATCACAAAAATATAATTTGTCACAATATGATCTGCTCTTACAGCTCAGTTTGAGAACCAGATTACAGGTAGCGTTTTGGGCCCAGTCCACAGTATATTCTGTGAAGCATTTTGAGAAGTCTCGCTGATGTAATAAAGTGCTCTATCAATTAAAAGGACTATGATTATGATTATGATTATTATGATTATTATTATGATTATTATGATTATTATTATTATGATGATTATTATTATTATTAATGCAGAGTTCAGGTTAGACCACCCCACTCCAACAAGTTTCCAGTTAAGATATTACAGCAGCTTTTGTGTGGCCCAAAGCTTAATGGCTATTTGCAGCACTGAATAACATTGATATTCAGTAATGCCAATGCTAATTTAAAGAATATTTACAGAATACTGTGAATGTTTTGCTCCTATATTTCTGTTTTCTTAATTTTGATGAGGCACTAAACTTAGGCGCTGCTGCCAATTCAAATGTTCTTTAAAGATTCCATGGCTCTCATTTTCAGAATTTTTAGTTAAAGGTTAGAGCAAAACTTTGTAGGTTATAGGGAAACAGTGGGGGAGTGAGATGAATTAGATAACTCTTTCAAAGAGTTGTCACTCATACAATGGGCAGAATGGCCTCCTTCTGTGCTGTAAGGTTCAATAATTCTTTGATAAATAGATGTTTTGCCTGTTGGACAGAACCAAATTTAACCAACAAACAACGTTGATTGAAAGATGAAAACAGAAAGCAAGAATTTGAGAACAATATGTTTACATTCTTACGTGAAGGCACCAATTGTATCAAGAGCATCAAAGTTCCACCAATTAGGAACAAAGAAGCAGTTGCGATTCTTCGACGTACTTTTGTCAACAACCTCCAGGCGAATATGTACGCTACAATTTCAGAAGCTGCACTGATTAAACAGTTGACATAGGGATCTCCATTCAGGTTAGACGTGTTCAAGGATAACCCATAGTAAGAGGCACCTGTAACTATCCTGCAAAATACCAAAACAGGAAACATGTTTTTCTATCTCAAGTTGAAACTTTTTTAATTTTTCACCCGTGAATTATTCATAAACTAGCTTTGGCGATAGAGTGCATGCCAACTCAGGATTCATTCAATGAATTATACTATTACAGTACTAATAATAATTATGAGGATTAATTGAATCACAGAATCATAGAATCTTACAGCACAAAAGGAGGCCATTCAGCCCATGGAGTCTGTGCCGGCTCGTTGAAAAGAGCAATTCACCTTTTCAGGCAATACATTCTAGATTTGAACAACTCGCTGAGTGAAAACATTTCTCGTCACCTCCCCTCTGCTTCTTTTTGAAACTATTCTAAATCTGTGACCACGAGTCACTGATACACCCACCAGTGGAAACAGTTTTTCCCTGTTTACTCTGTCAAATTCCCTCATGATCTTGAAAACCTCTATTAGATCTCTTCATAAACTTCTCTGCTCAAATGAGAATAATCTTAGTCTCCCTAGCCTTTCCTCATAACTGAAATCCCTCATTGCTGGTACAAGACCATCCCGGTAAATCTCCTCTGCACCCTTTCACTCTTAACAATCTTAACAATCTTCCTAAAGTGTGGTGAACACAGTGTTCAATTCTGTATGAAACAATGAATTATTGAAATAATGATTTGTTGTTATAATGTGTCACTAAACAGGTGGCAGTGTGTGAGAATAGACTCTTACAATTTTGTGCCTCTGGACAGTTGCCTTTCTGTCCAACACCTCAGCAAAACTACATAGCTCTGATTGAAATCTCAATACCGTGAGGAATTAAACCCACCGAGACCTTCAATAACAATAGTCCAATATTCTGCATAAATGGTCGCCTTCTCTCTATCTGTTTTAACCTTTAACTTTCACCACGTATATGGACATTCCAATGTCGATGGCTGACTCAATTAGTACATTATGTGGCTCTCACTAGCACTGAACTCCTCTTACTTTAAGCACAAGTGTCTTCAGGGTAAATTGGTAAAAAGTCCAGTGAAAGACTGTTTATCTGTGACCCGATCAACCGTAACTTCCGTGTAACCGGCACCTCAAAAAATAACCTTATCCAGCACAATCGCGGTGGTATATTTTGTTCCTCTCCTATCAGTATTTCAGAATGTTGCTGCTAGATCTTGAAGGTGGAGCTGCCATTTTTTCCCCTCGTATCGGTATTTCAGCTTGCCACTAGTAGAGTCTGAAAGTCTCGCTGTTGTTTTTTCCCATCACATCAGCCATTGTAGGATAGACTGTATACCTCTACCCCAGCATCATGGCTTCAAACCAGGCATTTATCAGCCAACATTTACCTGATTCTTAGGTAAATTTTTAGGTGAATAACAAAGATCTGTTATTATCTGTCATTATTTAGTCTATTGGTATGGTATCATATGGTATCTGATAAAATAAGTTTTTTTTAAATTGTATTGGGTTGTCGGCGTCGGATCCGGCATGTCATTTAACTGACATTGGCCAGATCCCAAGTGTCCCAAGAATAAACAGGCTTTTACTCTATTTGGAAAGAATTGTTCTGGTTGGGAATTTCACTGCTCTGGATTCATCAGTTCAAGCCGAGAAAATGAATATTAATGAAAATTAACTTACACACTAATGGTGTGAATTTACAATTACACTCACTTAAAAAAAAGTCAATAGCAATAACAACAATTCAGGAGAATGTCCCATGGCACAGGTCAACATCAACAAAATTACACTTGTATAGTGCCTTTCAAATTCGGAGAACGTCCCAAGGCGCTGGACAGCCATTTGCAGACCCGAGCTGGGGTTGCTGACAGGGATGGTGAGGAGGTACAGTTAGGGATTTGGAATGACCGATAGGACCATCAAAGAGGAGGGTCTTGAGGTGAGAATTGAAGGAGGCCAGGGAGTGGGCGAGGCAACAACAACAACTTGGATTTATATAGCGCCTTCCACACCAGATGGAATCTCAGAGTGCTTTCCGATAATGGATCCCGGGGATGAGCTGGAGGGATGGGAAAAAGGTGACCGAAAGAGCCATTGAAAAGAACGATCTTTAACCGAGACCTGAAGGTAGGAAGAGAGGGGTCGTGGTGAAGGGAGTGAGGAAGGGAGTTCAAGTGCACTCGGGGCATAGTGGCTGAAGGCAGAGCCGCTGTTGTTGGAGGAGAAGATTCGAGGGACGAGGAGAAGGCCAGATCCAGTGAAGCGAAGGCTAAGGGTACTGTTGTAAGAAGAGAGGATGTCAACAAGGTAGAGGATGCTGAGGAGTGCAAGGATTTGAAAGCAAGAGTGAGGACCTTGAAATCAATGCTCTTGAGTGCCAAAACAATCTGGCATGGACTGGGGTATTTGGGAAGTGAAGTTTGTATGGGTGAGAATGCGGGCAGCAGAATTTTGGATAACCTGGATTTGATAAATGGTTGCAGAGGGGAGGAAGGTGAGGAACGGATTGGAGAAGTCCAGCTGAGAGGTGACAAAGGCATGTACCAGGGTTTCAGTAGCTTTTCAGGTGAGATATTGGCAGAGACGGGCGATGCGTTGGAGATGAAAGAAAGTGGTGCTGGTTAAGGACCGGATGTTGGGGAGGAAGGATAACTGGGGGTCGATCCTGATGCCGAGGCTGCGTATGGGTTCGGAGAGTTTTAGGGGCAGGTCGGGTATGTATAGGTGGTTAGATCTGTGGGATTGAACACGTTCACGAGAGTTAAATAGTATGGCTTTCATCTCATCAACATTTAGCTGAAGGAAATTCATGCTCATCCAGCTCCTGATGTCTGACAGGCAGGCAGACAGAACATCAGGTGAATGGGGTTTGCAAATTGAGATGGAAAAATAGGGTTGGTTATCATACGCATACATGTGGAAGTGTACCCCATGTCTGCAGATGGCATCACCAAGAGGGAGCGTATAGATAAGGAAGAGATGGGGTTTAGATAGCTAAGCTAAATAAGGACTCAAGCAGTCGGTGTTTTGATATTTGGGAGCAGAGATGACTGTTATACCAGGAGGATCGGGTAGGTATGGAGATGGTCCTGGATTTCAGAGGGACGAAAGACACGTTTTGAAGGGAAATACAGGTGTGTTTGCTGGTGGGAGGAGAGGGAGGAGAGAGTGGTATGGAGAGGATTTGAGGGTGTACAGAAGAGATGGCTGTGGAGTGTGAGGACGGTGGAGAATTGGGGAGAGTATATACGAGGGAGGGGGCAGTTGTGAATGGCTTAAGAAGGCGATTTGTGGGGAGGGAGTGAAAGATGGGACAGTTGGGGTGGCTGCTCTGGGATAACCAGTATCTGGAGCCACAATGGGCCTGGCGGAGGATGCCCAGGCTGGAGCAAAAAGAAGTGGTGATGGGGTCCAGGAGAGGGAGAAGGCTGGGCAGTAGAGTGGGTGTGGGGAGTGGGGGGGTAGAAGGAGAGACATTTAGAATGGTGTGGGAGTCTCGGGTCAGGGTAACAGTCAAAATGCACATGCTGAGTCTGGGAGCAAGCAATCAGCAGATGGCATCAGCCCGCAGGCTATGTGGTCATGGCCAAGGTGTGAGTGACAAGGCAGAGTGACAGTGGGATGGAATTGCAGAGGTTGGGGCAGAGTGGCAGAAGGCTCGCTAACCAATGGTGGGGCAAGTAGGTGGGGGGACGTGGAGCAAGCCAGAATCTGTTGAGCAGATGGGGTGGGGAGATGGGTATGGGGTTAGGAGGTCACAGATGTAAGGTGGGACAAGGCCATGGAGGTCTTTGAATGTGAATACCGGAATTGGATCTTCTGAATGATGGGGAGCCAATGGAATTGGACGAGAATGGGGGAGATGGGGTTACAAAGCTTGGAGCGATGGAGGACACGGACCACAGAGTTCTGGAGTAACTGCAACCTGTAGAGGGAGGAATTGGGAAGGTAGACAGGCAAGGCATTTGCAAAGTCAAGCAGCGATGTAATGAAGCTATGAATGAGGATGAAGGCTTTGGCAGTATGAAAATGGCGGGTTTGGGCAATGTTGTGAAGGTGAGGGAAGGCAGAGCCGGTCAATGCTCTGATGTGGGGGACGAAAGTCAATTGAGGATTGAGCAAGAAACCTAGGTTCCTGACTGGCTTGGTGTGTGCAACCATGGAGATTGATGCTGCCTTCGCCTGAAAGCGGTGGCATGAGCCAATCAAAGAGGCCGCTGAGAGTTCAACGGCTTGACATGGGCCTTGAAATCACAACTTTCCAACTAATATTTGTAACCAACTAATCTAGACAGACACACAAGTATTGTTATTGCATTAACCAACACTGGGGTTAGCAATTCACTTACCATAAGAACCAGCACACCAGCGTAATATTCCTTAAATTAGATTTTCTAAAGAAGTCAAAATATGTGTAGGTACGTTGAGCATTATACTTTGAATTTGACAGCTAGAAAATACAAGAAACAATTTGATTCAAGTGCGCACATTGTATATATATATAAATATATGTATCTACTAGGGAATGGCGATATGGGATTTTTCCGGATATGGATATATCGGTTTGCTCATACCTGCTTAAACCGATCTATCGAGTTTTTATACTGCGCATGCGCGTGCATTCAAAGTGCGCGCGCATTGACGGTGCGTCCGCACTGACGATGCGCGCGCAGTCGCGGTGCACGCACATTTCGAAATGCGTGCTCTAGGTCCAGAAAGTTTATAATGTTGGTGTCAAGGTCTGTTGAATTATACGATGTTGTTTGCTCCCTACCTCCCCCTCTCCTTCTCTCCCTCCTCTCCTCTCTCCTTCTCTCCCTCCTTTCCCCTCTCCTTCTCTCCCTCCCCCTCCACTCTCCCTCTCTCCTTCTCTCCCTCGCTCCTTCTCTCCCTCCCTCCCCTCTCTCCCTCCCTCCCTCCCTCCCCTCTCTCCTTCTGTCCCTCCCTCCCTCCCTCCCTCCCTCCCTCCCTCCCTCCCTCCCTCCCTCCCTCCCTCCCTCCCTCCCTCCCTCCCTCCCCTCGCTCCTTCTCTCCCTCCTTTCCCCCTCTCCTTCTCTCCCTCCCTCTCCTCCTCCTCTCCCAACTTTCCCACTCTCCCTCCCTCCCCTCTCTCCTTCTCTCCCTCCTTTCCCCTCGCTCCTTCTCTCCCTCCTTTCCCCCTCTCCTTCTCTCCCCCCCTCCCTCTCCTCTCTTCCTCTCTCCTTCTCTCCCTCCTTTCCCCTCGCTCCTTCTCTCCCTCCCTCTTCTCTCTTCCTCTCTCCTTCTCTCCCAACTTTCCCCCTCTCCTTCTCTCCCTCCCTCCCTCCCCTCTCTCCTTCTCTCCCTCCTTTCCCCTCGCTCCTTCTCTCCCTCCTTTCCCCCTCTCATTCTCTCCCTCCCTCTCCTCTCTTCCTTTCTCCTTCTCTCCCAACTTTCCCCCTCTCCTTCTCTCCCTCCATCTCTAAACACAAAATAGAACATACACACACCAAAAACAAAATCAAGAGATTTATTCTGCTCCATTTCTTGCTTGAAAGTAGCATGTAATGTCCACGTGTAAATGAGATCTATTACAATAGAAAAGAGAGAGACAGACAGTCTGACTGTTAGAGTTAGAAGCCAGATTATCACTGCTTCTATGTGTGTGTCTAGTCAGACACACACATAGAAACAGTGATAATCTGGCTTCTAACTCTCTCACACACAAAAATAACACTTACAGCCACAAAATGCCACTAATTTTTATGTAGTCTGAAGTCTGAATTAATTGCCATTGGCAAGCTCTCCTTTGCTATGCAAAAAGTGACAGCGTTCGTGATACTTTGCCACTTTTTGTCCCCTCTCTGGTACAATGTTCTCCTCTTAAATAAAGCAGGAATTATTTGAGCTGCACTGGCCCCACTACCTGTCGCTTTCTCCGAAGCGCTGGTTCGACTTCCTGCTGTTGTCGACAATGATTTCGCTCTGAGGGCAGCGTGCTGGGCGGGGTGGTGCTGCTTAATGTGTTGTCGCAGGTTGCTTGTGCTCGAATCAGTTGTCTTAACCAAGACCTTGCAAACTGTACATCTATACACACCATTACTGACTGCATTGTTTTCAAAGTAGTCCCATACGGGGCTTCTTTTCCCCATGATGAGAAAGGTAAATTTTCAAACTACAATTTTCAGCGATGCGACTTTGTTAAGACGCCACGACTCACGTCGAGTATACACAGTAAAGTGTGCGCGCGCATCGGATGTGCGCGCCCGTTAATTGTGCGCGCGCACCGAATGTACGCGCATTCCATGCTCTAGATCTAGGAGGTTGCAATGCCGGCGACAAGGTAAGCTGGAAAAGATCGCATTACACTGATAATACCAACAATATTGATATATTGCCAGGAATGATATTAAAAATATATCGATGTATATTTTTTAAATCGAATCTCTCGATATAACAGTTTTTTTAGAATCACCATATCGGCATACCGATCCGAAAATCATATCGGGTTTAATCGAAAAACCGATTAATCGCCGTTCCCTAGTAGCTACAGTATATATTATTAGGAATAAATCACAGGCAATTTGCCAAATTCAGCATATTCTGAAATGCTGCCAAAAAATGTGTTAAATTTGGACCTAGACTTAATTTGTCCCCACAGAGACATTGCTGTGATCCAGAATGCTGTAGGTTTACACTGACCATTCATCTTTTCTACATTGGACCGCAGTAACAGACAATAAATCACAAAATAATTCAGATGTATCCTGAAAATATATTGCAATATTTACATTTCAGCATTCCATTGCCAAGCATATCAACAACAATAACATAGTGCATTGATACAGTAACTTTCACATTGGAAGGAAGACCCATATCATCTTGTTGGCATAAAAATAATATTCTTGTATCAACAACTCACAAGGTGGATTTGAAACTCTAAAGCTATGTTCTCTTTTTTTTAACATCTTGGTACATCATGAAGTATTGTTCTGTATTTACTTTTCAATCACAATTTTAAATGTTCCATATCTTTGTAAAGTTCCCCCTCAAGATTGATGATCCCTATTGTTAGCTTATCTAATCATTTCACTAAACACGAAGGATCATCCCTGTTGTGATCTTCTGCCCTGCCCTCAGGGCCTGGGCATCTATCATTAGCTTTATTGGCCTCACAAAATTTTGATATAATGAGCAATGAGTCTATCAGCAGCACACTAAAACTTTCAGTCTCTCCTTGGTAATTTCCATCCTCACGTATAACAATGTCAGTGCCTAGGGATGTCCTCCCGATGTGAAAGGCACTCTATAAGTGTAATTTTGTTGTTGTTGTTAATAATCCTTCCCTGTTGATGGAATGCTTCTCACGTCCTCCAGACGTCTCAAAGCGTTTCACAGAATATACTGTAAAGTTACCTTGACCATATATTTGTGGGTGATAGAGTTTACCTGTGCTGTACAAATTCCCTGCCTTACCTCTCTAGGGATTCTAGAGTACCGTGCACTCCTTCCTAAGGTATTTTGGGTGTTTATGCCTTTGAACCTATCCAAAATCCTCACTAATGTTAACGTCCCAGAGATCAAAAAATGTATTACCAGTGGGATTCGTTTCGAGCATTTCTTAATAGTATTCTTTAATCAGTCATGCAAATGGGCAATTCAGCCAGTCATCAAAAGTGTGTCATGGTAATCCATTGGAACATAATCTGCTTCCAGAACACGGTTCCCTTAGATCGATGAGCACTATCTTCTGGGGAGAATATAAGGAGTTGAACTGAAATCAAGATGATATACTTGGCCATGGATGGTTAGAATCTATCCAATCCTCCATGATTGTCTCAGTTATCCAGTCACTGAGCCAGGTGGGTCGTCCACAGTATTCAAGAATGACACATTTATCACAACTTTTCCAAACAGATAATTATTAATGTAACACATTTAAAAAACTTTACCTGGTAAAATAAATAATATAGTATTGAAATACAACGTTGTACGTTACCTTATCTGTAGAAATATTACTATCTTTAAATATCGGCCCTGTGTGTCTAATGCCATTTTGTTTAGCAGCAGCTTTCATTATGGCCTCAGCTTCTTCCACTCGACCCTTGGAGAGCAGCCACCTGGGAGACTCGGGTATAAACCTTAAATGAAATGTATAGATGTAACTACGTGCAGAAATGACAGGGAGCACAAACATTTTCAACATTAACAACAAAGTTAATGAGCATTTGTAAAGTGCCTTTCACATTGGGAGGACATCCCAAGGTAATGGACAATCAGTGTTTCTGACCCAAGTTGGGGGACGGGATCAGGGAGAATGGAGGTCAGGGATGGAAGGAGGATAATCGAAAACACGGTCATACAGGAGGGTCATGACGGTACTTGAAGGAGGCAAGGGATGGGTGAGGTGGAGGGACTGCGGGATGGGTTTTCAGAGGTTGGGGCTAGAGCAGCTGAAGACCCAGCCACCAATGGTGGGGCGGGCAAGGTAGGGGAAGTGAAGCAGGCTGTTGTCCGCTACATGGAGGTAATAGGCAGATTGAAGCCATGGAGGGCTTTGAAGGTGAGAATCAGGATCTTGTACTATATACGCTGTGCAATAGGAAGGTAGCGCTGTCAGGTGAGTATTCGGGTGATTGGGTCAAGGAATGTGGTGCGAGAGATTGCACGTGATGCGGAGTTCTGGATAACCTGTAGCCTTTGGAGAGAGGATTTGGAGAGGCAGAACAGCAGGGGATTTGAATGGTCAAGTTAGAGTGTAGTAAATGCATGTATGAATCATGAAAGAGTTTGGGTCCTCTCCAACATCAGGATTTGTAACTCTACCACCTCCACCCTCACCCAACTCCACTGAATTCTCATCACTCAAAGGATAGAGTTCAAAATCCTTGTCCTCACCTTCATAGCTTTGCACTTTCTATCTCTGTGACCTGCTGACCCCTTATCAACCTGTCCATTCCCTCCGCTCAGCAGGCTCGGGTTTCCTCATCGTCCCTGTCCAGCCCACGCCACCCCACTTTTGGGGGTCAGATATATCAGCCTCTCTACCGCTCTTTGAAAACATTCTGTGCACAGCTGATTGAATTGATTGAAGAAAACTTACCACCATAAAGGCACATATAGGAATCCAGGAAGAGTCAAAGCTAGCAGTAACATCCGCCAATCTCGAATGAAATACGCAAAAAGAGGCATAATTGCGTAACCTAGAGCATAAAACAGGCAATTGCCAAGTGGTCCATAAACAGCACCCGCGGATTTGCTCAGGAGCTCAGTTCCTATTGAGGGAAACAAAGAATAAATAGGATACTTATTTTTTTAAACCACAATAACACTTTCACAGCTGGTTCATTAATTCAGGGAAGGTATTCACTAAATATTACTCGCAGGAAGGCTTACAAACATACACTTAGTCACATTAAACATATTGCTTCACAACTTGGGTCTGAAACACTGGTTGTCCAGCATCTGGGGATTTCCTCCTGGTGTGAAAGTCACAAAACAAATACAATTTTGTCATGGTTGTTGTTTTTCTACATCAAATCTAAAAATCGATATGATTTCCAATGCAAGTTGATAAAGGCACGATAATATTGAACTGAGCCATGCAAACCAAGTAGGTCCCAGGCTCAATCCTGTCTTTGTTTAGTTCAATGAGATAGGAAACATAGGAAACAATAACAAAACACTTGCTAGAAATAATAACCATAACCCTTGCATTCCATTCAGTGCCTCATCACGTTATTGAGATGCCTCAAAGCACTTCACAGATTATATTGTGAACTGTGCATTTTGTGGGTGAAACGCGGTAATGAACACAGCAATGATCCACAATCAGTCACACATGTTAAAAAACATTGGCGGCGAGAATTATTATACACAGAAAAAGCATGTTTCCATGTATAATTATAATAATAAATAATTATAATTATATATATATAATAAAATTATATAATGATAATAAAAAAATGCTACGGCATTCCATTGACCTAGAACAAAATCAACCAGGCTTTTTTTTCATTGGTGGCCCAAACCTGAGCAATAAGCTCTGTTGTTAGAGCAATCATCTCACAAGCAAGGGACCTGGATTTGATTCCCAGCAGGGCGAAACGTTTCCTTCCTCCACATGCCTCTGTTTACCTAGAAGCATGTAGGAACTAGGTTGTTAGTTGATTGGCAGATCCTGGTGTAATAATTGCTACAAAAAACAAATAATATTAATTTGCTCACTCAATACACAACTGTTTGTGGGACACTGCTATGCACAATTGGCTACTGTGTTTCACCCACAAACCATATAGTCAATTGACTTTACACTATATTCTGTGAAGCGCTTTGTGGCGAATTGATGACATCATAAGGTGCTATATTGAATGCAACGATTACTATTATTATTATTAATTTTATTACTTCCTTGATCATCTACTCTTTATCTGCAAAGAAATCACCTGGGTAAAGATTTATTAATATTCATAGATTCATAGATTCATAGATAATAAAAGTCCTTTCGTGAAAGCACTTTTCTTGCCCTCTAGACGTCTCAAAACGCTTCACATAATATACAGGACTGTCAAATGAATTGAATGTATATTTGTGGGCGAAATGTGGCAAGCAATTGTGCACAGTAGTGTCCCACAAACCATTGTGAATTGAAATGACCAATTGTTTTTTGAGAGATTATTATTAGGTGTGTAGAGTAAGGAAACTTATCCAAGTTTTCTCTCTGCCTGGATTCGAACCCAGGTTGCTCACTTTTAACATGAGTGCTCTAACCACTGTGCTACAGGACCCCACATTTACTCTATTAGTGTAACATTTCAAAGTGAGCAGATTCTATGACAGATGGCTGACAGCCTTTAATATT
The DNA here is from genome assembly GCA_035084275.1 of Hydrolagus colliei. Taxonomy (NCBI): domain Eukaryota; kingdom Metazoa; phylum Chordata; class Chondrichthyes; order Chimaeriformes; family Chimaeridae; genus Hydrolagus; species Hydrolagus colliei. Next base: position 1,535,935 of record CM068742.1, on the reverse strand, counting down.
GAACTCATTTTTTAAGTCAACGGAAGAAAATTAATTGATTTGAAAAAGGATTCAAAATTAAAGCCCAGCTTGGGTAACAATCCTTCAATGTTCTCCAATTGTGAAAGGTGCTGTACAAATGCAATTTATTGTTGTTGTCTCTTTCTGATTGTCTCCACTTTGTCGCCACCAATGGTTTCTCTTCCAGCCTCCGCAACGTCTCCTGTGGCATCCCCCAGGGCTCTGTCCTTGGCGCCTTTCTTATTATCATCAAAGGCACCAGAGTAATACATCATTTTGTTTGTAATGTTTTCAACAAAACTTACCTAAAATAAAAGCAGCTACATAATTTGAAATCTGTCCAAGGCCAACGAAAAAGTACAATATGCAGAACATCTCGAAGTTCACAGAGAACACTTGAATAAAGTTGAAGATTGTCTGTGTAGCCATGGTGAGAAACAGAATCAACTTTCTTCCATACCTTAAAAAGGAAAATAAGCAAATATGAAATAAATGTATTTTATATAGAAATTATATGTATTGGTAACTTTTTAATACTCTTTCATACTGTTCAATGTGTGGAGACAACACTGTTCCAAATATCTAACGACAATCTGGAAACAGGGCTTTCTCTGCCTCCTTGTCCTCCTTGACCTCTCTGGTGCGTTTGACACTGTCAATCATTCCATCCTCGTACACCACCTCTCCTCCCTCCTCAATCTCTGCGGACCTGCACTTGCCTTGTTTGACTCCTACCTCTTACATTGTCTTTGTCACCACCAACTGTTTCTCTTCAGCCCGTGTACTGCCACCTTCTAATCCTTACCAACCTGCCTGCCACCTCTGCCTGCAAGCTCTGGCCTGTTCCACGTCCCCCAACACATCCACCCCAGCATTGGCGGCGAGCCTTTAGCCACATTCTGGAACTCCATTGCGTAGTCCCTTCATCTCAATCCAACCTCCCCAACCTCTGGAACTCCATTGCGCAGTCCCTCCACCTCATCCCTGCCCTGGCTTCCTTCCAATCCCTCCTCAAGTCTCTCCTCTTTGTTGGTCCCATTGGCAACTTCTAATTCCCCCACTCCCTTCCCCCCTCCCGTCCCCCCATCCCCAGCTCAGGTCTCAATCAGTGACTGTCCAACACCTTGGGAAATCCTCATGACGTGCTATACAAGTGTAATTTTGTTGTTTGTTGTTGATTAATTCATCAAAAAATGTTCTTCTGGCATGCAATCTTGTACAGTTCTTATGTTGTTATACATTGCATAAATGCAAGTTGTTGTTGTGCAAGAATATGGTGCAAATCATTGTTTGATGCCCAGGTGACTCTAGCTCACCCACCGCCCTCTCTGATTTCATCTAAAAAACTGAAACCCACCACCTACTCCTTAGACCTCATCCCTACTTCTTCCCTCATCTCCCAGCTCCATCTCCTAGGCCCTCCCCCCTCCTAACTGAGATCACTAATCTCGCTCTATCGACCGACACTGTCCGCACCCATCTAAAAACTGCTGTCATTACACCTCTCTTGAATAAACCTTCACTGGACTCATTGCTACTCTTCAGCTACCAACCCATCTCCAACCTCCCATTCTTCTCCAAAGCCCTGGAATGAGTCATTGCTTCCCAGCATTGCTTATTTCTCTGTTGCCATTGCCTTTTTGAACCCCTGCAATTTGGCTTCCGTGCTGCCCTTAGTACGGGGACAGCCCTGTTCAAAGTCTCATGTAAAAACATTCTTAACATCTGCAATCAGGGCTCTCTCTGTCTACTTGTCCTCCCCGATCTCTCTGCTACCTTCAATACTTTTGAAAAAGTACAATATGCAGAACATCTTGAAGTTCACAGAGAACACTTGAATAAAGCTGAAGATTCTCTGTGTGGCCATGGTGACAAACAGAGTCGACTTTCTCCCATACTTTAAAAGGGAAAATAAGCAAATGTTAAATAATATTTAATGTTACTTAATATATCCTCCTACACCGCTTCTCCTCCCAGCTCAATCTCAAAGCAGCTGCCCTCACCTGGTTCAACTCTGATTTTTCCCATCGTCTCCACTTTGTCACTACCAATAGCTTCTCTTCCAGCCTCCAAACTGTCACCTGTAGCATCCCCCAGGCCTCTGTTATTGCCCCCCTACTTTTTAATGTCTACATGCTTCCCCTTGGTGACATCATCCGCAGACGTAGGGTTAACATCCACATGTATGTGGATGACACACAACTCTATTTATCTGCCTCTACCCTCGACTCCAAGACTACAAATGTCCTGATACATCAAGTCCTGGATGAGAATTAACTTTCTACAGTTGAATGTGAACAGGACCGAGGCCCTCCTCATTGGCTCGCGCCAGCACCTCCGGCGCTGGTAGCATCAACCTTCATGGTTGCACATTCAACCTCACAAAGCCAGTCAGGAACCTAGGTGTCTTCATAGAATCATAGAATTTTATGGCACAAAAGGAGGCCATTCGACCCATCTAGTCTGTGCCAGCTCTTTGAAAAGAGCAACTCAATTCCACTGCCCAGCTCTCTCATCATAACCTAACAGACCTAATCTCCCTAAATAAAGATCTAATTCTCTTTTAAAAAGTGTTATTGAATTGGCCTCCACAACCTTTTCAGGCAATGCATTCCAGATTCGAACCACTCACTGAGTGAAAACATTTCTCCAAAGCTCCCCTCTGCTTCGTTTTGAATCTATTTTAAATCTGTGACCACAAAACACAGATTCGCCCACCAGTGGAAACAGTTTTTCCTTATTCACCTTGTCGAATCCCCTCATGATTTTATAAACCTCTATTAGGTTTCCTGTCAAACTTCTATGTTCTAAAGAGAATCAACCTAGCCTATTTATCCTTTCCTCATAATTGAAGTTCTTCAATCCTGATGCCATTCTTATAAACCTTCTTTGCACCCTTTCCAATGCCTTAACATCCTTTCTATAGTGAGGTGACTTGCTGGATCCTCAACTGTCATTCCTCCACCAAATCTAAGCTATGATCCACTCTGCCTTCCCTCACCTCCACAATATTGCCTGACTGTGCCATTACCCCAAGGCTGCTAAAATCCTTATTCAAGCCTTCATACATCCCGGCTTGACTATGCAAATGCCCTGCTTGTCAGTCTTCCCAATTCCTCCCTCCACAGGTTGCATATAATCCAAAATTCTCCACCATGTCCATGTCCTCCACCGATCCATCGACAATTCCTAATCCGCTCCTTCCCTCCCCCACCCCTGTCCTCAGTGCAGTAATTGTCCAGCTTCTTGGGTCATTCTCCTGACGTGAAAGGTGCTATACAAATGATACATGATTTTTTGTTGTTGTTATTTGGAAGGATGGTGCCTAATATTCTATCTCAAGTCAATAAAATTGACCTTGTGTTGATACAAAAGATTCCACGATCAATGAAGAAAACCCAAATGTCAACATTTATGGATGAGATCTTGAAAGGTCTTTACGACATGATGATGTGAAGGAAGAACAATTAACTGTTGTATCAAAGTTTTCACACATTTGGCATCAGAGGAACTCTCACGTTCCTTACATTAAACCTGGATAGTCTAGGGGCACCCTGTGGGTAAGGATTTGATTGAACCAAACAATAGCTAATGTTACTCCCTTGAATAAAAAGGGGCAGAAGGACAAGCCTGGTAACCACAGACCAGTCAGTCTAACGTCGGTAGTGGGCAAACTTCTAGAGTCCATAATCAGGGACAAGGTAGATCTTCACTTAGAAAGATATAGGCTAATAAAGGACAGTCAACATGGATTTGTTAAAGGCAAATCTTGCCTTACAAATCTGATATAATTTTTTGATGAGGTAACGGAATGGGTGGATAATGGTAGCGCAGTTGATGTAGTTTACATGGACTTTCAAAAGGCATTTGACAAAGTGCCACATGAGAGACTTATTAGGAAATTAAAGACCCATGGCGTAAAAGGGACAGTGGCAGCGTGGATCCACAGCTGGCTGCGAGACAGAAAGCAGAGAGTTGTAGTGAGCGGCTGTTTTTCAGACTGGAGGGAAGTGAGCAGTGGTGTGCCACAGGGATCGGTTTTGGGACCATTGCTGTTTGTAATCTACATCAATGATCTGGACTTGGGTGTACGGAGTACAGTTTCCAAGTTTGCAGATGACACTAAGTTAGGGAGAATAGTAAATAGTGAGGAGGATAGTAGCCATCTGCAAGAGGATATAGACAAATTGGTAAAGTGGGCAAACACATGGCAGATGCAGTTTAATGCAGAGAAGTGTGAGGTGATGCATTTTGGGAGAAGAAATGAAGGGAGGCTAGATAGTACAATTTTAAATGGTGTGAAGGAACAGAGAGACCTGGGGATTTGTGTTAGTGACTCTTTGAACGTGGCAGGACAGGTAGACAAGGCTGTTAAGAAGGCATATGGGATACTAGGCTTTATAAATAGGGGTATAGAGTACAAAAGTCAGGAAGTGCTGACTAACCTCTATAGGACTTTGGTGAGGCCTCAGCTGGAATACTGTGTTCAATTCTGGTCACCACACTACAGAAAGGATGTGAAGGCATTGGAAAGGGTACAACGAAGATTTACTAGGATGGTGCCAGGATTGAGGGACTTCAGCTATGAGGAGAGGCTAGATAGGCTAGGGTTATTCTCTCTGGAGCAGAGAAGATTGAGGGGAGACCTAATAGAGATTTATAAGATCATGAGGGGTTTCGACAGGGCAAAAAGAGAAAAACTATTTCCACTCGTGGGTGAATCTGTGACTCGTGGTCACAGATTTAAAATAGTTTCAAGGCGAAGTAGAGGGGAGCTGAGGAGAAATTTTTTCACTCAGCGAGTTGTTCGAATCTGGAATGCATTGCCTGAAAATGTGGTGGAGGCTGATTCGATAACAACTTTTAAAAGGGAATTAGATCTTTATTTAGGAAGAACGGGTCTATTAGGCTATGGGGAGCGGGCAGGGCAGTGGGATTGAATCGCTCTTTTCAAAGAGCCGGCACAGACTAGATGGGCCGAATGGCCTCCTTTTGTGCCGTAAAATTCTATGAATCTATGAATAATCTTTGAATTCCATGTTTGGCTTTAAGGGTCACATGGGCTAAATTCTGGGTTAGAAACACTTTAAAAGAAAGATATGATTTTGGAATTGTGGAATCTTTACAGGAGGAACTGTTGTGAGGCAGGTGGTGGCCAGCGACTTCCCCATTGGAATCAGGTAATATCGGTTTCATTGAATCATACTCCTTTAAGACGTGTACATGTGGAGTCCTGATGGAAAGGGTGCTCTATAGGTGTAATAGATGGGCTGGTAGTTAGAAAGCATTGATGTTTGTCCAGGGTTGGTGTAATCACAGCTGTTTTGAGAGCGATGGGAACGGTGCCAGATTATATGGAGAGATTGATGGTACCAGAGGAATAGAAGGGCGAAATGGAGCTGGAAGATACGGAGATGGCTGGGGATGGGATCAAGGGAGCAGGTGATGTCTTTAATGCTGGATATGGTGGTGATGAGAGAGTAGGAGGGGGAAGGTTTGAACATGTGGATGGAGAGATCAGAGTTTGTGGCAGTGATGGGGAGAGAGTGTCTGTGGGGCTCACAGAGGCAATTTGCTTGATTTTGGCCTGAGGAAATGCGGCATCTTCCCATAATCAGGAGAGAATGGGGGAGGTGTGGGAGGAGGATCTGGTTACTGCTGTGTTTGAAAGTACTTCACAGAATTATTGCATATTTTTTGGAGTGTTTATGCTGCAGGCAAGAGGAACTGAATTTGTTTCTCAAACAGGGCAAAACAGCAAGTTTGCTGAATCTAATGCCTGTGTTTACCTAGCATTAAGCAGAAACCCAGTTGTTAGTTGATTGGTAGATCACTTTTCCTGGGGTATTAATCCCTTCAATAGTAATTTAAAAATAATTTAATCATTCAACTGTGACATTTTTTGAAAGGGGGTAATAATCTATTCAATAAATAAATAAATTTGGTCATTCAATTCCTGACTATTTGTGGCATACTGCAATGTTCCAGCCACAAAATATACAGTCAATTCACTTTACAGTGTATTCTGTGAAGTGCTTTGAGATGTCTTCAAAACGTGATCAAATGGAACACTGTCCCTCAAACCCTCCACCTTGCAACATCTGTTCGGTTTTTCAATTCTCACCTGAAAACTTTCTACTTCAACCAGGCCACAACTCCCACCCCCCCCTTCCAACCCGGGGTCAGCCTCCGTCACTGTTAAGTGCCCTGATACTCTAACTTTCCTGGAGCGCACTATATATATGTGCAAGATGTTGTTGTTGTTTATATTGCGCTAAATCAAATGCAAGTTTTATTATTATTATTGTACTCTGGAACTTCCTGCCTCAATCCCTCTGGCTTGTCCTCCACTTGAAGACCTGCCTCTTTTACCTCTCCTTGCTTATCTCTCCTGCTAGTTGTCCAACCGTGCCACTATACAGCACTCTGAGACTCTATTCTAGGTCAACAGGTATATTATATCAATGCTATTCAACCGGTTAAACCTGCACTTGCCCTAAGACACAATGTATTAACATACATTGTGTCTTAGGGCAAGTGCATGAATGGCACACATCCTGCTGTTCTAGTGTGCAAACTCTTCATCACTGTGATGTTAATCGACTGCCGCATTCGGTCACAAAATATGCAGTTAAATCACTTTACGGTATATTCTGTGAAGCAACTGAAGGATATGATGAGGCATTACATCAAATGCAAGGATTATTATTATTTACTGTAAAGTAAGGAGACCTTGTATTTGTGGGTGAATATGGTAGCCCATTTGTGCACAGATGTTCCACAAACAGCCAGGAAACGAAAAAAACTATTTTATTTGAGGGATTGTTGGCCAGGATATTGCAAAAAATTCCTTTCTGTTTTTGAATACTGTTTTGTGTAGTGATGGGATCTTCAACATCTATTTGAAGAGGTAGACAGGATCAGACTGATACTTTGTGCTTTTTCTAATTTACCTACTCTGGAACACAAATCTTCAGCAGGATAAAATTGGTATTTGGTTGGTTTTTGCATGAAGCCCTAATCACCTTCTGCTTCCCAAAATTACCCCCGAATGTGCCAATAATCTAACCTTCGCTTTTTAACAATTTTTGAGTCAAAGAATCACAGGATCATAGAGTACAGAAGAAGGCCATTGTGCCCCATCATGTCTATGCCAGCTCTTTCAAAAGAGTTGTCCAAACCAATCTCAATTCCCCACTCTTTCTCCAGATTGCTGCAAAATTGTTCTCCCCATATAATTATTTACTTCTCTCTTAAAGAATTACACTATTATTTCAGACGGTGCATTCCAGATCTGAGCAGTTCACTGCTTGAAAACAATTCTCCTCACTTCCCCTCTGTTTCTTTAAACAACTGTTTTAAATTGGTGTCCTTGAGTTACTGTCCCACTCACCAGTGGAAATAGTTTCTCCTTGTTCACTCCGTCAAATCCCATCATAATTTTAAAAACTTCTATTGAATCTCCTTTTAACCTTCTCTGCTCCAAGGAGAACAATTCTATCCTCTCCTGATAATTGAAATCCCTAATTCCTGGTATTATCCTGATAAACCTACTTTACACCCTCTCTAATACCTTGACAAACCTTCCTGAAGTATGGTGCCCAGAACTGAACACTGTCCTCCAGCTGAGGCCTAACCAGTGTTTTATGAAGATACATCACAACTTCCTGAGTTTTATATTCTATATTACTATTTATATAGACGAGTATCCCATATGCTTCTTTTCAAATAATAGTTTTATTTACTTAACAATAAAATTGCATTGGTAAAGTGCCTTTCATTTGGCAGGATGTGCCAAGGTACTGCTAGCATGTCTACAGCCAGCCCACCATCACCAAGTGCAACAATTATTATTATTGTTATTATTATTAACCAGCAATCAAGTTCCTAAGGTCACTATACTGATAACCACTTGCAAAAAATATCAAAAGAAGCACAAGTTTGAAAGTCATTTCACTGTAGTGATTTGTAAGCTCTACCTGTCAGAAAGATGTCCAGAGCCAAACGAACCACAAAACACGCCTATGAAAAACACTGACATACTAAATGGTTCTTTCCAGCTATCGTCACAGATGAGATCCCACTGTAAGTAAATAAAAACAATCTGTCAAAAACACAAATGCTCTTTATCTTTTAATGGGTGTAATGTCTATTAAAGCATTAAAACAAAATTTCTAATAGAAATCTATTTTTAAAAATGATTGTTCACAAAATAATAATGATTCCTGCAGTTGATTTAGAGCTGTATCATCTTGTGGTGTTGTCTCAAAGCACTTCACAGAATATACTGTAAAATGAATGGACGGTTTATTTTATAGGTGAAATGCATTGCACAAGGACAGGAACAAAAATGCACTTGCTCTGGAGTCAGGTGGAGTTTCAATGTAATAAGGAGTGTTTGGTACTCACTCAGTGATGAATTTTATTAAGTTAGAAAAACACAGTTAATGCATGAAAAACTACTATTCATGGATGTACACTCCACCTCACTAAGCCAGTCCAGAATCTTAGCATCTTGTTTGACCATCATCTATCCTTTCTGCCCCACATAGGTGTCATGACCTGCTCTGCCTTACCCCATCTCCAAACATTGCTGACTCCACCACTGTATCACACACTTGACCACCAAAACTCTCAAATTTGCATTCATAACATCCAGGCTTGACTATGCAAAATGTTTGCTTTGAATTGTCAGCCTCTCCAATTCCTCCCTCCATGGGCTATAGATCATCCAGAAGTCTGCAACTTGTGTCTTCTCCTGCACTAGGCTCCGTGACCATATCACCCCCACTCTCACTCGACTCAACTGGCTTCCTGTCACACAGAGGGTGAAGCTGAAGTTCTTGATCTTCAACTTGAAAGCTCTCCATGGCCTTGCTCCCCCATTCCTCTGTGACCTTCTAACCATCTACCAACCTTTCCTTCGCTCATTGGGCTCTGGTCTGCTGAATAACCCCAGCCTCATCCATCCCCATCATTGGCTGGCAGGTCATCAGCCATTCTGCCACCATCTTTTGGAACTCCATTCTGAAGTCCATCCAGTTCTTCCCATCCCGTGTCTCCTTCAAGAACCGCCTTCCTCTTTGACAGTGCTTCCAGTGAACATCCTACACTCTCTGCCCTCCACCCTCCCTAATCCCCAAATCTTAGGCAAGTCTCCATACTCCACACCCTTATCTATCATCCCTGAATTAAAAAAAAAAAAAATTGGTCATTTCAATCCACGACTGTTTGTGAGACACTGCTGCGTGCAATTGGCTACTGTGTTTTGCCCACATACACTTTACATTCCACTTCACTGTGATTTGCTTTGAGACATCTAGAAGACATGAAAAGCACTATATCAAAAGCAAGGATCGATATTATTATTACTAGTTTGCTTGTCAATAGTTGGTGTGCAAGTCTTACCTGAGAGACAATAGTAGAG